>KK115966.1:14346-77337 GCA_000611955.2 Stegodyphus mimosarum | reverse complement strand
AATTCAACAATTTTAGCAATTAAATGGGCATAATTCTCCAACGGGGCGACGTACAGTCATGAAAGTAGATTCATAAGAAGGCTAAATTTTTTCTCTCTAAGAGGTATAAATTTCATCCATGTGAATAAAAAGGAAGTATTTTTAAATTTCAAATATTACGCAGAAAGCAACCGATTTCCCATTGTCTCCTTTTCCCGAAAGCTATTACTATCGAACGCGTAACGTAAGAATGAGAACTCTGTTTAACTCGCATAAAAATAATTGATTCAATAACGTAAGCAATACAACTCGTGAAGAAAGATTTAGAATAAGCATAAATTAGTGCATATAATTTTACTCACACAATAATTAATTAACAAATAAACTGCAATTAACTACATATTAATCCATAATTCTAAACTAACTAAAATCACTACATAACAATCCCTTCCCCAGCCGGGAAAAAAATTTTTGGTGAGCCAAAAACTTTTAATAAAAGAGACAAGGGCAATGGGTTTACAAACGAGTTATATATTGCAAGAATACCAGAATGTCGGTGAATCCCAATTGTCAATAGTAGACGAGAAAAAAAACAAAACACCCCTAGCTAGAAAACCAAAAAAAATTTTAATTGCAACTTGATTTCAATCCAAGAAAGAAAGTTCGGACCATCCGAAAAAACTTCCTAAAGCAGAACTAAGAACCGCAACTAAGAGAACTCTCAAACGTGTGCATACCACTCTACAAAGAAAACCAATTAAAGAAATCGGAAAAAAAATTATATAATTCTTCCAAGAGCAAAAGAAAAATTCTAGATACTTCAAATGTACTCAAAACTCATAAATAACCCATTTACAGAAAAAAATCTAAAATTGTCACAGGAATACGTCAAGAATGAACCGAAGCAAGTTAAAGAACACATATAGAAAATCCCAAAATAACAAAAGTGTTCAAAAATTACCCACAAAAAAAATTTAGTCAGTATGAAACAAAAATCGCAAAAGAGCTGTTTAGGGGATGGGCACTGCTTTGAGAAAATGCAGTCTTGAGCAACATCTATACAAAAACGCCCAAAGCAAAAATGAAACATACAAAACCCAATTTAGAAAACGAGACAGCAGTCTGTTCAGGAACAAAAGTGCATGCACTGCAATTGTGAGATGCAGTCTTTAGCATAAACACAAATAATTACCAAAGAGACTACCAAAAACCTGCAAGGAATAAACGTGAAAATCTCAAACAAGGAGGAAGTGCTTTAAAACTCAAATCCCAAAATAAACTCAAATCCCAAAACTCCACAAATCTGTACACTAAGCTCCAAGGAAAAATCCACACCGAAACCTGGCAATGTCTCTACCCACGCTTACAAGCAACAAGTCTTGTGAGTTTAAAAACACTGGCAATAAATTGAAAATGCATAATATATACTAAAATAAAAATTCAAAATACCAAATTCACAAAAACTGCTCCAGCAACCTGAAGTCACCCGTATAAGTATTCATTCTCAATACACACCAACGATCTTATTCATCACAAAACTCAAATACGAATTAGAATTAACCTTAAATCTGCAACAAAAATTCAATCAAGAACTAAAATCCAGTAACAAATGCTAGAAAAGTAATGAAAATCAAATTCCCTAATCTGATAACAATTAAGTTCATGGTTCAAACCCAGTTAAACTACTCACTGAATAATTTTCACACCAGAATAGCACATAAACAACTTGAACGCCTATACAAAAATTGCAGAAGAGTAATTACCCTGATTTCCTAAATTACACCACAACAAATTTTACCTTGTCACCAAAATTCTCATCCAAATACTTGTAAAATACCAAACTTCTACTGTTTACACTTTTCTCAGACAACAATAACTCTTCACAAAATAGGCAGAAATTCAGTTACTCATAAAAACCAGACAGAAACTTCACTCCAGCTGAAAACTATCTTCCAAAAAAAAAATCAATGAATCTCTAAGCTAACTATCACTGTTCCCGCGCAACTTTACAAATCTAACCAAAATTAACTTTAAGATACTAACAATTCAGTTTTTTTTTCTAAAACAAAATCAAAATCCAAATTTTTAACTCATCGAGGGACACCGGCGAGAAATCTGGACACTTGGGTCAGAAAATATGAAGATGGTAAAGTGCATTGGTGCAGCATAAGAAATCTCCTAAAGGTACCTCCCTTCTCCGTCTAGGCTCATCCTGGCGAGTTGATGGTAGTATTCGGATCTGAGTGACCGATCAGGAAGAAGCCGGACAAAGCTGGATTCAAGTTGCATCCACTATGGGGTTAACGCATTGATTCGATGAGAAAAAACAACATTCTAGACTCCTACACGGGGATGGTAAAGTGCGGAGGAGTAGGCGTTCAATTCATCGTTTTAGATGTACATCTTTATCTTATTCCACATCTCTTCCCAAAAATGGTAGCCAGCAAGACGTAAACATGTCAACTACCGGACATCCCGGGTCAACATCGGCTCTTCCAGAGGAAGAAAATGCAGGGTCTTCTTACAGCTGCGAATCCAAGGCAAAAGGGGCTGAGCATGGCCTTGCATGACGATTTTAATCGTCCAGATTCCAGAATTTTCGAAAATCACCAAATTTGGTGAATTAGTATGCAAATCTCTCCAAACACAAAACAGTGCTGCGAAAACTTAGTTTTTCCTTCTTCACACCGAAAAAAATTTCACCCTCGCCACCCCCTTCGCACACAAGGAGGGGTGAGGGAAAGTATGCAACAACCCTACCTCCGACCGGACGCAGTATATGACCTTGACGAAGGGTGTGCTCGAAACGGACCCTTTTAGCAGAATAAAGTTTTAGACACGAAATTCAACAATTTTAGCAATTAAATGGGCATAATTCTCCAACGGGGCGACGTACAGTCATGAAAGTAGATTCATAAGAAGGCTAAATTTTTTCTCTCTAAAAGGTATAAATTTCATCCATGTGAATAAAAAGGAAGTATTTTTAAATTTCAAATATTACGCAGAAAGCAACCGATTTCCCATTGTCTCCTTTTCCCGAAAGCTATTACTATCGAACGTGTAACGTAAGAATGAGAACTCTGTTTAACTCGCATAAAAATAATTGATTCAATAACGTAAGCAATACAACTCGAGAAGAAAGATTTAGAATAAGCATAAATTAGTGCATATAATTTTACTCACACAATAATTAATTAACAAATAAACTGCAATTAACTACATATTAATCCATAATTCTAAACTAACTAAAATCACTACATAACAGCATGAATTGAAGCCAAAAGAGGCTATATGGCAATGATATTTCGAAACACAACTGACATACTTCAAACAAAAATTCTCTAATATACTTCAAAGAAAAACTTTCTGGTACGGCTTATCCTACAATTCTTTCACAATGTTCTTTATGTTATTGTCATTTTGAACGTGAAATTATTATACTGTTGAGTTATGATGCTTGCTGTTTGTTGCTAGGGTATAATGAAAAGGCACGCTGTGGCAACCCGACTAACCAAGGCTCATGAATTATTAAATTATGGAAAGAAGACCATTGCGAAGGGAGCGAAGGACGGTCAATAAATCGCGCAACGCCCTCGAGGACCATATTTTTAAGGTAAAAATGCTTTAGTGAAGAGCTTTCGAAAGGAAATTAGCTGTAAATTTGAATTAACGTATGGAAGGAATATAAGAACTCCGTGCAGGCAGGCTCTTAGACTGCCGTGGAATAAATTAAGAACAGATTTCTGTTGTTTTGAGACTTACACTGGTGAGCAAAAATTAAGGACGAAACGGTTTTTTCAATATAACTTTGTACAAAAGCTTTCCAAATCAACACATTTAATACCGTAAGACAACAATACGTAAGGACATGAGTAACGTAAGCAACACTTAATAAAAGAGAAATCAGAGGGATAAAAAGAAGCTTTATTGAAAAAGTAGCATGGAGGGCAATGCGACTGAAGGCCGAAACATCCCTGTGATGGGTGTCCACCAAGAAACATCCGGTCTTTAATAGGGGATATGATCTCCCCTGACAGCTAGGCAGGTTTCACATTCTCCAACAGCTCTTCGACAGTAACTGTGCGATGAGGTGGAGCATTGTCGGAACTGAGGACCCATAGCCCTTGTCAAAAGACGCATGTAAGGAAGAAGAACCTCGTTACAATAGCAGTCCCAGGTGACGAACCTCCTTGGGAGATATGAAGGTCGGTCCGGCTACCAAGCATTATGTCTGCTCGAACGAGAATTCCGCGACCTCCAAAACAGTTCCTTTTGATGATGTTGAAGGGGTTATTGCGTGTTCCCCGCTCTGTCCAGATGTGTATGTGCCTAGAATCGCAACTCAGACTAAATCTGCTCTCATCTGTAAAGAGTACTCATTTCCATTCATTGTCTCTCCAATTCCGGTGTTCCCGGCACCACAGAGAACGCCTTCTCCGATGGGCAGGCGTTAGAGGTACACACCGTACAGGGCGTCGTGCAAACAGACCACCACCGTGCAGTCTTCTGGCCACGGTAAAACGCGATATTTGTCGTCCAGTCGCCTGTGTCGTGTGTCTAGCGATTTCTCCCGCTGTCTGTCGCCTGTTTCTTCTGGCCTGTATGGCAATATACCGGTCATCTGCGGGTGTGGTTCCTCGTGGACGACCACTACTAAACCCCCGGATAGCTGTTCCTGTAGTTTGAAATTGTCTCCAAAGTCGTGAAACGATGCTGAGAGCACTTCCGAACTCTGCAGCAACACTTGTCACACTGCGGCCTTCCTCCAACTTCCCAATGATTCGACCTCGGGTAAAAATATCCAGATGTCGTCTAACAGATTGATTATTCGCCATTTCTTGCTGAGGCAGCAACTCGGTGCGATTTTAACTGCTATACGGCGTGCAATCCTCTTTGCCAGAAATACTGATCTTACACCGACAATATGCTTTATACTACTCAGACACTCCCCCATTACGTCTACCTGCATATCTGCGCATGTGCTATCATACATCACCTTACTTAATCTCCTGATTGGTCTTTCTCTCTGCTCTGCCTCTTCGTTCAGCTGATATGCTAATTTTTCGACTTCGTCCTTAATTTTTGCACATCAGTGTAAGTCACTCATCCATTATAAATAATGTAAAGAATTGGTCAACATAAATGCCGAAGTAGGAAGAAAACATCTGATCATAGTACCTAGGGTTAAGTCTTAATGTCATTCAGGTTATATTGTCAGGACTGAGTGTTCTGTGCATACTTTGGCGAACATGGTCTTAACCGTGTTAAAGTCCTGATCTTGAACAGGGAGCTGAATGCAGCTATGTTCTGGGGTAGAATAACTGTGGTTAAATGGTAGAATATCTGCACGTACGGAGGAATTAAAATTACCCTTTTGTTAAACTACTATTTACAACCAGTTCCCGACTCCTAAGGGATAACAGAAAATAATGACCGCACTTGGGTCTAGACTGAACAATCAAGTAATTTAAAATAAAGCTAAGTAGAAAATGAAGAAGTCGTTGCTCTCAGAGCTATAAACGCGAGGTTGGCCTCTATGCTAAGCGAGCAATGGTGCGTAGCAAGATTTGGCTAATACTAACGCACTTAGATTTCTTCAATAAGCAATAGCGTAACAGCGCTAAGGCTTAGAATTTAAATACTAGCTAGTCAGGCAACGTCGAACAGAGCCGCAGTGATCTGAGACTGAAAGCTCTCTCACACCGAGAAGTTCCTTGCTAACCATTTAAATACAAAAACTTGGCTCCACTTCAAATTAGCATAAAGCTGAAACGCGCGCTCATTCGAACGGGAAGTTGAAATAAGAGCTCATAGGAAAGATAAATTAACATAAAACTTTGTTAGTTTAAACTAAAACCTTACAATATCATCAAGATTGAATCTTCTGAGTGTTTCACTCAAAAGCCAAAGTCTACAAGCCTGAGGCTAAAAGCAATATAACCGATGAGTCTAGAATTTTTGACACAAACTTCAGTGGAGCAGCACATTGCTGATTGAAATACCTAACGTGTACCATTTCCTATTTATAGTAAAAAAGTAATATGAAAAGCGTATTAAAGTTTGCTGTCTCATAGACATAATTCGGATTAATGTTATGAGGTCAATAATGTAGGATAAGTATTTAAAGTTGAATAATTTTGTAATAATTAATCAGTTGCAGGGGCTCGTGAAGTTAGTAATCTGCTCTTGTAACATTATATCAGTGATTCGAAACACGTTCAATGGGGTTAGAAGCCAAAGCATCATAAATATGCGACATCAACCCGATGTTGTCTTCTTATTCCACCGTCTGACGTGATTCCATTCACTGATGAGAGATGAAAGTACAAGGGCGTGTTTTGATCTATTCCTATCAGAATGAACCCAAAACGTCAGGGGATACCTCTCAAGTCAATATTTGCATTCTAATTCTATTATATCATATATGAGAAATAGTATATGGTTGTGCACAGAGGGTACTGAAATAGCAGGGTAATCCGGAATTCTGATTTCGCCCAGTTTATAGTAGATGAAGATATCATGGGAATGTTGGAGCTTTTAATTCTTAAGAGTTTGTGTTTACGTTTTAAGTTTAATACCAAATGATAAGTCAATATTTGGATAAACAATTCTCAATAACATGAATGTGTTAAGTTTGTGACTACATGATAAACACAATATATACTGTAAAACTAGTGTTCAAATCAATCGTAAATAGTGACCATGAGCTCCAACAGAATATTAATGTTGTCCCAGTTTATAGTAGATGAAGATATCATGGGAATGTTGGAGCTTTTAATTCTTAAGAGTTTGTGTTTACGTTTTAAGTTCAATACCAAATGATAAGTCAATATTTGGATAAACAATTCTCAATAACATGAATGTGTAAGGTTTGTGACAACATGATAAACACAATATATACTGTAAAACTAGTGTTCAAATCAATCGTAAATAGTGACCATGAGCTCCAACAGAATAATTAATGTTGCGTTGTGTCAAAATACTGTCTGGTCCAGTGTTCTAAATTAAAGTGAAAACATTACAAGAAAGTTAAAATTAAATATGGAATTTATTAAGAGGTACTGAGTTAATACAGAATTTTACATTGGTGGCGGTGGTGTGAAGAAACATAAAAAAACATACCGATCCAAACAGGGAAGTTAACATTGTAGACACAGACATCCGACAAACAAACTTCGGCCACGTCACAGCGCAACCACAATTGCTAAAAAGAAAAGAACGAAAATTAGAAAACTGAATAGGAAAAGGTAGCCGCGGAGCCTTCCGCCCCTTCTATGTGGGATTCGACCTCATTCCGTCGCCCAACCTAGGTGGTTTCTCTCCTCCATTTCCTTCATACATCGTTGGTTCTAGGATAACGCTGACCGCTACTCTTCAGATAGTATTTTCATTCGTGTTTCATTTTCAGCTCCGTCTCCTTCCGTCAATGGCGGCGTGTCTCCTCGTGTCGGTCTCGTCTCCTGTCAGTCTGCCTCGTCGCCAGCTCCCAGGCTTTTTTCTCAAAACGCCAAGACTGCTCGATTGGCGATTTTAGATGGTAGGAAAACCGCCAACAGCCCGGCAACCCCAGGGGAAAAACACGCAGGAGGGTGAAGCCCAATGAAGTGTGAGCTCCAGACATTGGCGAATATCGCTGCTAGCCTCGACGAGGGGTCCCAATCCAGCATAGGAAAAGCCTGCAAGTAAGCAAAACACCCCGTCCCCCTGAGTTCGCTGCAGGGTTAGTAGTGTAGAAACTAGCCTCTCCTGCAGGGTGCAAACGTTACTAAAGTTTACAGATGTTTTACAGACTACCCTCTAGCGGGCGAAGAAAACGAAAAAAAACCCATAAAATTATTTGGAAAGGCAACGGAAAAGCTTTTGAAAGGATAGGTGTTAATTATTGATCTTACATACAAATTAACTTCAATACTGATAAGTACTTAAATAAAAATATAATAATTACAAAGATAATTTTCTTGGGTTTATTCCAACACCAAACACGACCGCCATAGTAAGGAAATACAAATTACTTCAGTTGAAATACAATAATCAAGTATCAAAATTTTTTATATTCTCCACAACACCAAAACGACCACCATAGTCAGAAAATATGGATCCCAAATTTAGCAGAAAAGGGGGCACAAAAAACTTAAATAAACTTTAAACACCAACTTGTGTAAACAAAACTTTAAAAAGATTGACCTTAAGGATCAACTTATCAAGAGATTAACATTAACAACCAAGGTTAAGAAAAAAAATAATTAACTAAACAGAATAAATAGTTATAACTTTAAAAAGATTGACCTTAAGGATCAACTTATCAAGAGATTAACATTAACAACCAAGGTTAAGAAAAAAAATAATTAACTAAACAGAAATTTAAATAGTTAACCAACCAAAAGTAAAGAAGAAAAATTAATTACTCAAGCAACTTAAAATCAGCGTTAACCAAAACTGTCAAGAGAACAAATTAAATGACTACAATTACTTTTCAACAAGCCAAAGAACTTAAGTTCAACTACAAAAATAAAAACAAATTAAACTTTAAGTCTGAAGCAAAATAAGTTAAATAATTACCTTTAAAACAATTTAAATCACAACTGAAATAAGTAATACATAACAGGAATTAATAGCTGAATGTGAGTCAAACCTACTTCGGCAGTAACCAAATAATCCCGTGAGATCACCCACAAAAACAGACTACATTTTCTCATCGCTTTCGAAGATTAATAACAGCCGTTCTAAGCATTCTAAAGTGCTATGCATGTTTAATGAATGCGTAAGATGCAAAAGTCATCGTACGACATCTGAATTATAATAAAAAACAAATCTTTTAAGGAAAGTGTTAGAATGCATGTTTGAAAATAATCCATTTAAGTGCGAAACTGTTCAGAAAACAAGTGAATTAACTGGCATAAATTTAGTGAAACATGCTACTACCAATGGATAAGAAGCATGTTTCTCTGATTATTGTTAATTAGGAGATATAACTCAACATTTTCAGACTATATGTGTTAAGACTATTCTCTGTAAAGTATTTGTTTGAATGAACCAGCTGTCCGGCTTATAATTTCACCAAACACACATTGGCTGATTAATATAAGATATACAGATGTTATTTTTAGCAGAATAGTTCCTTGGAGGAAGAACTAAGTGGCATCAAAATTAAGGATTGGTAACAGCTGATAGAAAATATTCATAGTTATGTAAGATTTTATTTTATTCTAACCAGTTACTTTTAGTTTAACTTTACCGTCAGTCCTGATTTCAGTTTCCTGCCAGAATGTAAATTTTCTATGTCGTAGATGTAAATTTTAAACGTGTTTCAGAATCAGTATTTAAGCTGTGTTTCAAGCGTTCAAAAGAGTAGTAGCGGACTCAGTTCCGATATTTATGCTGTGAGTTTAAAATTAGCTGTCTAGTTTTGTGTTCGACGCCTTTCGCTTTATACTGATATCTCTCGGCTCGGCTTTGCTGAGTGCAGTCGATTTAGCTTTAGTTAAGCTAAGGAGCCAGTCATTAGATTATCTAGATTTACTACTGAATTGTTACATTCTTATTTTCTGTTACGTAGCCACAACTGGTGGTGATTTGTGAGCACGAAGTGCTTGCATCTGTTTTAATTTAGATTTAAATAAGAAGGTTATTTAAACCTTTCAGCTGCAGTATCTATTCTTAAAGACATAGCGAGAATTTGTTATTTAGTCTTCGACATAGATTTCAGGGTGTGTGCTACCAAAGTATACCTGCACTCTCTACAGTTAGAATGAATGTTTTCTACTTATTTTGATACTTCTGTATGTAGTTCTGATACTTAGTGTAGATAGCAGTCTGTCGTGTTTATAATGTGATTTTTGTTTTCATCGAATGTGGACGTCATGACATTCTAATAAGCCCGTCAGCAGGTTTAACATACGTCAGATAAATCTCCATTTCGGAATTTTAAACTATGCTTGAAACATTCAACCGTTAATTACTACCAAACTAATCTATTGCATACCCATAAAAACGCTGCTATGGAATAATCCGAGACTTACATATAAATTTATTAAGTCTTTCTATATCCGATACCTTGAATATTGGCTTCACATGCTTCACATCAAGCAGCAACATTGCTCCGGTATAAATAAGAAAACACTTTAAATAAAGAATAAAACATACGTTATAAAGCGTTAAAAATATAATTATGTATCAAACATTAAATAATGAATAAATTATAAAATAATCAAAATGTTAAAGATATTTTAAGTTACCAATTTGCTAAGCAGCAAAAAGCAAACACATTCGTCTCATTAAAAAGTGATTTTCTTTCATTAATTTTGTAAACCAAATCTTAATCAACTTCTCATATGTATATTGCTTGCGAAGGAAATAAATTATTTTGGAGAGATATTTATTTTTATACTTTAGTCTTTATTGAGTATAGGGGATCGCGGGAAAATCTCGTTGATAAATATGGGCACGAATGAAATTAAGTTTAAGAAGTGCTGGTTTAAATTGTCTTTTCTGCCTTCCTTCGCATTAACATATTTATTTTCGGAACCACTCCTTCTTTCGCTTTCCCTTTTGGCTACTTTCACTTTCCTTATCCTTTGACCCAAGTTGTCGTCCATGCTCACCAAACGTCTCGTTACCCGGTATATTGCCCATAACAACAACGTAGTTTCGGATACTTTGTTTCCATTCTTTTACTCTCATATTTCGAGGCTAAATGAAACCAGCTATTATTTTGTTTTCCTGATCGTAGCCATGTAATAATTTACAGAATTCCACTTTTCTTAAAATGAATTATATCTGATATACTACCATGTTTCTAACTTTGTTATGTTCCACACCAACGGAATGCTTTTAGCACGGCTTACTAAACTCCTCCCACGTACACCTCGGTGCAAAGACAGCACCTAACCACGCCTTGTCAATATACACTCTGTTACAAAAAAAATATGCACCCAGAAGGAAACGAACCACTATCACGAAACTTAACTTGTATATAGTCTATGAGGAGATAAACAAATGATTGCAAATTCAGAACAAAAGACTCTTTTATTAAGAAGTTCGTTCATGAAAAAATTACAAATCGGTAAATAGTATAGAAACTTCCGGTAGCTACAGAAGCCAAAACAAAGCGTGGCATCGAATCAAGTATGTTACCTATGATCCCCTGCGGGAAGATCCTGCCATAATCTTTGAAACTAGGCAGTCAGTTCACCAATATTCCGGAACAGCTGCAGTTACCTTCTAATCATGTCCCAAACGTGCTCTATTGAAGGGATGTCTGACCTAGTAGGCCACATGATTATATCACAGCCTTGAAGACTTGTTAAAGGAGTCGCGCAGCATGTGGACGAGCGTTTTCTTGCTGATGCATAGCACCAGGGCTACTTGAAAGCATAGGAAGTACAGACAGTCGTCCACGTAACTACAAGCCGTTATATTGCCTTGAAGGACGAATAGAGGTGATTGCGTGTCACAATAAATGCCGCTCGACAACAACTGCCGGATCGGACCGCTGGTTTGGCCACCTGCACACGCGTGGGCATTGGTCATCAGCATTGATACTGAATCGGGGTTAATCACTGAAGATTACACACCTCCAGTCGGTCGCTCTCCAGCTTGAGTGAATTCGGCAGAAATCTAGTCGACACTATCTATGATATGGGGTTAGTGGTAGGCGTCTCAATGGACGTCGGCAGCATATACCAACGTCGGCCGTTTGTCTCCGAATTTCTCCTCGTGATACCACTGGATGCCTGGATGGTGGTAAATGCCGTCGAATCGATGCTAGCAGCGTTGTTGGTGCGGAAGTGACCGCTGTTATGATTGGGCGATCCTCACGCTCATTTGTGTTTCTGGGACGCCCTGACCCTACGTGACAGTAGACTATCCCTTCCGTGATCCATTGTCGCCATTACCTAGCAACTACAATATCGCTCCGACGGAGGTGGCGGCCGATACGCCTGTTTGACCAACCCTGCTTCTCTGAGGCCTACTTTACGCCTCTTCTGAAAGTATGACAAATGTTCCAACTGCTGTCGATTACATCTCAGAGGCATATCGAGTCACAATACCGTCCATCCAAGTCAACAGATTCATTTGAACAGACCTATGGTATGAGCAATGATGCTTTTGAACTCTCCCAGGTGCGCATCTCATATGCGCATTGCAAATTCACTCTTGCCTCACTGGCGTCGAAATTTAAATCATTTGCATATCTCTTACCAGTCTATATTCCGGCCGAATTTCGTGGTTGGGGCTTGAATTCTTCCAGTCCATATATTTTGGGGCTAATTTTATTTATATCAATTTAAGGACTGGCTCTTTAAAAGCGGCGTCTCTATTACTTTTTTCTGAGCTTTCTACACTGAATACAGCTCCAAATTCATCTCCAGCTCTTTTAAAAAGTGTAGCACTGACCTTATATGAAGCAAAATTACGTTTGACTTCACTGCCGCCCTAAGTACATCTGCTAACCTGCCAAATCCCTGCAATCCATTAGTACCTAGCCAGGGATTAAACTTTGCTCAGGCCAACACATTCCTTTCGAAAACTGCGGCTTCACTCCATCGTTCCGATATTCACACAACTAGCTACGTCGAAAATTTATTCAATACAAATTTTAACTTTAAATAATTCTCAACTAATTAACTCAGCCTTGATTTTGGGGCCCGCTACAAAGATTTTTCACGTTTTCCTAGCTAACTAACTACCTTTACCAACCACTCACTCTCAAATGTTATCTCAACTGCATTGTCGAATTACTGCACTGACTGTAAACATAAACAGAATGTGAAAGCAACAAGTGCGCAAAAATGTAAAATGTTTATTTTTCTCAGTACTTGTGATCTAATTAAAATGGCTCAAATATAGAAATTACGTCTCCTCGGCTTTCAGCTACTGGCTAGAATGTCCAACAATTTCTTTGGTTACAATTCCAGTGTCAATAGTCGAACCTATGAACAACACTTGTGATGGACAACCTAATCTAAATTAAAATCACACTTAGCAACCCTTGCTTTGAGTACAGTGATTACTTTTAATCTAACAGCTACTTTTGTGACAAAGTAAGTCGGCGTCCATATCAACAGCAAAAGGTTTCCAAACCATGTGGTTGCAATTCTCCTCAGTTTAAGCTACCTCGCTTTCCAATAAAATCTGCATAAAACTCTAAACTGAATGAGCGCGTGACGAAACGACACAAAAAAGGAAAGGTCGAAAATAAATGCTCAACTGTTAGCTAAACGTAACCGAAATTCACAAGTTAATAGCGATAATCCCGTACATAAGAGATGAGCTTGTTGCCTTGACATGAAGAAACCGTTTAAAACGAGGTACAGAATAAGTTGCATTGGTAATTCACGTTAGGACCTTAAAACCTTAAAATAGTTTCCTGTAGAGATCAAAAGGCTTCCAGTGGGCAACAATTAAAATAGGATAATGTAGCATAATCACAAAGATTTCTTATAATTAAATTAGTAAATTATTTGGAGCAAAAATAGTTTTCACTAAAGTTGTGAGAAATACACTAATGCTTCTGAAAAATGCAACACTATGAAGGAATTGTCGGAAATTAATGAAATTTATTCCACTTATTAATGATAGTGGCATAAGTAAAATATCAAACAGTATCAAATTTACAAGACAAAAATACAAACGAATTTGGCACTTTGTGTGTTCGTCACGCTGGGCAATGAGAACCTGTACACGTCGTAGCATTGAATCATACAAGTTCTGAATTTACTCCAGGAGAATGGCATTCCATAGGGCTTCGACTTGACGCCAAAATTCTGTCTTAGTGTTTGCCCCAACAGCTGTACGAGCCAGTAGCCGATTGATAAAATTTCAGACGTACACACTGCGTACTGGGCCACGTTCGAGTTCCGTTAGTTGTTGGTATGACACCCTCCTTTGTTGACGACGCATATTAGCCATTAATTAAACGTTCACCGCAGGCAGAGGATGATAAGCAAATTTCAACGCAACTTTACTGTCCTTTATAAATATGAAATAAACGGCCGTTTTCTCATTCCATGCATACGCAATCGCTTTGTAATGCTAATCATTTGTATGTCTTATCTCACTTTACAATTCCTCGAAGTTTGGTTCAGTTTTTGTAATTCCTTCATGCTGCTGCAATTTTCACAAACATTACTGTAGAAAGGAAAATAACCAAAAGTGGTTTCATTTTTAAGTTGAACTAATTTTATTATGTTATAATTAGTTCCTTAAGTGAATGTGGAAGGAAATAGGGAGAGCGGATAAAAGGATGTTTTGAAGAAAAGTATTTCACGTCACAGAATAAGCTTAATGACAATTAAGACTTGGTTGAAAAAAATGATTACAAGTACTGAAAGGAAGGGATGTCGGCAGTATTAATAATTCAGGTTAATGGATTAAACATATGACAGCAGAGAAAATGCTTGTGTCGTCAATAAAGCTGCTAACACAATCCAAATTCCAACATTGACTATACCTCTGCAGTCGCAAAATTCACCGTTTGCTGCGTAAAAATATTACTATGATAGCAAATCTGAAAAGTTACGTCCCAGACAAAATCTGTGATACCATGAGATTTTCAATTCAGACAAAAAAATTCGCAGTGCCCCTACAGTCATAAAATTTACCGTGTGATACGCAATATCTCCCAAACGAATAATTATTCCAATATTGGCAGAAGATTTTGTCAATAGTTAGAATTAACATCAGTTATCCGAAACAGTTTCTAAATTTTATTCTCGTCGTTGCTATATAATTAGCCGGTTAAAGGAATGGTTTCTTGGCCACGAAGCGTATTAAGCGAAAGGTTTATTAATTTCTAGGTATAAATTTTATTTGAAATTGTACCGATTTTCTCCTATATTAAACGAAACCGGATCCTTGCAATTATTTTAAGTGGGCATACCTTAAAAACACTAAAATCTCGCACTTCATATATTTAAGATAAAGAAATACTCAACTCTGAATTATACTTTAAATTTTCCATAGCCTCTTAATTCCTCCTTTTGGTTTGTGCCCTTTCCTTTCTCTACTCTAAAAGTAATAAAACTTTTTTCGAAACTACATCCTATCTGAAAATTTTGCTAGCTAAAGTACGTCTCTTGTTTGGCTACTTCTATGAAAAATGTAATGCGTCATCATCAAAATTGTAGGACGCAGATTGTCCCCATTGTAATGTGCTATGAGGGTAATCACAAGAAATAAACGTATGTTTGCATTATTAACTCATTTTGTAATTCTCCAAAACCTCCCGAAATCTTCTACAACGTAAAGAAAATTTCAGTGATTTTCTAACTTCAATCCAATCGAGATTGTGAAACAATTAGTGTCTTCGCTAATTAAGTGCACATTTCATATCAAAGTACTTCAACGAACTTAATTATTTCATCACATTAATATAAATATATATTTTATGCATACCTATATATTTGCAATACGTACTGAATTTTGTGGGTATATTCAAGTAATGTCCGAAAAATATTTAAATATGTTTTTGAGTGTAAAATCCAGGATTTGTTGCGTTTTGATTCTGAAGCAAATTACTGCCTCAATTTTGTTCTTAAATATACCAAAGGTTTCTTAATTCTTTCTGAAAACTTATATCTCTAAAAAATGAATTGAAATGAAACTTATTAGGCGTTTATTCATAGTTAGAAAATTATTCGTGTTGTTTCGCATTTGGAAAGTACTCCATGTTATTTTGAAAGTAATGGTTTGCAGTATACCCTACGAATACAAAATTAAGCAGATTTTTTCTGTTCATGGTAAAGGAATTCCTGTTTTCATTTCGGCACAGATATTCTTATAAATTTGTAAATCTAATTAGTTAATTAATGCTCTAAACCTCTACCATATTAATAAGGTAGAAAGTTTAGAAAATATCAGTATTATTATTGGGCACTGAATATTACGCAAAGGCTTGCATTTTCTGTTTCTGCATCATTTTTAATTCAGATTTCTGCATGAGAATCTCCTCAAGCAAGAGCGCAAGAGCAAATGTTTTTCGCCTGAATTAAAATGAAGAGCAATAAATAATTTAATGTGAGTAAAATATGGCATGAAATACTTGCAAAAAGCTATCTTCTTATGTATTTTGCTTTTCAAACACTCTCAGCCAAAATATAATGATTCTAGAAATTCAATCAGACTTTCGTTTTGCTTAGGAAAAAGGGCCTTGGGAATAAACATATCAGCTTTTATTTTGCAAGTAAAATAAAACTTTTATTCTGCCTTTGTTGTATGTAAAAATAGATGGAACGTAACTGCATGAAGTAGTAATAAAAATGAATTATTGGAAAGAATATTTCAGCAACCGTATTAAATATAAAAAATAATATATTATTTCCTTTATATCTCGAAAATCTCGTTTATGTTATGTATTATTAAAATCCTCGGACAAACCTTGTATTTTAAAAATCATTAACTTCTGTCTAACTGATAAAACATACTATTGATGATAATTTCTTTCCATACTCTATCAATGAAATAAATGCATTAAATGTTTTCTTAGTTATCTATATATGTCTAAAATAATTTTCAATTTTTAACTGACTTAAAATTAAATGTAAAGTTGTTTAATATTGTGTTCCTTTCTATCATAAAAATAAATACAATGGTTTTAATTACAGATTATAGGAAAAAGCAATTTCTCAGTTTGTCTGAGAATTATATGTTAAAGAAATCTTATTTCAATTATAAATTCTTGGTATTACTATGAAATTTAATCCATTTCGATGACATATATATGACGCCTGATAGATAATTTCATTAACATACCAGTTTTTTATTGAGCACAAAATTCTACACAATATGTACAGTTGATAGGAGAAAGCAAATGAAGGACTTCATAAACATAGCTTTGAAGTTCCGCTATGCCCCGTCTTTTGGTTCACAATCTTCCTCATACCTAAATATATAAAAACGTATAAAAATATTATTTCAAAATCAGAATCTATAAAAACATTTATAACATAAAGCAATTTAGAACATGGAAACAAAAATGATATGAATGAATGAAAAGTTCAGATTAAAAGGGCTCTAAAATTCTTAAAAAAATGAAACGATTCTTGTATTCAAGACTTTTTCATGTTCAAAATTATCATCGCCGAGTTGAGGCGAACAAATCCCGCTACCAAGCGAGAGCCCACAGCATAACGGAGACAGGCGGAAAAAGAGAACGAACAACACCTGCGACGGCTTTTTGTTAAGAGAAACCCATAAACGCCAAAACCCGCTACAAAAGGTCAAATATCCAATACTACAAACCCCGCTTTACACCCCCGTAAAATTTGTCCTTTTCCCGAGGTGTTGAACTAAACACAAATTCAAACATCGCCAAACTTCGCGAAACGAATGCCAAGGATTTTGGAGCACGTGCAAGGCCAACAGGCAACTTAAAACTCACCCCACTCTCTTAACATGTAAGCCAGCTTTAGGACTCAGCTAAAAAGTGCATCTTTTTCCATCTCTTCCCCCATTATTCTCATCATAAGGCAAAGTGTAAAATTCAGTTAAATAACTGACTGTATCTTAAAATCTGTTAAGGCTGGAATCGTGAAAGTGATCTTAAATTAAAAAGCTAATTTTTTTTTTTCCAGTGATATAAATTAATAATGAGTAAACCCAAGTTAAGTAACATAAAGTCAAGTTTATTACGTAAAAAAATCACCCAATTCCATGGTGTGTTTCAACGCATTTACGAGTAACGAGTGGAAAATATGTATCAATCTTAACTACCAAAAACCCTAATTAAAATTAAACAAAAAGCAGAGTTATTAAATAAAATACACATTGTATAGCAAAAATTTAGAATAATAATAAATTAATTCTTAATAAGTCGTAACTTAAATAATTATGTGAACTTGCTACACAATATGAAAAATTTTTTGGCTTGCCAAAAATGTTTTTAGACACACAGACAATGGAAAAAGGTTTACGGAGTGTTCAATTAAAAGAAAAGAGTAAATAAGGTGTTGGTATATCCACTTGTCAATCACAGAAAAGGATGCAAGGGTCATCTACATAATCAAAATACTACCATATACATGGTTAGCAAAAAAATCTAAAATAAGCAAAATATGTAGGAGGGTCAAGAAGTCTCCTTGGAGTACAACTAAATACAAATCAAAACCAAAAAATAAGTGTTGACAAGCAACACGTGGCACGCCCCGAAATAAAAATGTTTACAAATTGTAATCAACACGATATCCCCCACAAGGCAATTAAAAGTAATGGTATGCAAATAAACAAATAAAACACCACTAAGTATATGGGTGTTAAAGTAAGCAGTACAATTCAAGAGCAAACGAAGCTCGACACAGAACAAAATCCAAACAGATCAATTAATTACCTGTAAACTCAATCACCACCTAAAGTGGCACTGCAACACGAAAACCAAGTTTGGAAAGAAATGCCTACTTGTGAGAATATGGAATTCTCACTGCGCGCAGTGTATCGTCATCGCCACTGTAATCGTAATCGTGGGCCACCACGTGCGCCGCAGTGTATAAAAACACTGGACGGACAGGCGCTCTCTCTCTTTCTGCACAACGTCGTTCTATCGAGCGTGTGAGGCCACACACGTCTCACGCCATCCCATTTTGGAAACATCGACCCATCGCCTTAAGTTACCTGAGATGGAGGAGTAGTCAAGTTCTAATTTAATGAAAGCTGTATAATTGAGGGGTAAGAACTCTGGATGAAATGGCGAATCTACTCCAGAAGAAAATACCTCTTGTGCTTTGTGTTCAATGTGTTTAATTTTCACAACCCGTAACTTCGGAAGTGACGGCCATGTGCTCGATAATTGAGTATAGATAAAAAAGATTGCTCTATTCTATCGCGGAAAATATGCCTCACCTTAAATAGGCATTTTGTAATGATTAAGAAGTATTGTGTCATCGATGTTTTCAGATTGCTTGTGCATTAAAAATGAACGATGTTAATAACATGCTTGTCAGACAGCATCTGTAAGTCCTCCATAAATAGTTTTGTAATCTGCATTGATATATTGATTACCCAGAGAAATTTCTTATGCTAAAATAAATGTGTCTTTAAACGGAATCTACAGTCTCATGCATGGGGGTTATTGGGTAAGTCAACCATTTTGTTATTCTTATCTTAAAGAGTAAACGCAATGTACACCACTAATTTTTAAGTTAGTTAAATTTGTGCAGACTTAATTTATATTTGATACTTCTAGTATCACATTGGATTAGGGAGTCACATTTACAACACCACATTAAATGGTGCCGTGACAAAAAATTCTTGATTTGAATTTTAATTTTGGTCCTGTTAAACAGGATAGAAAATGATTTAAGGTTGAGAACCATTTTATGCATATGCCTACTAATATAGCTACACATGTGATTCCATTATGTGACTATTATTAATGATTGCTTAAATATTTGAAATTTTGTGACTATATGATATAAATCATTAAAAAAGATTTAAGTTAAAAATTGCACATGCAAAAAAAAAAAATAGAATTCCATATGACTATGTTTTCTGCTAATGTGAAATGATTTAATGATTAAAAATATATATGTGAAAATAGTAATATCTGTTCAAAATTGGTTGGTATTTAAGAAATTATTCCTGAATGTATATCATAATGTGTGACAGTGAGTATGTAATAACTTGCATCCATGCATGTAAGACAAAATTTTGATAAAAGTTGAAATAGTGTATTTAGGAATGTACTATGCAGTAGTATTAATAATAATAGTAATTTATAGTGGAACTAAAGGAAACTAAATTAATTCAGAATGGCTAAGAAAAATAATATCATGAATATGAGTCTTGCAACTGCTTTGCCTGCTTTTTCTGGGGAGCATGATGAAAATATAACATTTTTTCTAGATCAGTTATGTCAAATGTCTAGTTTAGAGAACTGGAATGAGCAAAGAAAAAGCCTGGTGTTAAAAATTCAGTTGAGGGGTAAAGCATTAAAATTTGTAATGGATAATGAATCATGTAAAGATATGTCATTTGATGAGTTAAAAAAATTACTAAGTAACAAATTTGCAAAATCTCAGTCATTTGACACGATTCAAAACAATTTTACCTCAATTAGACAGACTCCAAATCAGTCAGTTGAGGACTTAGCTGATCAAGTGAATGCTTATGCTACAAAATATTTTGGGTGCTATCCTAGTTCGAGTGAAGAGGTACAAAACCTCACTGAAAAAGCTATGCTTTCAAAATTCATAGAAGCTCTCCGACCAGATTTAAGACTGGAGGTTAAAAAACTAGGACCTGTTGATTTTGCTACTGCTGTTAAACAGGCAAAGAACATAGAAAAAGCATTGGAGGATTCTGGTAATAATTCACAGACGCATGATTTTTCACCGGAAATAAATACGTTAATAGTGCAACAGATGCAAAATAATAGAGCCATTGAGGATTTGTCAAAAAAATTTAATACAATTTTACCTAATGGTAGTGTAAACAATGTAACTAGACTACAAAATAATGCCACTGAAGATAGTAATAATAGAGAATCTTGTCATATTTGCCAGCAGAATCATTGGACTACAGAGTGTCCTTATTTTCCTTCAAACAATTTTCAATATCATAGACAGGCTAGAAACAACTACAGGAGAAATTTCTATAGGGGTAACTTTATTAATAGAAGGAATAGATATAATGGTCAGTATGCTTTCACTCGAGATAATAATACACTACAGAACAGTAGTAGAAATAGGCCACAGAACAGAAGATACAATAATCGTACGAATAATTTAAACTAGTAAAGGGTACTTGCAGATCTCCCAGATACATAAAGTATTACTCAAGTGCCCATAAAAGAATTTGGGGGAAACAAGACAAAAGTAAGAAAATAAGGAACACAAATAGGCCAAATACACATGAAGGGTTCAGAAACAAAATTAAAGAAAGTAGTGAACAAAAATTGGTAGCTTCTTGCCAGACTAATAGTATAACAAAATTACCAACAATAGAAATTAAATTTGGCGACTTTAGGGTAGAAGCATTACTTGATACAGGTGCAAATTTAAGCTTGATACAGCCAGACACCTTGCAGAAAATAAAAAATTATACAAAGATTCATTACTTAAGCAGATCTGTAAGAATACATACACTAAATAATGCTACCATCCCATATTTATCTGCTGTAAACTTAAAATTTCGTTTAGGAAATAAATGGCTTGCCAACCAATTTTTTGTTACACAACATAATTGGAACACAAATTATCAAATGATTTTAGGGTACGATTTCATTCAAAAAAATAAGATACTTATAGATGCAAATAAAAATCAGTTAATCATTGATAACACTTATTTTGATCTCCTAGACAGAAAACATTGTACTAACATTAATGCAGAAAAGGTAAACAAGAATAGTCGACCAGAGGAGTCGGGTATTGTAAGAGTAGTATTAAATACTAGAATTTTTCCAAAAACAGCAGAGATAGTAAAGTTAAGCATTCCAGTGAATATGCAGAAAGAACAGCAAATAATGTTTTCACCAGATAGACGAAAAGTGGGCAAAATAGGTATGACTGACTCAATTCATGAGATAAGTGACAGGCAATATATTTTCACCATAATTGAAAACAATTCCAATTCCACAATCATTTTAAGAAAGGGTGAAAAGATTGGTAAGGTATATAAAGTAGAAGAAAAACAATTTGAAAAACCTAGAGAGCAACAAAATTTACAAATTAACCATATAACTTTAAAAGAAATTAAAAAATTAAGAAAGGAGGAATTAAGCACAGATGATTTTGATTTAAGTCATTTAGAAGCAGAACAAAAAAATAAGATGATTGAAATGCTCATGAAAAATTCAGCTGTGTTTTCAAAATCTTACATCACTCTGGGCGAGACTGATGCTGTCGTGCCACAATTTAACTTGTTACATAACTTTCCAATTCAGACTAGACCATACACTATTCCTCGCATTGCTAAAAAATATGCTCAAGAGGAGATAGCCAAATTGCTAGAAGCAGGTATTATAGAGCCATCTACATCGAGTTACAGCTTTCCAGTAATTTTTGTCAAAAAGAAATCACCACCTAATACTGATCCTGATAAATTAAAATTTAGAATGGCAGTAGATTATAGATTGCTAAATTGCATAACTGAATCGTATCAAATATGTTTACCTAAGATTTCTGACATTTTGCATAATATAGCAGGTAAAAAGTATTATTGTGTGCTAGATCTTAAGTCAGCATTTTTTCAGATAAAATTAGATCAGAAGGATAAAGAAAAACTAGCCTTTTGCACGGAACTTGGCAATTTTCAACCAACTCGGTTACCTTTTGGTGCAAAAAATTCATCTGCTTATTTCCATACTCTAATATCAAAATGTTTAGGTGAATTGCAGGGTCCAAATTTACAATATTTTCTAGATGACATAATTGTTGCAGCTAACACTATAAATGAACTAGTAATTATTTTACAAAAGGTGTTTGACAAGTTGAAAAAGTTTAATTTAACTTTAGACCCAGCCAAATTGCAGTTATGTAAACACGAGATTACATATTTAGGTTTTTCTGTTAATAAGAATGGTTTTGCTCCCTCAGAGGAGAATATTCAGAAAGTAGCTAAATTTCCTAGGCCGAGAAATGTGAAAGAGGTTCAAACATTCATAGGCATGGTAAATTATTTTCGACACCTAATTTTTAATTATGCAGAAATTATCAAGCCAATAGTGAATTTAACTAGAAAGAATACACCATTTGTGTGGAATGAGAGATGCCAAAATGCATTAGATAAAATACAAGAATTAATTTTAGAGAAACCCACAATAAAAAACATAGAAAATGATAAACCTTTGTATTTAGTAACTGATGCTTCTAGATCAGCCATTTGTGGCATATTAATGCAAAAGAATGAAGATAAGTTTTTCCCAGTGCAATTTTACTCAAAAATTTTAACGCCTGCTGAGGCTAGATATCCTTCAATTAGAAGAGAACTTTATGCAATCTTCAGATCAGTAAAACAATTTCACGAACATCTGTATGGAAAAAAATTTATAATATTAACTGATGCTAAACCTCTGACTTTCCACATTAATCTTGACAAGCAGCCAGATATTGTAGCACGCTGGTTGTTATATTTACAGGAATTTCAATACACGATGGAGCATATTCCTGGTTTCAAAAACCCAGCAGATTACTTGTCAAGAGTTTCAGAGGATATAGTTGTAAACAATATAAATATATTTAGGAGTAATGATAATTTGTCCATTCAAAACATAATCAGTAAACAGCAAAGTGACCCATACATAAAAATAATTATAAAAAGATTACAGGATAACCACAAAGAAAGTGTAGAACAATATTTTATTGATAGTCATACAGATGTAGTAATGATAAAATTAAAACCTGCAAGTGCTAAAAAGAAAGACAAAAGTATCCAAAATAAAATTCTGATACCTAAGGCACTAATCAAAGATGTATTACAGACAGTTCATGCACCTCACTTTGGCATTCAAAAGACATATGAGTTTGTAAAAGCAAAGTATTATTGGAGAGGTATGTACAGCGATACTAAAAGTTTTGTGGAAAATTGTTCAGAGTGCTTACAAAATAAGTCTAGACCACACAACACTCTGCCACGTCTAATTCCTAAGAAAGATCTTGCTCCTGGAGAGATGATAGCTATAGACATAGTTGGTAAACTACCAAGATCCACGGATAATAAGTTTTATGTACTCACTATCATTGATCATTATTCCAGATATTTGGAAACAATTCCGTTAAACAACTGCACTTCTCAATCCATCATAAAATCTTTAAATGATTATTTTGCCAGATTTGGCATTCCAAAAATTTTGTTATCAGACAACGGTTCTTATTTTCGTTCTACAGAATTTAATCAATTCTTGAAATCACTTAAAATAGAGCACAGAAAAAGTTCAATTTATTATCCACAGTCAAATGGGTTGATTGAAAGAGTACACAGGGTGATGAAGGAATCAATTGCAGCAATATCAAACAAAATATTTGAATGGCCACAAAAAATACTGATATTTAAGCTATATTATAATAATGCTAAACATTCTGTAACTAAATTTTCACCAGCAGAACTATTTTTTGGTAGAACATTAAATACTCCCATAGATAGCAATGATCCTCTTAAACTAGCAGAAGATTTCCAGGAATATTTCAAAAGACTAAAGGAACAATTGAGTAGCGATAAGGAGCAAGTAAAATTAAATGAGGATGAATACTTTAATTGTGCAAAAAAATATTTGAAAGGAAGAAAAATTCCAGAATTGAAATCGGGGGATAAAGTTTTTATGGAAGAATTTACTGATAGAAGGGTGTTACATCCAAAATACAAGGGGCCATATGAGATTATTAAAAAGCTACGAAATGATAATTACATAATACAATTAGACAACAAAACTACTAAAGTTCACGTAAGCAAATTGTTTTTACAAAAGCCTTCAAGAATAGATTCGACACAAAATGAAGATTTAGGAGCGTAACACAATTGTAATTGTAGATCAGCAAAAAAAAAAGTGTAAAGAAGTTGTGGTTATGATAAGCATGTAGCATGTGTACAAACTAGATAATGAATGATGATCGTGTGTAGTATGGGTCAGTTTAGTGTAATAAAGCGCTAATTGCACGATTTTGGTAGAGTTGGCTGGTCCATATACCAGAAGAATTGATTTGTACTATGCAGGATATCATTGATTGTTCTAGGTAGCAGATTCAAAAAAAAAAAAAAGAAGTGTTTCAAATCTCCTTGTCTTACTGCTGAATCAAACTGAAGGTATGTAATTTAGTAATGGATCTAATACAAATGTAACTTGTAACAATGTCATGGCATATTGGTATATGAAATATATATGTGAAATGTATATGATCAAATGATAAAAGTAGCTAAATAATGAAATAGTGAATGTGATTATAGAATGTAAAGAATAAGATAATGTAAACAATTGTTAAGAATAGTAACATCACATTGTTAATGTAATGTCATTAGTGATTAATTGGATATTGTATCACATGTGAGTATAAATTATATATGTCAAATGTAAAAAATTTTTTTTCATGGAATCGCATCTGTAGTGGTATTTTAGGTAAGAGTAAACATGCATGAGTACTTCAAAAAATAATGATTTATGATTGTAAAACAAATATGTATCACAAAATGTTTTAAGTGCAGTCTTTTCTCAAGTTTGGACAATGTCAGGTGTGTAGTGATGGAACATTTTTTTCTTCGGCCGGAGGAATGTGAGAATATGGAATTCTCACTGCGCGCAGTGTATCGTCATCGCCACTGTAATCGTAATCGTGGGCCACCACGTGCGCCGCAGTGTATAAAAACACTGGACGGACAGGCGCTCTCTCTCTTTCTGCATAACGTCGTTCTATCGAGCGTGTGAGGCCACACACGTCTCACGCCATCCCATTTTGGAAACATCGACCCATCGCCTTAAGTTACCTGAGATGGAGGAGTAGTCAAGTTCTAATTTAATGAAAGCTGTATAATTGAGGGGTAAGAACTCTGGATGAAATGGCGAATCTACTTCAGAAGAAAATACCTCTTGTGCTTTGTGTTCAATGTGTTTAATCTTCGCAACCCGTAACTTCGGAAGTGACGGCCATGTGCTCGATAATTGGGTATAGATAAAAAAAATTTGCTCTATTCTATCGCGGAAAATATGCCTCACCTTAAATAGGCATTTTTGTAATGATTAAGAAGTATTGTGTCATCGATGTTTTCGGATTGCTTGTGCATTAAAAATGAACGATGTTAATAACATGCTTGTCAGACAGCATCTGTAAGTCCTCCATAAATAGTTTTGTAATCTGCATTGATATATTGATAACCCAGAGAAGTTTCTTATGCTAAAATAAATGTGTCTTTAAACGGAATCTACAGTCTCATGCATGGGGGTTATTGGGTAAGTCAACCATTTTGTTATTCTTATCTTAAAGAGTAAACGCAATGTACACCACTAGTTTTTAAGTTAGTTAAATTTGTGCAGACTTAATTTATATTTGATACTTCTAGTATCACATTGGATTAGGGAGTCACATTTACAACACCACACTACTGTATCATAATCATAAATTTTCCCTATCAACAAAAACTTCACTTAATTTCCGTAACTACTGGCATCCAAAATGAAGTAAGAGAAGAGTGCATAAGAACAAAACCAGCAACTGTACAGCGCAAACAATTCTACTAATTAATATCTGGCAAGAATACAAATAAAACGAGTTGCACAAATTATGAAGAAGCAAAACACTATGAAGTGTTGGCAAATAACGCTCAAATCAAGTCAAACCGAAACAATCCCTAATACTTGAGCGCTGGGATACCAAAAAAATTTTGAACATAAAGAAGTGGAGCCAAGCAGCTGGGAGCAGCCATGCAAAACCTCAAAAAAAAACTAGGCTATTGAGAGAAGGTAGTTAAAATCCAGGACAACATGATCACCGACTCACATGCCTAAAGCATGTAAAACCACATGCAACACTCGACCAAGGATAAGCCAAAAATACTCAGTGAACGAATAAATAAGTGATTACAATTTTCAACTACACAGCATGCAAACTATTAATAACTGAATTTTTTTAGAGTTCAAATGTCTTACATAAGTCATAACATTCCTAATCACTTTCTATACGCAAAATCATGTGAATCTCTAGGCCTTAGATGGTAAGGTGAATCGTGTGAAGAATTTGGAATATGTTCTGAAGAACTTAAGTCACTATTCTGTAAAGCGGGAAAATTAATCCTCTCTGGAACTTTCGTGAGTCTATCCACATGAATTGTTCGACTCTGATCAGGATTTGTGATTGGAACTATTTTGTAATTGACCTTAGTCACCTGCTCAATAACCCTGAAAGGTCCCTGATAAAATTTAGAGAGTTTCCTAGCCATACCAGGCCTAACCACTGGAGTGTATAAACACACCACATCTCCCACTTTCATTCCTTTATCTTGTGAATTCTTATCTCGAGAAATTTCTTGCTTTACTGCAGCCTCCGTTAAATTCTTATTTACCAATTGAAAAGCTTTTTGCAGTCTTATAACCAAATCTTTGGAATACTTGTTTGTGTTATGATAAGTTCTGAAATTGGCTTGCAATAACAAGTCCATTGGCAAATATAAATCCCTACCATAATAAATTAAAAGTTGGATTCTCCTGAAGTGCATTATGTCGCCCAGTTCTGTGAGCCAATACGGTAAAGGGCAGATGTCTATCCCAAACTTCTTGAGTTTGAGAAACTAAGTGACTCAGTGAATTAATTAGCGTTCAACCTTTCCAGTAGACCATTTGATTGAGGAGGATAACTAGTAGTAGTGTCTTTAGTGACACCCAATTTCTTATAAACTTCCATTATGGCTTGAGAAATAAAATTAGCTCCTTTATCCGTCACAATATGTTGAGGTACAGCATGAGTAAAAATAAACTGTTCTAACTTCTCTATTATTGTTTTTGTTGTGGTCTCCTGCGAAGGATAAGCCTCAGGTCATCGTGAAAAATAGTTACGACCAAGATGTATTTATTGCCTGCCAAAGTAACAGGAAGGGGACCCACTACATCCATCGCAATTCGCTCAATGGGACGGGTAGCCATAGGCATTCTCATAAGGGAAGCCTTATGCGAAGGTCTATGACCCCTCCTCTGGATAAAGGAGTGACAGGACTTAATGCAATTACGGATCTGCTTGTGCATTCCCTTCCAGAAAAATGACTTTTGCACCCGGTTAAGGTGTCCTATGATAGCCTGAGTATGCCGCAGTAGGCGAGTCATGATGCTCGTGTAAAATTTTCAACACTAATGCTTTAGGAACAACTAGCCTATCCTGTTTCTGCCGCCATGAAGTCGGTGTCTTATATTTACAATACAAAATGTCCTCTTTTACAAAAAATATCTGAGAATTAGGCATTGGAGATTTGTTGTCCTTTAAGTCCCCCCCCCGGGGGTTGACTCAGGAGAATTCCTGGGAAGTACTGGCTAGGATCTGTACTTAGACAGTCTCAACCACGGGGGTAAAATATCAGGTACTATTGTACCTTATTCTTCACAGGACTAGAACCCGGGTATTGTACCTAGGATGGGATCAGGCTCGACAGGGACCGTACTGGTACTGGCTTGTCCGCTCCCTTGGCTGTGGTGGAGCTGATATGAAAAACCAGGAGGAGGGCGTGGGACCATGCCCGTATAACCACGACGGTAAAGTTAGGGCGTCCCCGTCTCTCCGTAACGAGTGTCCTTTAAGTCAGTTATAATCTGCTGGCACAAAGGATCTGAAGCCTGCTCTTTCTTAAATAATTCTAGCAATTCAGGTGTAATGGAAGTCTGGACCAACTGAATAACGTTAACTGCTCTCGAAAAAATAATCAGCTGTTAAATTCAATCTACCAGGTTTGTGAATAATCTTGTAATCAAATTGGGATAAACCCATAATCCAACGAGCAATTCTAGAAGTGGGACCTTTAAGTTTTAAAAGATGAGATAATGAAGCTTGATCAGAGTAAACAATGAAAGGTTTACCAAGCAAATATTGTTTAAATGTGCAGTGGCCCAAACAACTATCAAATTCTCTTTCCACAGTATTATAACGTGTTTCCCAACCTTTTAATTTTCTACTAGCATCACAAATGGGATGTTGGAAACCATTAGAATCTTTTTGACATAACACAGCACCAAGTGCGTAATTAGAAGCCTCAGTACACAAGGAGAAAGGCTTATTAAAATCAGGTAATGCCAAAATAGGTTCATTCAGAAGTTCAGCTTTTAGAATTCCAAACGCCTGCTGAGCTTCTTGGAATCAATAAAATGGAACTTTATCCTTAGTTAATTGAGTTAAAGAAAGTGCATTTTGGGAAACATTAGGAATGAACCTTTTATAAAAGCCAATAAGGCCTAAAAATCGTTTAACTTCTTTCCTGCTTTTAGGAGCTGCAAAACCCTGAATAACTTTTAAATTCTCATCATCTGGTTGAATAATACCTTGAGTAACTTTGTAAGCTAAATAACTGATCTGTTCCTTTAAAAAGCGAAATTTAGAAGGCTTGAGTTTTAAATTATCTAACTTAAGTCTGTCAAAAACCAATTTTAATTTAAGCAAGTTTTCATCAAAAGTTTTTGAGGCAATTACAATCTCATCTATATAAATTCCTATTTTCAGTGGAGAAAGATTGGCCAAAACGATGGACATCAGCCTTTGAAAGGAACTAGGGGCATTTCTCATGCCAAAAGGAGTTCTTAACCATTCATAGTGCCCTGAAGGAGTCGAGAAACCATTTTTGAAAGTATCATCTGGTCGTATTTTCATCTGGAAAAACCCTGAAGTTCATCAAGAGTGGAAAAATAGTTTGCATCCCCTAATTGTTCAACCAACTCAATCAGACAAGGCAGAGGAAAACTGTCTTCAATTGTTTTCTCATTCAACTTGCGGAAATCAGTGACTAGACGGTAGGTGTTATCCGCTTTTTTAACAAATAAAACAGGAGCACTGTAAGGACTGTAACTTTCTTGGATGATGTTAGCTTCAAGACGTTCTACTACCTGTCTATCAAGCTCATCCCTGCGATGTTAACGGACTTTATAAGGCTTTTGCCTAACAGGAATATTGTCAAGCAAGTTGATGTTGGGTAAGATGGCGTCACACCCTGTTCATTCGGTGAATGAGGCAGCAAAGATGTTACTTACTGTTTTAGAAGGTGTGATAATTGTTGTTGTTGCTGCTCAGGTAAATGGCTAAGTTCAAATTCACCATCCCAAGACTCGAAATCCTCACCAGTTTCAATTGAAGTATTGTTAACAAGTTTAGTATGTTGTGAGATGACATTCACAGGTTGGGCACTAACCAACTTCATTCCTTTATTAATGTGGAGAACATCAGATGAAAAATTAGAAATCTTAACAAGAAATCCTTTAGATTTTTAAGTGTGATTCACTGATCTGGCTATGGCAAAATTAGTCTGTAAGTCTTCCGCTAAAGCCTCAATTAAAACAGTGTCAGCACTAATGTCTGCAGAACGAGAAGTAAGTTCAATGTTTTTTTCAGAAAAAGGTGGTAGTTTATGTTTGGTTACAGAGTAACAAAATGAGTGTGAAATAGAGCTAGAAGTTACACTATTGTTACTAGCACTAGGCTTACTAAGATTCCATTTTAAAATAACATTCTTAGCTAAAAGCTGAGAAGTGGAAAATCTAAATGCATGTTATTGTCTGCAAGAAATTTAGTTCCTAAGAGTGACCCATACTGAGACGAAAGAAGAGTGTCAGTGATTAAAAATTCTGTTTCAAAACATTGCTGTTGAAATTCGATTAAATTAAATTTGTTATTGACTCTTAACTTTTCTGCAGCTATACCTTTTAAGTAAATATTGCAACTATCCAATGGGATTTTACTACCAAAACAATTGATGTATTTGGATTCTATGATATTAACTGTTGCACCTGAGTCCAATAAAAACTTTACTTTATTCCCCAAAATAAATCCTTCTACTATAGGCAAATATGCCTCACATGTAGATACAACAAAAGCAGATGGTACCTCCAAAAGGGCCTCAAGGGACGAAACGGAGTCTGATCTCTCCCCACCCTTAACTAGTTTATAAATTAAAACTTGGAGCTTGGGGGTGTAAAGTACAACTAGTCAAATTCGAGTTATTTTGTGTATTCGAAACAGCTGGTTTAGTGTTGTTATGGTTTCTCTGAGCTGTTTGATTACCTCTGGCTCACTGCTGACCATTCTTAATGTTCTGATTATGCATTATATTTGCGTAGCAGTCTCTGCTAACATGTCCAATTATGTTGCAAAGATAACAACGAGGCTGTATAGGTCTCGTGTGAGGATAAGGACTGCACCTGGAGTTGGCGCGAACCCAACATTTTGGTGAGCTGAGCAATGTTCTCTTGCTGAAGCTTAATAGCTGTAGTGAGATCAGAGGTAGCTATTGTGGGTGTTGTAATATTTTTCTCTGGCGATGACTTAGCAGTGTAAACTGCCCTAACCTCGGCTGTTTGAAAATCACTACCAACATAGCTCTTAGCACACATATCCTCCTCAATAATAGCATGCTGTTTAGCAGCTGTAAATGTCTTGTGATTCTGCGGCAGCAGTAATCGTCTCAAATGTAGTTGTAAACCTTCAATAAAAACAGACAGTAATAAATCCTGCCTTTGAGCTTCTGCTGCAGGGTCACTGTTTCTCTCTATAGGTACAGTTTTGTACGAAAGTGCTTCTACACGGGCAGCAAACTGCCTTACTTATTCATGTGGCTTCTGAAAAGCCTGGATTTGCGCGGATGTTACAGTGCAAGTTGTGTACAGAAATAAATCGTTCCTTTAAAGCATTTACGATATACTCAAGACTGATTTCTCTTTTCAACCTAGGGTTGTCTTTTATGAAATCAGCAGCGTCACCCGCAACCTTGACTCAAATTACAGTCAGTTTGTCTGTATCTGACCAGCCCACATGAATGGCTATTAGGTTTATCCTATTTAAGAATTCACTTAAACTAGTTCCACTCTCTGCGCCTGTAAAAACAGGAACAGATTCCAAGAAATCTGATCCAAAAACTGACATACCCTGGACTTCCCGATCCTCTTCCATATTGAAAAAGCTACTACTAGCAGCTGCTCTCTTTCTAGTCATATTGAACTATATGTTACTCACAAAATGCAATCACTAAGATAAAAAGATATATCCCAGTCTGTGACCAACAGATGAGTCCCAACACTATTATTAACAAAGAAATATGAACAGTACTTGAAACCATTCAGGCAATCCACTGTGCATTTGTGTTGTGAACATTAAAGTCCATAAGATTGCGTCACAAAAATACACATCTGTTATAGAATGAATTTCTTTTAATCAGTAACCAAACTGTGTAACACATAGATATTAACATAAAATAACAACAGTACTTTTGGAGATTGAACCATTCAGGCAATATACTATGTAAGTGTTTGTATTGGGAACATTAAAGTTCATAAGATTGCGTCACAAAAGTACACATCTGTTATACACCCTCACAAGGAATAAAATGTAAATGGGTACTTCAGAAAATACGACCACTGGATAGACCCGTTACTCTACCCGTTTAAATGATTGAGCTTTAGTGTCAAGTCTAGACAGGTGGAAGAAAAATATCAATATTTAAACTAAACATAAAATCACCAGCATCAAGTTCGACACACGAAAAGAAATTAACAGTGCCCTTAAATGTGATTCGAAAAAACACGGCACAAAATTGTTGTGTGCCTCTAGAGAAATGGTTCGAAAGTCACTGCACCAAAAATGTTGTGTATGGTGCCTTTTAGCAAGAACACCACTGAACAAAGTTAACAATTTGCCTACAAATTAAACTATCCAAAAGTGCTTGCGTTGTGTAAGATCCTAAACAACCCATGAAACTTGATGCTCATGAACTCATGTAAAAGTGTAGCTTAAACATACCAAGAACACAAGAATCAATATCATATTTAAGAATATCTTTAGTATTTATTTTTCAATTAAATTACATATCTCAGTTCCAATCTGATAATAAAGTTAAATTACCCCCCCTGGGCAGTGAAAAAAATTAACATGGGAAAATTCTAAAATACTTAACAGAGAACATTTATATTTTTTTCTAACAAATCAGTAATTCCAAAATAAAACGTTTTTCAATTTCAGTAGCTACTTATTCAGTAACAGCATAACTACTTCATTTAACTAAAATTTTTTTAAATTCGTAACAAAATATTTCTATAAACAAATTTAGTTATTTCTTCACCTTATTATTGCAAAGTACAAATTACAGTAAAAATATAGAGTACTATTATTCCTAACAAACCTTAAATGTTATATCTTATTATTGCACATAGAAAGGTCGTCTAACATTCAGATTCAATTAACATAATTTTTACCCCCTTATGAAAATCAGAATATTAATACAGGAGCAATTCTATTTCAGTTTACAATTATATTTAACAAAGCGTGGAAGTAAACCCATCAAATAAACAAAATTTAAATTTCCTTAGAAAACAGACATTTTAAAATGAAACCATAATTACATTTTCCTATTTTGTTTTGAATAAATCTCTTACTATTGTAGTGAAATATAAAGTGATAAATGTCGAAAACCCCTTTTTTTACTTAAGTTACTTTTACTTAAGTTAAGAGCTAATGGAATACAGAAATAAAATTTTTCTTATCTGAGCATCTTCTTGACATCCAGACCCTTGTAACAAATCAAACGCTAAGCAACGTCGATTGTGACTGGAACTACTGCACCTCTGTCGATGTTAGGAAATGGATTCAGACAAAGGAAGACGTGAAATTCTGCCAACGTCCTCAGTGAACGGCAGATGGAAATTCCTCTTAGATGTACACGGTTAACATCCGGATCCTCATTTCAGCTAGAGGCCTTAGGTTCTTTAACGCCCCCCCCCCACCCCGAAGTCAAACATCAACAGAAGAAATTATTCCGAATCAGTTTTAGGTTTAGTGGATGGATGGGGCAGTCGGTGCTGGGAATTTCATAGCGATGGTAAAGAAATAGTGCAAACATCATCAGATGAAGTTATTCTGAATGAATTTAACGTAGAATGGATGAATGGGGCAGTCTGAGCTCAACGAAGCTTGTGCATTTTTCGGTGATGTTCAGTTGAATCAAAAAAAAAAACTAACAGAGATTTACTCAGTTCTCGGGCCATGGCCACGAGAGACTAGGTTAAAATTATCATCGCCGAGTTGAGGCGAACAAATCCCGCTACCAAGCGAGAGCCCACAGCATAACGGAGACAGGCGGAAAAAGAGAACGAACAACACCTGCGACGGCTTTTTGTTAAGAGAAACCCATAAACGCCAAAACCCGCTACAAAAGGTCAAATATCCAATACTACAAACCCCGCTTTACACCCCCGTAAAATTTGTCCTTTTCCCGAGGTGTTGAACTAAACACAAATTCAAACATCGCCAAACTTCGCGAAACGAATGCCAAGGATTTTGGAGCACGTGCAAGGCCAACAGGCAACTTAAAACTCACCCCACTCTGAAGTTCTCTTAACATGTAAGCCAGCTTTAGGACTCAGCTAAAAAGTGCATCTTTTTCCATCTCTTCCCCCATTATTCTCATCATAAGGCAAAGTGTAAAATTTAGTTAAATAACTGACTGTATCTTAAAATCTGTTAAAGATAGAATCGTGAAAGTGATCTTAAATTCAAAGGCTAATTTTTCTGCTTCCAGTGATATAGATTAAGAATAGGTAAACCCAAGTTAAGTAATATAAAATCAAGTTTATTTCGTATAAACAGCAACCAATTCCATTGTGTATTTCAACGCTTTTACGAGTAACGAGTGGAAAATACGTATCAATCTTAACTACAAAAAACCCTAATTAAAATTAAACAAAAAGCACAAATACTAAATAAAATACACGTTGTGTAGCATAAATTTAGACTAATATTAAAATGAATTCTTAATAAGTCATAACTTAAATAATTAAGTGAATTTGCTACACAACATAACTACGCTGAAGTTATCTCAAAGAAATTTAATTGGTATAACACCATTACCATACAGTACTAAAGTAAATGATAATAAAAAAATAAATGCATATTGTGTGTGCATGCATTTCTGTGTGTAAATGTGGTAGCACTTTGCGCTCAAACTATAATCAGAAAAATGTGACCGGTGGAAAATAAACTATGCCTTCTGAGTCAGTTTTTCAACCATAGTGTCTCTCCTAAAAGAAAAATTTAATTTGGGGATTTGTTTTACCTATTTCATAGGTAACTTTAGAATATTGTTTTAAAATTTATAACGACCTGAAAAAGGAGGTGAATGTTTTTTAGTGTTAAGATACTGAAATTCTTTATACATTACTAAATCGCCAGGTTTAAAATTACATGCTTTAAAATGGTTACCATACGTATTTTTATTTACACTATGATAATCTTCTGAACTTTTCTGAGCAATTTTTCTAGCTTCTTCTGTTGGTAGGCTTACTTCTTGATTTTCAAGTAAGGGATCATAACGTAATTTTCCATACATTAAATAACATGGTGGAAATTTAGTTGAACGTGTTGTATTGTATAACTGCGCACTTTTGCTTCTACTTCTATTGACGCTTAAACGCCATTTCTTTGTGCTTTCTTCCTATCGCAACAGTATCAGAAATGTAAATGTTGCTGAATAGGCATGATTGCAGTACCAAGTAAATTGTGGTTGCAAATGTCAATTAAAATAAAGTTATATAAGTAATTTTACTCATCTGTCAAGTTTCCTCTTCATACGGATCTACTTTCTATGCCATCAACATTGCTACGTTCATTTAAACTACAAGTTTGAAAGTGCTAAATTTTCGAACTGAAATCCTTCTAAAACAATATCAAGAAAGAAAAGGGAAAAATAATACCGTTTTGCAGTGGCCTTTTAATGCTTAAATACAATAGAAGATAAAATCATCCGTTCCTTGCTTAGAGTCAGTTGGCCTTTTCGAACTGTAACTATAGTATTCCATTTATCTAAGAAACTTAAATGTCACTCAATTCTAAAAATAAACATATACGAAACAATTATAAGGGGGGGAGCCTTCAAAGTTATTCACTTAGATCTTACAATAATTAAAATATTCTTAGAATTCGTATTTTTAAATAATAATCTCATTCTTAAAATAATTCAATATTCAAAATATTAATTCAAAGGTGGTTGAACGTTAATACAAATAAATCAATCTAGCAAATAACCTTTCCTAAATAAAATCTGAAAAATCGTTAATGTGTTAAACCAAATTTGCAAAATTACAATTTCTAATACTATATGATTTTTAATCTTTCAGTAGTGCTATATAGTTAATCCAATAGAAGAAGCAGTATTGCGTATTTAAATCTCAAAAATAATAATTATTATAGCTATTTTTCTATTGCGTAAAATATTTTAGTTACGTTAATGACTGAACAAAATATTTCATGACTAAGAAAATCAAGAAAAATATTTAATATAAACTATGATAACAATATTAAATGCATTAAAACGTATTACGAAATAAATTTAAAAATACATACATTCAGACCCATTTAGAAATATTGAATTATGCTTCCACTAATATCTTTAACAATAATTTCATATTTTTTCAAAACAGCTCAAATTGCAGAAACTTTAAGCGATATTTAGATGCAAAATATAAGATCTGCAGCATATTTAATAATTTTGACTCATTGGAAAATGAGCCTGTATAAATTCACACGAAGATAAAAATTTTGAGTTTTCGAATGACAAAATACTATCAGGACAAGCGGAAGTGCAAACAGTAATTTTCTGTCGAACATACACTGGTTATAAATTAAGGAAAAATCACAAAAATCACGATTACTGAAAAAGTTGCATGTAGAATTTAATGAAACTTTCCCAAAATATACAACACATAGTAAGGTAACAAATAACATAAAAAGAAATTACCAGACAATTATGGTAGTATAGAAATTAGCACATGTATAAAATGAACAAATCGAAGGTATCAAATTGCTGTAGGAAAAGTACCTTCAATATGGAATATGACCGCCTCTATAAGCAATACAGCACACCTAGCGATGTGTAATGTTTCCAATTATGCGGTTTATCAGTTACATAGCAAGCGAAAGACATTGTTCTTGCAAAGCAGCTGCAAGCGCGGCAGGGGTCTGAGGGGGCGGACTTAAAGCAGCTAGATGTCTCCGTAAAGCATCCCAAACGTGTACGATAGGATTCAAGTCCGGGGATCGCATTGGCCACTCCATGCACATAATTGTTTCCTGTTGAAGATAATCATCTACGATGCGAGCCATGTGTGGTCTTGCGTTGTCGTCCTGTAACGGGAAAGCATCACTTATTGTTCCGGCACGTGGTCGCACGTAAGCATCAAGGATGTCATCTCTTTAAACCTGAGCATTCACGGTTCCCCTTGGAAAGAAATGAAGATCCGTGTGCCCACCCAAACACAGACACTGCCTCTTCCGTATGCATCTCTTTCACGGATGCTTGACGGATGATAACGGGTTCCAGGTACTCCATATCAAATAACACCTACTATCGCTTTCTAGACTAAACGTGGACTCATCCGTAAAGACAACAGCCCTCCATTGATCAAGCGTCCAGTGGACGCGTTATCATGCCCACTGCAAACGGTCCCTCCTATGGCGTGTCGTGAGCGGCATGCAAATGGCTGGTCGCCTCGCGTACAGACCTCCTTCGTGAAGCATTCTATGCACAGTTGACGTTGATACCAATTTTCCGGTGGCTGCAGCAAAGGAAGATCTAAGAAGAGACGGAGTAGCGGTTCCATTCCTGAGTACACATAATGTCAAATATTGGTCATCGGCGCTCGTCGTAGCAGTTGGCCGTCCTTGGCTGGACCTCCTAGATGCCGAATCTGTGGTTTGAAATTGCTTCCAAATTCTATGAACCACAGAAGGACTCACATTTAGCCATCTGGCCACTTCTGTTTAACTTTGCTCTGGCTCTAGTCTCCCAATGGCTCTCCATCGTAGTTCTGCAGGCAAATAACGCCTGGAGGTCAATGTTACGAATTCGCTATCTCAGATTTCTGATGCCACTATTACAGTGAAATATGTAGGATTGCTCTCAAACATGGACTTTTATGCTCCTCGCAGATGACGTATGCCGAATGCAGGGCCACTAATTTGGATATTGCAGTTTTACTCAGCTACTCTTACTTGGCAACCTATTCAAATTTTACAGCGTTTGACTTATTTTTGAGGGAGTTATCGCTATTTTTGTGATTTTTTCTTAATTTATGATAACCAGTGTACTTGAAGCACATTAAACTCAAGGCGAAAACCTTGAACCCACTGTAAAGCTAATCTCTTAAACGTTAAATCACTGAATGATTTAAAACGCATTTTTGTTTCCTTTTGAATATTACAGTAATGCCGAACTTCATTTAGCTAGATGTTAGAACTTCCGAAGCTGCACGTAAGCCGGTACCCCGTTTTACTGAGTCGGTTGACGAAATTCAACTTGTGCTTTTCATGTCTCGAAAGTGCGATTTAGGATATGTATTAGATTTATGTATAGCATTGTTATAATATAGGTATTTCGAGACAAAATCGTACTTTTTCTGAAAAGACATGGCAAATTGTTTCCATATTTTGATTCTACTACTCAAATTATGCTAAACTACCAAGTTTTGTAAAAATCGTACGAGTAGTTTTTAAACTATTAGCTCTCAAAATTTTAGCTCATTAATGTTAATTGAATTTTTGATATATATTTATTAATATCCATTTTGTTATTAAACTTAGGCTTAATCCAGCTACAATTCGCACATTTTTACGATTTATTTTTAAAATTTGTATTTTTTGATATTTTTTATAAATTTTTCGAAAACATTTTTACATTATAACCTAGAAAAGTTTTAACATCATCTTAAAGTAGGTGTACTAGGCTCACCTTTTTTTATTCCAAATTTTTTAAGATATACATGAATTTATATAGCGGCACGTTTTGAAATTCGGCATACTTGTTATAAGTTATAATAACGTCAAATGTAATTTATGCACTTTGTTAAAAATCATTTGAAAGTATAAACGGTGACCTTTTTTCCGCTCGTGTGCAATGAAAAAAAAGATATGAAAATAGGTTGCTATAAATTGAGAACTTCGCCAAATGAATTATTCTTACCGCAAACTGAAAAAAAAATGCGCCAAAGTATTTTTTTTAATATCTCTGTAAATATCACACCTAATTTTACAAACTTTAAAATTTAGGCGTAATTTTAGTCGTAGAAGCGGAATATGGAAAAAAATTGGCGTGTCGTTTCAGAAAAAGTCCGATTTCGTGACAAAATTCCTATATTAGATTAATGCTGTATATAAATCTACTATATATCCTAAGTTGCGCTTTCGAGACATTGAAAAAAAGCAATTTTAATTTCATCAATCGGCCCAGCAGAACGCGATATATAGAACTGTCCCCTCTTTTTTCGCACTATACATTTATTTGACTTCCGTAGATATTTTATCGAAATCTAATTAGGAAATGTTTTTTCCATTGAGATTTGTGGCATGGAAATAAGATTTACTTCTTTAACACACTTTATAACTCTTTAGATGTGATTTGCACTTGCACTTAGGACACGATATCCTACCAACTAATTGTATGAAAAAGCCGTAGTAATGTTGATGCTGTATAACGTAAAATGTTGAATCCGTAAAGAACAGAAAGTTTAGTAGCCGAGGACGATTAAATTTACTTTTATTTCAATTGACATTTGTGGCCATAATTCACATGGCACTCAAATCGTGCCTTTTTCCAGAATATTTACATTTCTGGTACTATAGCGATAGGAAGAGAGCAGCGAAGCAGGGTCCTAGCATCAACAGACGTAGAAGCGAAGTGCGTAATTATTCATGGAGGCTCAAAAAGATAAGATTTTGGTTTCGGTTTCTTATTAAGAGAAAGGTTTCAGGTCTCGAAATTTTGAGTTCGAGTTCCAGATTAGCACGTCATCAGCTTTACGTAAGACATGTGACATAGGTTGATATAGAAATGATGCAGTCTAGAAAAAAGTATTACTTCTTTTAGAATAGAGAGGGGAAATAAAGGGGTTATAGCTAGTATAAATTATAATTTTGATTTGCATATTTTTTATCTTATATTATATGATGTACACTGGAGTGCAAAAATTAAGGACGAAGTTGAAAAATTAGCATATCGGTTGAACGAAGAGGCAGAGCAGACAGAAAGACCAATCAGGAGATTAAGTAAGGTGATGTAAGGTAGCACATGCGCATATATGCAGGTAGACGTAATGGGGGAGTGTCTGAGTAGTATAAAGCATGTTGTCGGTGTAAGATCAGTATTTCTGGCAAAGAGATTGCACGCCGTATAGCAGTTTAAATCACACCGAGTTTCTGCCTCAGCGAGAATAATCATTGGGAAGTTGGAGGAAAACCGCAGTGTGACAACTGTGGCTGCAGAGTTCGGAATTGCTCACAGCATCGTTTCACGACTTTGGAGACAATTTCAAACTACAGAAACAGCTATCCGGGGGTTTAGTAGTGGTCGTCCACGAGGAACCACACGCGCAGATGACCGGTATATTGCCTTACAGGCCAGAAAAAACAGGCGGCAGACAGCGGGAGAAATCGCTAGACACACGACACAGGCGTCTGGATGACCGATATCGCGGTTTACCGTGGCCAGAAGTCTGCGCGGTGGTGGTCTGTTTGCACGACGCCCTGTACGGTGTGTACCTCTAACTCCTGCCCATCGGAGAAGGCGTTCTCTGTGATGCCAGGAACACCGGAATTGGAGAGACAATGAATAGGGACAAGTACTCTTTACAGATGAGAGCAGATTTAGTTTGAGTTGTGATTCTAGACACATACACATCTGGACAGAGCGGGGAACACGCAATAACCCCTTCAACATCATCAAAAGGGACTGTTTTGGAGGTCGCGGAGTTCTCGTTCGGGCAGACATAATGCTTGGTAGCCGGACCGACCTTCATATCTCCCAAGGAGGTTCGTCACCTGGGACTGCTATTGTAACGAGGTTCTTCTTCCTTACATGTGTCTTTTCACAAGGGCCATGGGTCCTCAATTCCTCTTCATGGACGACAACGCTCCACCTCATCGCACAGTTATTGTCGAAGAGCTGTTGGAGAGTGAAGATATTGCACACATGGATTGGTCGGCAAGATCTCTGGATCTAAATCCCATCAAGCATGTACGGAACTTACTAGGGAGTAGTACTTACTTACTTACTTACAGCACGTAACTTATCGCCAGTAACGATTCCGAAACTGCGATTGGTGCTACAAGAGGAACGGGCAGCAGTGTCCCAAAAGCTCATTAACAACCACATATCCAGCATGCACAAATGATGTGAAACCTGCCTAGCAGTCAGGGTAGATCATATCCCCTATTAAAGACCGGATGTTTCTTGCTGGACACCCATCACAGGGATGTTTCGGCCTTCAGTCGCATTGCGCTCCATGCTATTTTTTCAATAAAAATTCTTTTTATCCCTCTGATTTCTCTTTTAGTAAGTGTTGCTTACATTACTCATGTCCTTACGTATTGGAGATCTTACGGTATTAAATGTGTTGATTTGGAAAGCTTTTGTACAAAGTTATATTGAAAAAACCGTCTCGTCCTTAATTTTTGCGCACCAGTGTATATGTATATATATATACATGGTGTTTCTGAATTCGACAGACGAATTCAGAGCTATTATAGTAGGCACCAAGAGGATGAAAAATTACCATAGAATATGGGATCGCAAAGCACATTTAGCGGGTGAAATCTCAAAAATAGACGTTGAAGGGCCAGTGAACCTGACGAATAAAGAGTCCAAATGAAACGAAGATTAGGAAACCTACTGGCGAGAAGAATAAACCTTTTCGTAAGCTAATTTCCAATGCTTGTAGGAAAAATAAAAGCAGAAAGCAAGAATTCATTAGTGAGCATTGCAGAATTCGCTACTGTTAAACTTCATTCGGAAACAAGATGATCGATTACAAGAGCGAGGAATGTGTGAATGTGCATCAGATTTACGGCCCAGCGGGTGGCAATGGACGCGTAACACAGAGGATGTACCAAGAGGAATAACCGAGGAGGCGCTTTCAGCACCATAGCATCTTCATGAACATCGACTGTCGTCTGCGGCAGATGGGAACCTCTCAGATATCGAGTCGTAATGCAGGGCAAGAACACAGTGTATGCGTATCTGAAACAAAAGACCAAGTATTGCAACGGCCTGTAACCCATCAACCAGTAAACGACCGGGTTGCGGTTGAACTGGGTATTCGTCATAAAATGATGTGGAAAGTTCCACGTGCAGAAACTCCATCTCGTAAGCGATGGCAACTACTCCCTTTCGGGTCGAGTCTGTATGTTGGATGCTTGATGCCACGCAAATGCCATTCTGTTACTTTCGCAGTTTCCCGCCACTGCTTTTTTCTCAGATGAAGTCTGCTTTACGACAGAAGTCGTGGTTATAACATGCACAATGCGCGTATGTGATAGTCCAAAAATTCCCAGTGCACTGTTTCTTCATCTTTTTTGTTCATCTTCTGCGACTGTAACTTCTGACTAAACACCCCAATGGCGCAAATTACTTCGCTTTCCTATAGCACATCCTCCCGTAACTGGCCACAGTGTTCCAAAACATGTGGTTCATGCATGATGGTGCGCAAGTACATTTTGCGGTTGCGGTGTGTAACCACCTCGATGCTACATATCCTTGAAGGTGAATTTGAAGCGGGAAGCCTGTTGCTTGGCCTCCCGCGTCCCGAACCTCAATCCATTGGATTTTTTCTTCTGAAGCCACCTTAAATCAATCGTATATCAGACGCCTGTGGATACTCTGGAGGATCTGACAGCGCGGATCGTCGTCGCCTCAGCAGACATCGCCAGCATTTCGCGTATGTTTGGAGGTGTCCGATAATCCTTCGTCCGTCGGTGTAGGCTGTGCAAAGACTTTCTCTGCTGCAACTTTGAACAATTCCTATAAAGCTGTTTCGTCCTCTCTTTTCTGACGTTGAACTGTGATACACTGTAATCCTGCTTTGTGACAAATAATTGTTTACGAGAAATTACTTATTATCGGTCCCTTTTGCTTCCTTCGACGTCATACCCATCATAACTATTTTTGAGATGTTTTCCCACTAAGCATTGTTTGAGACTCCATGTGCTATGTTAATTTTTCATCCTCTTGATGCCAACTCTCAACTCTCTGAATTTGTCGGTAGAATTCGGAAACACCCTGTATATACATATTGCAACATTCAAGGAAGTATATGCAGAGACTGTTTGAGGCTCTATTTCATTAAGCGTTGACCGCAGATATGTAACTGTAGTTAAAAAGTTGCTTAAAATAAGGGATAGAACTTTTAATGAAATGGTGTTAGAACTATGGCTAGGATGATTCTGTAAAATTCTTGACTTTTTATATAATCCACATACAGCAACCTGACTGCATGTGAAAACCTAACTTTTCATATGATGAACATACAGCAAAATTCCGATTAGCAAAATATTAATTTTGTTGTAATATAATGCAAACAAGATTTTTCTTATCTACTCGTACAACGCTCAAGGAGTTATTTAAGATCTGTTCATTACTTCCGTAACATAATGCGCATTTTATTACAGAGATATAGTACGTGTTACTTAAAAGAATTTTGCATGTAAATGCTGTATTTCTTAGATTATAAAGAAGGCCTTTCTTCCCTCAAAAAATGTCATTAAAATTATTTTATTCGTTTATAATCAATGTACTTTTTCTGTCGGTGGCGCAGAGATTAAAGGCTGAAACAGGAAAATTACTATTCTTTCTCGAAATCGGTGAGTAAATATTTGCATTTTCGTATTACTCTTGCAGTAAAATTATTTTTTAAGAGAAGCACAAGAGCTGTCGTTTAGCTTTATCATATTATAGAATGTGGTTTTCCATGCTCCGTGACTCATTTATCTGCTGCTGTCGACATCATTATAAAGGACGTACTGACAGGAATTCCAGAAGCCCATTGATCATCCTCAAATCGTGCGAAAATTTTGTCGTTATCTTGTGTATTATTCTGAAAAATGAAGGTATTTTGGACGGGTTTTGAGAAAACGTGAAAGTAATACTTCAGCGTCAAAAGATTGTAAGCATAAGAAACGCAGTTTGGATGCTGGATTTAAGTTACAAAGCTAGAAACTGTGCTGCCAAGATATGAATAATTATTGTCTTAAATGAAGTTTTAACATGTTCTTTTAAACAATATAAGTTCCAGAAGAAAATAATATTTAAAATTTTTTAATCCTTTATGTCAGAAGATTTAGAAGTTTAATAATATTTACACATTTTGCAACTTGTTGAAGTGAAAGGTAATTAAAAGAAGATGAGTTCTTTAAAAAAAAAGCAAACACCCCAATGGCAACTATCTTTTTTTAAATACATAAGACAATTAGCATTCCGTCCTCGTTTTTATTACTTTTTATGATTCAAAAGTATTACAAAAAGTGTTATAAGACTAATTTTTCCATTTATATTGTTTAATGATAATTATTATTATATTTTTCGAGCTTTTAGTTTTTTTTCTTCGTATTTATATGGACACTATATAATAAGTCTAAGAAGACACATAACTAAAAGAATACATGATAAAAAAAGCAAAACTGGTTTATTTTTTTTTTGTAGCTTTATTCCTCATTATTTCGATCTTCAGAAATGAAGTGCAGATAATTTGCTATGACTTTCAGTCTTCTTTTTAAAAGCTATTTTCTAGTAAATGACTCTCTTTCTCGTTTCAAACTGCACATATGTCATAGCACCATTCAGTTTAGAAGATTTTTGGCCTGAAGCAATTACACAAATTAAATTAAAGGCGGTCAAAATGCAGAAAATTATCAAGTTTGATTTATATTACAAACTATGAAATGGTCATTGACGCTATAGCTGAAAAATCATATTGCAGAACTACTAGCTGCGTTATTTTAAACTCGACAATCTTCGGAAACATTTAAGTCATGTGTGCTTTGTAGGTAGATTCAGTCAGAATTTTTGAATTCGTATGATCAGGTTTGCTTGAATTCTAAGGAGTACTGATGATTGTACAGAATTGAGCTTAGCAGATTTGCCCTTGTTCTACAAAACTCGTATTCTGGCTTTGAAGAGATGCTAAAGAGAATAATACTCCCTAGCCCAGTTATTGCGTTTATTTGTTATACAACTGTAATAGTATATAACGTTAATTTTCCTCACATTTGTATCACAACGTATAGTCTAGATCAAAGGCGTCAAACTCAAATTGCATGCAGACAATTGAACGATCTAAAATTAGCTGATGATTCTTTTAATAAAATAATTATTTTTATTAATAAAATAAAAGGCATTTAAAATAAATTTTAACTTTCGTTCACTGAATATTTATCAAAACACTAACAAAAGTAATAAATATATCGCAAAAGAAAAAACTCATATTTATATTTATTTTCTATCTGATATCTAATGTTTGACACCTGCAAAACACCTTTTTGGTTATATATTATTATTCAAATATTATTCATAATTGAATATTCAATTTTTAGAGTGACATTTGTTTGAAATAGTTCTAATAAGTTTAATAAATCATTAAATAACTTACTTTAATTTAAACTAAAAAATAAACAAAGTATGAAAACTTCCTAGAAAAAAAAAGAAAAATAAGAGAGAAAACTTTTGAAACGGGACAAAATTTGAGAATAAATAATTCCAACCTTAAATTTTGCTTTGATGCATAAAATAAAAGTACTTAATTTTTATGTTAATAAATATAAATTTCTTTATTTAGTATTAAAGATTGGCACATGATGCAGTTTCGATTCTGATAAAGTTTGTAATTTTGGAAAAATTACTAAGAAATATCTTCATCATGGATCTAGATATTTATCGGTCAACCGTGCTGTTTTATTATTAATTTTTAATTGTGAAAAAATTATATTCACGTATAAATGAATTCCCAAACAAAGTGATTATTCTTAGCGCAAAAATCTATAATTGAGCTTTTTATTTATTTTTTTTGACAAGTAGGAATGAAGGTTTATAATAATCTGTGTCCTCGAATTTTTTAATAATACTTATAATACCCTCTAAATTAATTAACTCCATTAATAGATTTTATGATGGATTGCTCATGTTCGTTTTTAATGGTATAGAATGTAATGTAAACTCGAACTTCAAATAGCTCAGATCTTGAATTTTTTGCATCATCGTAATATTTGCAACAAATACATGCTTGGAATGTCTTCGCGAGCTGCATAAAATTGCTTCGAAGGCCGCTAGGTTAGGACCACTTCTTTGGATTATTAACAATACATAAACACAAAATTCTACTTTAAAAAGAATGAAATTTTTCTTTAAAAAATTCTCCTTTAATTTTTAAGAAAAGAAAAACTGAAATCTAGTTTTTTTTTATTTTATTCTAATAAAAACGTGTTAAAATAGCAAACATCTCTAATATTAAACGGGCAGGTATTTTATACACGCAGTTATAGTATTTTGATAGTTTGATACAGTTCGTATGACAGCTGTATTTAAAATGAAATAGATGGGGAGAATTCTACAATGGTAGCTAAGATAAAAATATATTTTTTAATATTCTTTTTTATGTAATATATTATATTTTACTTAATACATCTGCTTACATGAGAAAACATAAGTTAATGTTTTATTTATTGAAACAAGCACACGTGTGATTTAGTTAAAATGTCCGTTGATTTATAAACCAAATTTTGCCCACTATGTTTCACGCTCCGATGGCACAGCTCTTGTTAGAAGCTTGGCAGAAAAATTCAACTCTGTTTCGGGGGGGAAAAATCGATTTTTTTCAGATTTACCATCGCATGTAAATATTTACATTATTTATTTATTATTTACTGCCAACATTCTGATTTTTTTATGTATGTGTTTTCTAATTGCCTGTGTACCATGAGGCATTCGAAGACGATACATTGTAACTAGATTTTACCAAAGCATTAAATAAATCGATTTATCTCGGAGAAACTGACTATCCGTTAGGAAACGAGTTGGGAATTTTTACTCACGCCCAAAAGTATCGCGGTGTTCAGTACAGAATAAGGGGCAAATCAGATAGCAGAACTGCGAAGTATTATTGAAGGGAAAGTCAGTTCTCTTGTTTCGAAATTTGTTATAATTAGACATATATGGTTTTTAGGAAAAGGTAACTACAATGATTAAATTTTTATGAAAAGTAATACTTCGCTGAATTTTAAAGTTTTCCCTCTTTGTAGCTTAGGAAATATCAAGTCGATATTCTATTTCTCACTACTTGTTCTTCAACGTTTGCGCTGTAGCACTTGATACAGTATGTTTTATTCTGGTTTTCAGAATATCAATATCATGAACAAGTGTGGCAAAGACTGGGTTCTTGATATATTTCCTGCCATATTTGCGAATACTGTCAACAATTTAGTTTAAACTAACACTCCGAATAATGATTATTGTAGAATTCAAACAACAAGAATCAGCGTAATACAGGCTGCGGCAGTGAAACGGGTGTTTTGAAACATCCGCGAGCGATACAAATTTATTCACAGCGATATAAAAGAAATGCAACATGAATTTACAATGCTTTTACAATTTATGAGGAATATTTCTGAATAACATGCACATATTTCACAGGCCTATCACAGTACAAAACGTCCATCACTTGAAAAGGACATCACATAGGTGGCTGCTATTTTCCTTCACACATATTCCAAGTCTTTTACGGAAGTTAGACTTGAAATTTTCCAGGTCTGGGGCTGGAATTCTTTTAACTTCCTCCAGAATTTGATCCTCCAGTTCCTGGATGGTATGTGGTGGGCCAAGATCTCAGATTTCAGATGACCCCAAAGGAAAATCCCACCCTGAAAGTTCAGGGGAACTTGGGGACCAGGAAATTTTCCTGTTCTTGGAGATGAGATGAACATTAAAGATGTTCTATTTCATGAAAATCCGTGAGGTATGGCATATGGCTCCGTCTTGTTGGAAGAATGTGTTTGCAGTTACAGGAAGATCAGCAAGCTGTGGAAATGGAAAATGTTTCAACATGTGAGCATAACTTTCTGTAATTTCAGTAACAGTATTGCCGCGATCGTCTTCAAAAAATAAGGCTCGAAGATTCTGAGTGATAATACGCCGCAGCACGCTACCACTTTTTGACTGTGAAGTGGCTTTTCCTGAAGCATTTCAGAATTTTCACGTGACCAGTATCTAACATTTTGCTTGTTAACAAAGTCTGACCGATAAACATTTGTCTCATCGCTTATGATCAGATTGTTGCACAGGCCTGGGTTGTCCTTCATGAGTTCCAACAATTCCGGTAAAAGCGTAGTCTCTTTGGGAGGTTGTCCGCATTTAGTTTTTGCACTAGCTGCATTTTTTATGGGTGGTATTCCAGTTCTTTGCACAATATTCTCCATACACTGCGATCAAGTTGCACGGCATGCTTGAGTGCGGAACGCCTGGGACTTCGACTGAAGGCTTCTTCCACTCTTGCAACATTCTCTGGTGTGCACACGCATTTTGCCCTTCCATCCCTCTTTTCACCATATCACCCGTTTCGTCAAACATCTGAACCCACAATAGCATGCGCCAGCGGGACTGGGGCATGACGTGCGACATTATAATGAGCATGAAATACACGCTGCGAGGTCACGTAACTGTCGTTGTTTTTGTAAAAAGCCTTTACGGCAAAAGCACGTTTTCACCGGTCCAGGACGCCATTTTCACTGAACACTGATATCAGGATCAATGGCAATGGTTTGTAGTCCAGATAGCACCACTCTGCTTTTAGATTTTTAACGTAATTTGCTATTTCCAGGGTTTCAAAATTGCTGGTTTCACTACCGCACTCTATATTTACAAATTTTTCAGGACTAGTTTCGATGGTTTGACTACAGAACCATCTTCCTCATTTGCCAAAGTGCAAATGTCAACAGTCCCATCATTCACAGTATGGCAGCGACTTCTTGAAATACCAGCAATGTTAACAGTTCTTTAAAATCTTTTCCCATACCACTTCCTGATGTTCTTAATATCTGAAGAATTGAGCCCGTACGAAATTCTAAACTACCGTTTGACAAGGAACTTAATTTCCTGATAGCCCAGACGTACTTATCTTTTTCTTTATCATTGCAATTTCATTATCAACTATTCCTTAGCGTTATCTGTATGGCAAAACAAAACTGTAAAAATTGTAATTCATAATGTTAAAATTTTCGCATTTCGATATTTTGCTGATATTTCATGAAAAAAATTTTTAATTAGGGAAGGACTTTATGGTCAACCTGTATAATGCTGCAAGTTACAGAGTTCATGGAAATCACTTTAACAACCGCGCCAAATGAGGAGACAGAAATTAACATTTTATAAATAATAACACACAGGCAGATAAGCAGCTATAAACAGCTAAAAGAGAAAAAGAAAATTAAGACAGATTCTGCTTAATTCAATAAGAGAATCTCAGATAGCAGATAGAAATCAATGAGATTTCTGCTCTAGAGTAGACATTTGTATAAGGCTGCAGAACTGCTTTGAGAGCTTCGAAAATGTTCTTTACAAAAGCTTTCAAAATGAGGGTAAATAGTCGACAAATTGACAAATATAGAAAACATGGTAATAAAGCCCGTCAGGAGAGTTTTTGCTCATATCTCAAGTTCTAGTTGAGCTATCTTTGTAATTCAAATGCCTGTTCAGTCAGAATTACACGATATAGAGCAATGTGTACAAAAAAGGTACTTAAAATGAACAGCCAGAAACACGATTAAACGAAATTACACGTTTAAATTGTCATGTAAAATGTAACAAATAAACAAAATAATAAATACAAACAACATATAACCCCACATAAATAAATAAAAAGCAATACACTGTCAAATAAGTGCAATTATTTACATAAATGTACAACACCAAACACCCTAATCTGCGTAACTGATGCACTAATAGATAACTGTGTACGCAAATTTATTATAATGTATATTTACTATAATGCACATAGCCCCACATAAATAAATAAAAATCAATACACAGTCAAATAAATGCAATTATTTACATAAATGTGCAACACCAAACACCCTAATTCGCGTAACTTACGTATTAATAGATTAACTGTGTAAGTAAATTTACTATAACGTTAAAAGTACAAATTGTGCATTTAGTACATTGCTCTTCATTTCTACGTCTGATGAAATGAAATATATGAAAGTTTAATCTAGGTACTGCTGAATGATATAGCACAGGAAAACTGTTGCTGTAAAATAAAAATTCCTCTTTTAGCTTTTATCGCTTAATATGTTTCAGTTCTGGTACGCAATATCACCATTTGTTTCTAAAATGTTACTGCAGTTATTCCTTTCTTACATATGAATATCTTTAATTTACTCTGGGTAGTATGAAAATATTTCACCTATATGTTCCTAAGAAATTTACTTTCCTATGCATTATATCTTTATGATTCTATCACACAGACATAGAAGTTTATCTAAACTACCTAATTACAGTAAGTACGCAGAGTTCATGAGAAAGGTCGTTTTTGTGAAAAATTAAAACGATTTAAAATTTAATTGTATTAATTACAGATATATGCTAATTAATGAGTATATAATAACATTATTTTTAAATGCATTCTGGATAAAATAAATTTTAAAATTCCCAATTTTAATTTTCCTTTCAAGTCGTCCTTGACGATAAAGTGGTAGCGGAGGTTAACTGCAAGTCCAAACTCTGGGCTGCAGATTGAATTGGAGCATAAAAATTGGTTGTTTGTAAGTGCTTTTCCCTTTTCTTGCGTAACCAGTATCGGTCTTCCCTTAGTGAAATCTTCGCAACATTCTCGGTTCTGAGGTGATAAGGAGCATTCAAACCTTTCTCTATAAATTGCTCCCCATCAAGTGTCTAATCATTGAATTTAATAAATGAATAAATAAATCTCACACAGGAAATAGTATGCATTTGTAATTACAAGAAGGATTGTTAATTTTTTATTATTTTACAGGCATCAAGTTAAACTATCAAACCAATGTCTCAAACTTGAAGTTGGGATAAAATTAATAGTAGCCAAGTTTAAATACAGGGGTAACACAAGAAAAGCAGGTTATGAAAGCATACGATTAAGAACTATGCAGCATGTTATAAATAACCGATAAGTTTGCGGTTTCAAAATGCTTCTTATGAAATACTGTAAATATCACTGAAAGTGAACTAACGAATTTCCTTAGGCTTACAAAATTCACCCTTGTTGTACTTGAAAAACACATTTATAAGGTACCTACAATAGGTAGGTAGAAACGTTTTAAAAAATCATTAACCATTCTGCCAATTTTAATTTTCATAATAAATTATTTATTTTATTTTATATTTAATTATTTATGTTAAATTTCATAACCGAACTTTTGTTAACCAAAGTCATTTTAACCGAACTTCTCTCATCCGAAATACGGTTTAATCGAAGCTGCAAAAAAATTAACTTTGAGTCAGTAAGCCTGGAACTGTGTCATCTGCATCTACTTTTATTTATATCTTCACTTTTTAAATTTCTCATAATTTGAAATACACTTATTTTGTTAATTAAATTAAGTGCACATCAAGATCGCAGATGGAAGTTCTGCGGTCCATTAATTTTTTGACATTATAGCGGCATCATTTGTTTACATTATGAATTATATATGTACTTACTAATTACGGGACATTAAAAAAAAGTTGATGACTCACTTTCGTGCTTAATCTCTCAGTATTAATAGATAAGGTATTTTCTCCTCCTTTCCAGCATACCTTCGTGGTGTGACGGTAGCACACGTGGTGTGCATTCGAGCGGTCCAGGTTCGAGTCCTGGTCAAGGCATGCAGTGTGACATTGTAGTCTGCAGTAAATAAAACGCTGTCTTATGAATAGCATTTTTATTTCGTATTCTAAACAAATATTAACTTAAATGTTGATGGTTTTCCATAAAAATCATTACACTAATCTGTCAATAAATAAAAAAATGTTTCATTTTATTCTATTGTCTATTATTATAGAATTCTAAGTAACAAAAACCCGCTAGTACAGTGTTGTAACGAATTATTAGTAGATCAGGTTTCGATACTAGGAGATATTTATTCATTTTCTATTTATGGTTTCACATTTTTCCCCGCAACATATTCATGAAACATTTAATAATGGCCTCCAAATTCTTTGCGACTTTTGCTAGAGAGATTAAATCCGATCTCTCTCTATAACTTTCCGAAAAGGATTTTGGATCCCAAATAAATATTCGCTTGCTGCGTTAATGAATTCAGTTGCATCGTCTTTAATATTACACAATTTGTTTCAGCTATTCTGGGAGCAGAGCTACAAAATGCATGCTTGATACACTGAATAAATGACTATACATGAACCCTATGCTCTATTAAAATCCATTTTCCTGATGTAAGCTTGCATCTTAAACCTAAAGAAAATGAAGGTTTTAAATTAGATTTTATAAGCTTTATTTTAGACCAGTATCCATTGGTTTAGCTATTTAATTCAAATTTTGTGTAATAATTTTCTGTTTCTTCTTCTAAATTTAAAATATCTTAGCACTCAGGTATCTCACTTTATATCGTCTAAAATCAGAAGCACCTAGGTTGTGGTAACTGCTTGGTCTTAACTGCATCATTAATTCTGTGTCATCTTTAACGCAAAAGATATTTCTAAATGTTTAACGGGCTTCCATGTTTTGTACTCCCATCTGATTAATCTCAACTCTCAGATCTATTAGTTTTCTTATTTACCCTTCACGGCTATAACTCACCTCAGTTGCTTTTTAAAAATATTTCCTTTACAACAGCCTACCATTAACACTAGACAATATAATTTAAGTTGCCATTAGCTATTAAAGATTAGCACGCATGAATTTTTTAGCAGAGTAATGACATAAGTTAATTGAAGGCACTTATCTAGAAATCGGCAAGTTTTGTTGCTAACATGCAGTTTCGAAGTTCCGTTGCCTACAGTTTGCTTAATTTTCACTTTACAGTTTAATTAGTTTTAAGTAAATCATTTTATATACATGGTTATTTCAATTTTCGGAAAAACTATTTCCTGTTTTCTTTTCTAATACGCTCAGGCATAACATCATTTTTTCCCCTCTAGAACAGTTTCTGATTCTAAAATTATTAGAAGAAATGTTTTGCTGAATACTCAGGAAAAGTAAAGTGCTGCAGGAGTTTTAGTAGTGTAACTTTATAGGTAAACGTAGCTATTTGAGTTCAAAATCCAAAATCAATTGATTCGACATATCTTACATGCAAGCGTCGATGAAAATATTCTATATGAGAGAATTTAAATTACTTCTACTGAAACTACCTATTTTGGTAATTATTTCATGCTGAGCCCTAAACTTGGTTATATTTATTAGGAAATTGTTACACCGAGCAAAACTGCATATCGAACGAATACGAATAGGATTGATATCAGTCTTAGTATATCAATAAACGAATAGGATTGATATCAGTCTTACTGTCTAGCATTCAGTTTCAAACTTTATATAAGACAAGATGGAATTCTTTTCTTCTATATTCATGTTTGTTTTCCTCTGTTCATAAAATTTACTGTAACAGATATACTTAGTTGTGGTCCGAAATACTTTTCCAGTTTCTCAGCAATTTCCTCCCTCCCCGTCCGTTAACGCAGAGATAGGTGTGAAAATTTCGAATGACATCCTTTCTACGCTCTAACAAAGATTCCATTAGACTTTGATCCCATTCTTTATAAACCTATTCTGAAGGTCTTAAACTGAAATCAGAGACTCAAAAACGAATTGTCACGTGTAACCTAAAGATAAAAAACCACAATTAAACCTCTTAGGACAAGCTGTCTGCAGTAAATTGATACAATGCATTTGGGGAAACTGCGCCTGCTACTGCATACCTTAGGAGGAGGGAAGAAAACAAGATCTCAATCTCGGCCGTTTTCGGGCGCTTGTGGTCGTCTAAATGAAGGACCATGTACGGCGGTTTGGTCGTGAAAGAGTTAAAAGAAAGGCTTCCAAGGATCTCCTAAAATATAGAGATCGGCTAAAGGAGTACATATTTATTGCAAAAATCTATGCAGTTTCATTATTTTATAAAACATGGCACAGTGAGAGACATTGCAGTGAAACTTGAAAGGGGATGTGCGAATATGTGTGTTAACCTTTGAATTTTCTAGCATTCCATAAGGCCACTTTATTTTAAAGACATCGCTTCTTTCTGTGGAGCCTCTTTCTTCGATATTCTAAGATTTTGGTTCATGTCAAAACTTAAAGAGGCGAGTGACAACATCATTCTTCAATTATATACAGCACTAGCATATTGGGATGCTTACGTGAGAGTTCCCTCCCCCCGGGGGTCGACGAAGAGAACTCTGCGAAACTACTGGCTAGCATCTGTATCTAGGCAGTCTCGGTCACGAGGATATACAAATTAGGAACCTAGTGGTTCTAGGGGCTCCGGAAAGGCCACTTATTGGCCGGCCGGGGTTTTGCACGTCTTAGAGCAGTGTGGTGCTAGTAGCCCGGGAACAGACTCCGGGTGTGCTGGGTAATGGCCCACTGCGATGGGCAGCCCCAGCGACTGGTAGGTAGGAAATCGACTTCCAGTGGCGCCCTGTGTATGCAGGTGCGTTGTGCCAATCCCTCCAAGATTCTGGGAAAGGGGTTGAATCCCAGCCCTAGTTCTGCGGGGGCTCAGGACTCGCAGTGTTATTGAGTTCACGGAGCGAAGAATGCCAAAATCTTACTTACTTACACGAAAGATTATTTTGATGAAAAGTTTCGTCAAAGGTGGACTACCTCGAAGCAGAGCATAACAGACACTCACAACGTACCTACATCGAAGTTCTTGACTTAACACCCTGTAACATTTTTCTCTTGGGTTATGAGAAAAGCAAAATATTTTTGTCTTCCCTTTTATGGGATTCAAATGAACTGATAAAGCATATCATAGCCGCTGCTTCTCCACTTGACTCAGATAAATAAATCCGATTTGTTAACAATGGGATTGCCGAATAGATGTTTGCCGTGTGAAAAAAGGAACACAAATAGGAAAATTTTAAACAATTACGATAAACTTAGAACCTATAAACGTTCTGTAGACCTTGATAAAAGGTAATTTTCAATAACTTGTGTTGCATGTTTTTATAAATTATTGAAATTATATACTCCTTTCAAAATAACCCGGTGCTTCTTATAGGAAGATAACGGAAACAATCCATTCTTTCAATAGATGTCTATTCTGTCACAGTTATTCGAAGGTTATTAGTAAGCTGGTATTCACTTATAATCTGTTAAAAAATGCAATATCTTAAGTACACTGCAGAGACAGTTTCAAAAATACGTTTTAGAGAACACATCGGAAAATATGACAATATTTACTAGATAAATTAATTGCCTCATTGTCAAATGCTTTTCCATAATTATAATGTTTTTATTTTAAGCATTCTGTAGCAATAAGAACATATATTTTATAGGAAACTTAATTGTAACTGAGACAGATTCTATCTGTATTATGGTACTGAACAGATGGAAATTAAGAAACGATTAATATGAAACATTTTCATCCGTAAATGCATACTTAATATTTTTTGTTTATTACTTTTTTGAATAGGTAACTTATATCTTTTCAAACAAAGTTATGCTACATTTAAAGTTCTTTTTCTAATATATAATTTTATTTTTTTCAAAATATTATGTTATTTTTAAAGCTTTTTTTTAGTTTAAGAAGCGAAATTTGGATAAATGGAGCAAGTGCTGAATTGAGATAAAATGTCTGATTTGTCCCAGTTACCTAGAATCTATAGTATTTTCAAGAAAAATTCACGGTTACGTTCTAATGACAACGACCGATCAATGAAAAGAAACAACGTCTTTAATTCCATGCAGAACCAGAAAGAAAAACTAAATTATCATCCATAATTATGACAATTAATGTACTTTCGTGCACTTTTATCGCTAGGATATTATCGGGTATTTTCAGATGCTGCTGCGCCTAAAGATAAGTTCTGTAAAGATTCGTTTACATTGGCCGATTTGAATTTAAAGAACAGCTACTCCAAAAGAGGAGCGTGAGCAAAATTCCAAAAATAACTTAAAAGGAAACCTGGAATAAAAGAGAAAATTTCGCGTGACTCGAATCTCCAGAAAGAGAAAGGAAAAATAAATATCTCATCGTTAATTAAATGGGAATCGGCGTGACGAAATTAATGATGCCAGTTTTAAATTCGAAATTTGCTTAGGGGTATATTAAGAATTGCCGCTCTTGTTCAATCTCACATTCAGGAACAAGCGAACTCATTAGAAGTACCTAGAATCTATGCTGATTGCTGAATAATAAGTCTGTGCTTTTGATTAATTGCTCATCTAATCAAAGGCGATGTCAAAATGCAATTCTCTCAAGAATTGACTTGTGTGGCATAATGTTGTAAGTGATTAGTATCCAGGAATTCTCCATTTCTTAGAATTCTCTTTGAAAAACTGTACATTTTCCCAATCTCGTATCTTCTGCATGTACTAAATAAAGATGACACTATCTTCAACTGCTGCAACCGAGCTTGTGATTTGATTATATACAGTTAGAAATCAGGTAACTACGTTTTATATCCGGCTTGCGTCACATAAGAGTCAATGCCTTGATCAATTCTACAGAAATCCCGAACATAATCCAGATGAAAATTGGAAAGCGTTTAAGCGACATTATATTGTAGAACAAACTTTGAATTACGTTTGACTATACAAATAACATAAAATATCACGTAAAACATAAATTGCATTACGTTTGACAATACGGTTAACATAAAACATCATACAGAACACAGCTAAATGGAATGAGGCAATTTGTACAGAAAGAACGATTGCGGAGAAGAGTAAATTTTAAATGTCTCAGAAGTTATACTTATTATTTAACAAACATATTATTATATAACATAACTTATTATTTAACAGTTATACAATTATTTAACATAGTTGAGATTAAAGCTTCCTACAATCCGTTAATATAAAAGCATTTATGGTTATTAATATTAGTAATAGCCATAAATGCTATATATATAATTATTTATTATATAGTTATTAATTATATAGTTATTAATGATAATAATAATTATTAATAATCTTATTATATTTTAATTGCTGCTCAAGCATTTCTTTCTTGAGAAAATAGATTGGAACCTTGCTGTAACGAACTTCAAGGGACCACACGTTGGTTCACTATATCCGTTTTCATAAGGAAAATGGATTATTTCACAGAAACGTATAAAGTACAGAAAAGGTTAGCATTGTCATAATTACCAAAAGAAGTTGTCAGGACTACTATTCCTTCTAATTAACTTCAGAAACATCAATACAATCCTGAGTGGGAACAGGGTGCTTACTCAAGCTATGTTCATGTGTTCGTGGAATAGACAACACAAGTTAAGAAGGGTTAATTTTATCCTTTATTTCGCACACGCGTACAGGCGCTCCCGCTCTTCGGGATACAGCGACCAACAATTTTGGTCTAAAACGTAGAAAATAAGAAATATTTACTTAATAACTAATTTAACTAAATAAGAAATAAAATTAAATGCTTTACAGAACCTATTAAAGCGAAGACACTACGTATGTAGTGGGATAAATGTAAATACTACAGTACGTCTAGTATATCAGCATAAACTAAGTTCTGGCCTTAAAGATAGACATAAAATGACTTAAAAGCACGCGTGCTCAGGAAATTCTCAGAAAGTCCTCAAGTGCTCAAGGCCAACACTTCTTTTTAATCTGGATCAAGGCCCATGTTGATCATAAAGGAAACGAAGAGGCTGACATTTTAGCCAAGGAGGCAGCACAGGGAATCAATGCCAAGAAAATAAGCATTCCCTGGCCAGCCTCTCACCTCAAACTAAAACTACGGATCACAACTAAAGACTTATGGCAACAATGGTGGGACGGTGCAAATACAGGCAGAAGAGTTTACAATCTCTTCCCCAAAGTTGACTCTCCTCCAATCCATCTCTCCAGACACATCACGTGGTTTATCACGGGGCACGGCCCCTTTCCCACGTACCTCTATGCAAGAAATCTCTCTTCATCAGACTCCTGTGCATGTGGTGAAAGGGGTCACCCCGAACATTATCTATTTTCCTGCCCATTTACAGATTCCCTTCATCTAAAGAAGCCAAATTCAGAAGATGATTTACTCCCATTTTTAAGATATGCTGTTAAGAACAAGCACTTGAGGAATAAAATTACGAAGGTTATTGAATTTTTGGCTGCCAGAAGTCAAGAGCTATGTATTGTAACTTAACCTTCAAAGAATACTTCAGCAATAGCAAAATAAAGCAAATAAATACAGATATAATGTACGCGGGCTTACCTTTACAGGAAAGAAATAAGCACCGCAACCATAAGTACAAAATAGGTCACTCACAAATAAGGTAAGGGGCTCTCATCTGTTTACTTCTGGCAAATAATAGATGAACCCCCTACATTTCTATGTGACATAAGCTCATATTACCTGATAAGTGAACGCATATAATAAATTGCCAGCATTAAGTCGATAAAGTATCAACACTGAAATATATCATAGTTTGTAACAATTGAAAACTAACTATTGTAAAATCTCACGAAATTGCATACAATGAACTGACAAAAATAAGCTGACAATGTATCAGCATATGTATGCAGATTTATCTAAAAGTACGTACTAAACATAAGATTGCAGACGAAGCTATTTCTTTTTTCTTTTGTTTTCAGACTTACTTACTTATGTCTTTTTCAATCATTTTATGTTCTTTTCTAATTTTGACCGCCATTTGTAAAAAAATGATGTAAACAAATCATGATTGTAGGCATGATCTATATACTAGAAATGAGTTGCTTCTAGCCACCACAATTTATAATCTCATGATCAATTTTCAAATGCAAATAACAATGTACTGCTAGACAATAATATAATTTTTGAAAATTAATTAACACAAAAACATACTTTACAGCACATAATGAATCGTCAAAATTGAGCTGTTAAAGTTTCAGCACAACTTCTCAACAGTAAAAGCTCTGTAATGTAATGTAAAATGTAAATATAATCTCTGTAAACAATGTAAGCTCTGTAAACAATTTTATACTTCTTAATTAATTCTGATAATAAACAGATCATGTCTGCCAAAATGATTTGTAACGTGGGAACATCACGCATGTTTTTATAATATCCTGAAATATGCTGCCTGTACTCACAATAGATAACATCTTAAAATATGCACCTGCACAAATATATATCATGTATATGCTGCCTGTACTCACAATAGATAACATCTTAAAATATGCACCTGCACAAATATGTATATCATGTAATGTATATATAATATGTAAATATGTATATCACCTTTTACTTGAGCAAATTTAATGCTGAAAGGTAGGGGTACCGTTGATGCCGCGGCCGGTGGCAGTACTTGCGCTCGCTCGAGTCACAATTCCCATCTCCACTCGAAGAATGATGCCAGAATGTTGTTTGTTTTCTAGTTAGTGTGTGGGGCTAATACCTACTCACTTAGGGTAAATATTAGGTGGCCCCCTCACTTCTACATAACATAACATAACATAACATAACATAAGATTCAGATAGTTAGGTTTCCGAATGGAGCCATTTAACTGTCTGGGAATTTTCATGAAATCAGTTTACCTAAATACGACCAAGCAACATGTCATACTAATTATTCAAACCATTATAAGTGAAAATTCCTCTTTATTTCTTTAAGCTTCCTAAAATCTGAAATAAACTTTTAGTTCTAACATTTACTTAGAATCAGCGGATAAAACCGTTTAACTTTACAGCTTTTATTAAAAAGAAGATTTCAATCCATAGACGCGAAGGAATTTTCGTGGCTAAGCATAAGCATATTGGTGCTCGTAATGTCAGAGATACTCCGAATGCACATTCTCTAATCAATATCACGGCTTAGGGATATGCAAATTACACTTCTTGTCATAAAGGAAACCGATAAAGAGTATTTCCTTACGAATCACGACAGAATGGGATGCAGTTTAGATTTCGGAGCGAAAATAACAGCACTCGAAAATCTAAAGTAAAGGAAAAGTAATCAGAAGATTTTCAAGTAAACAGTTGCTTTCTGTTCTGTTTTCTTGTTGATGTTCTACAGATACCCGTGAGTGATATCTGAATTATTAAAAATCGTTTTTACTCAAAATGCTTCAATTAGAAGTTGCTGAAAAATGCACTTTCTTCAGAAAAGGAAATACTTCGTATGTTGAGAATGTTAATTTAATTGCTTTCGAAGCCTGCTTGTCTGGCTGTAGCTGCTGGAATGTTTTATCATTATTATAATCTGAAGACTGTCACGTCTCATGGAATTAAATATTTCTTCCTGATATTTTCCATTCAGTTTCAGAAAAACGTTTCGCAGTTTTGCACGAAAAAACTTGCAGCTACAAGGAAAGCAATTCAAACTTTTCACACTTTGAAGTGTTTCGATCAAATATTTTGAAAGTGCTTTGTATTTTTTAAGTAAGGGACTGTTTACGAGAAATCTTAGCTTTGTATTCTGGCATATAGTTGCTTGTTTGCTTCGGAATCAACTTTTGTCTTATTTTCACGTCTTTACTCGATTATTTCACCCATACAAATTAATATAATAGCAGCTAATTTTATTTATTATCTACATGTTCATAATGTGTTTCATCTGATCAATGTGCACAGTATCTTGAATAAATGTGTACCCAAACTGCATCAAAATCATGCTAATCTGATTTGTATTGATTTAGTTAGTGATATTCTATATTTTATAGTAGCGTTACACTTGCCGAAATATTATGTGTTATATGCTCTTCTTTGTTACATAAACACTAATTAAAAACAGTGTTGCACTGAAATTTGATCCAGCTGTATTTTTATCTGGGACAATGTACTGGACCCCGTACAATATAAACAACATTGTACTGGACCCCGTACAACATTGTACTGGACCCCGTACAATATAAGCAATTATTTTAGATTTGTAACTTCAAATAGTCCTTATGTTCTGTATATATTTGAAATTATGCTTTTCTCTTCATGTGAAAGTTCTGGATTTCTGTTGTGAAACAACCCTGTTTTAAAATGTCCAACTTATGGCGCAAATATATATTATTAATAAATGTTTTGGGATATACATCAGAAGGGAAAGCACTGTAAACAAATATATAGTGCTATTTTTTACGAATACATCTTATAATCTTCCTCAAATGAATAACAGCAACGGAAATGCTTCAACAAATGTTCAACACGGAGATGAGAAAACTTATATTACTAAATTGTCTTTTCTGCTTTTCCAATATATTTGATATGAAACTGCTTGATAAAAAGGGCGAGGAAGAGAGGGAAATTTCTATGTAATTAACGGTTGCAATATTTGTCCAAGTGACATCGAAGTTTCTTTTAAATACACACACGCTTTTATCTTTTAGAGTTATTCAAACTCAAAATACAATATTTCTCATATAAATGTATAACAGACTTAATTTCGGTACAATACTTCTTTTATTAGTGAATGCCTAATAAACGGCAGTCCTATAAAAACACAGTATCCATAAATGTAACATGCGAATTAAATTAGCATGCTTTTCATTTCGGTAAACTTTCATTTGATACTCCCTAATCTTTCTACGGACAATGATTCTATTTACTCAGACATAAAAAAGTATACCCATTATTATTAAATTTAAGATGATGCCCAGTAGGTTTTCACTAAGTAACCTGCTGAAAGTTAAGCTCGAAATACGACAGAAGCCCGATTATCTGAGCTGACCCGATTAATCGAAGTTCTTCCTTATTTAATGCAAAGCAAATTTTACACTTCTTTCGCTGGTTTTTTTTTATATTTAATAGGAGTTTTGTCGTAAATACTGTTGACTAACAATAAAAATCTTCAAAATATACATAAAATGATCTAACTAGTACTTTTGCAAAAGCATACTACGTTTGCCACCGAGCTGATTTTATTGCAGAATATTAACGGCAAAGAAGCAGGAAGTAAAATACTGTAATGAATATTTTTAGGAAAGCTCAAAATCGTAAAATGCAATATAAAATAAAATTTATTCCCTTTCTCAATTAATTTTAAATATAAGTCAATTTATTTGATTAAAATATAACTCTAACAGTGCATGTTTTCATTAAAACAGCATGCAATTTCTTAATTTACGAAATGTGACGATCTAAAAGTGAAACTGGGATATATGGAATCGAAATTGCTTTACCAATTCATATGAGGCATTCATTCTGATCCGAAATGGTTATAATTCTTCGTTTTATAAGAAATTTAGTTATCCAAGATTTTCAGGTTCAGATATTCATCTATGTGTCTCTGACGATTGAGAGTTCAAAATGTACCACGAGATCAAAATATGCACTAAAGTTTACCTTTTTATCAGCCTTTAGATACAGCTAAAATCGAAAATGAGTATAAATATCGTAGAGACATAAGGTTATTTCAAAGCAGAAGACATGAAAAACGAGCAATGGCCTCACCGGGACTCGAATTCCGGACCTCTCCAATACGCGCCGAGCGTGCTGATCACTATGCCACGAAGGCATGCTAGCAAGGTGGGGGATATATATTATATACTTCCCCTTTTAAAGAGCGAATGGGGATTAGGGGACCCAGTCGCCAAATCCTGGTGGTGGAGAATCATCATCCACCACTTTTTTAGTTCGGACGCCAATGTAGAGACATTAGGTATTTTTTTAAGCAGGAGAGAGGAAAAATGAGCATATGTCCTTGGCGGGACTCGAACCTCAGATCTCTCGAATACGCCGAGCATGCTGACCACTACACCACGAAAGCATGCCAAGAAGGTGGGAGAAATGCTTTACAATAAAGCATAAATTAAAGCAAACGAGAAACAAGTAAAACTCGCTTTAAAAAATGGTAAGACATTGATAAGAAGGTGATGCTTTCAATGCACCAAACAGAATATTTTTACAACTATAGTCTTTTAACGGAAAATACTGTAAAGGAGCTTATTTGAATGCCACTCAAAATTTTTTTTTCCTTTTTTCGACTTGTCCTGCTTCCTGAGCAATTATCATACTCAGGATCATTCTAACGAACAAAAGGCAGAGAATGAACACAATCTAACAGGATCTAAAATTAACTCTCTCCCTCTTATATAATCGGTATCCAAGTGTAATGATTCACAAGGCTGTCAAAAAAGAAAATGATTAATTTTTTCAAATAATATACATCTGGAAAAATGCTATCTTATTCTTCAGACAGAGCATTTCCTTTACAGAACTTTAAATTAGTTCCACGTTTATAAAGAAATAAAGTGTGCTAGGTTCGTACAAAAACAAAGGTAATTAACCTGACTGCATTCAGTAAACAAAACATTTAGCAAGAAAAATAAAAGAAGTTTTATATATATTTAAAAACGTAATCAGCGCAAAGTGAATTTTCTGTTCTGTAGATCACAACATATTATTTTTAATTAAGAAAGTAAAGAACGCAGCTGAAAAAATAATCATGAATTATCAGATAAATGTGCAAGGTATGTTATTCCAGTAAAATATAATCAGCTGTTAAACTTATTTTCCT
>KK115966.1:0-14324 GCA_000611955.2 Stegodyphus mimosarum | reverse complement strand
GAAGAGTAAAAATACTTTTCAACTCTTGGAAAAGAAATAAAAAGGGTCAAGTTTCTGTTACAGGCTCCGACAATAAATCAAACATTTATTTAGCTAAAACAGATCTTCGTTGTTCATGTGATTACATCCAAAATTCTTGTAAATGCTTTCTTCATATGTGCAAGAGCGCTTTTGTATGTCGTTTTGAAATTGAATTTTGAATGTTTAATTAATCATACTTGTCGATTAGGGAGAAAGCCAGGAAAATACTTTTTATTTTACTACATTTCTTACTCATATCAATTCTCTAAAGAAAAAAAGTAAATATCATTCTGAAAATATCGTTAGGGCTTTTACATTTATTTAACTTCTTTTAGTAGAATTGTAATTAAATTGTTTCATTTCCTCGTTCAGTACTGCGCGCGACATGTTTTAAGAGAAATCTTTGCCGAAAAAGTTAGCATTTAACATTTTAATAAATAGATATCTTGTACTTGTACTGTTTTGCTTTCCAGAAAAAATCGAGAAAATGCCAGGCTGTTCTGTATGATTAAAAACTTATAAAAGCTGGACAGAAACATCTCAATTCAGTTGTAGTTGTTTTAAGCGAATTGTAGTTGATTACTTTGCGTTGTTATTGACTGTAGCGAATTCGCGGTGAGATCGGATTAGCTTTTTCTGTATTTTGAATTCTGTTTTAGTAGTTTAAAGTATAATTACCGTGAGATATTGCGATATTGTACGAATATCTCTGAGGAAATTTCAGCATTTTGTCTTGGGATAAGAATAAATTTTATTAATATTTTTAACGACTTGTGAATTCAATCCATTACGAACTCGTACGCACGCAACAATATAATTAGTATTCCCACTGTAAACCCGTTGTAGCACAAATTTAAAAGATAGCTTGAAGAGCTTTACTTAACAAAATTAATGATTAAAAATATTAGGAAAGTAAGTGTTTATGTTAACTGGAATTGACGAAGTTGACAACATATACTTGAGTGTGTATTAAAGTTTAGCATGTTTAATAGCTACCAAACTGATAACGTCTGACTCTTACGCTTAAATATTTAGCTTCTAAGCATGAGTTAGCAAGCTTCAGTATAACTTTAAACAAATCTCAGATACCGTTTAAACGAAAATCTGTTGTGGAGAATGATTAGCACACTTTGCCGTTGTCGTACATCTCTGAATGTTAAATTACTTCATAATGAGGAAGTACATGTCTATAGGAAATAAAGGCCATTTCTTAACATTGAAAATATTTGTTCGTTAGGTAGGTCTTAGCTGTTCGGTTACTACCATGCTATCCAGAAATCATTATCTCTTTCTATTAGCTGTAAAAAATAGTCATGCGTTTTGAAGATAACTCACATCTTACTTCGCAGTAGCCATTAAGTTGTTACTGCGTTAGAAAGACTGCACAAAATTGTAAGGCAAGCACTGCTTGGCAAGGAACTCCTGAAATTGTGTCACCTACCACGCCACTAATCCCCAAATGATTGGGTGGAAGCTTTCTTCGAAGCTACCAGCTTAAATGTATATACCGTTTCTCAATGCACTTTTACATGAAGAAACAGTGGAACATGCCATCATATGACCATTAGAAGACCCAGGTTTTAAGGGGTTTGCTCTCATGCCCATATGTACTTCTAATAAATACCTCACTACCCTGCATATTTACAACACAAGTTCTGTAATCTGCTAGAAGTGTAAAGATGAGGTCTTGCAATTTCAAGTAAGGCTTTTATAACTTTCTGCACTCTGACACATTTTTGTAATGGACGATAGTTACCGAGACAGCAATTCTAATGGTAAATGAATAACATTTCTCTCTCTTTCTCTCTCTGTATATATATATTGGTTGGATTGTTCAGCATAACTACCGAATGTTAATCCTATTGTTCTATATGTATGCATTAGAACGCCAAGTCACAAATGCGAGCCGCTTTTGCCTGAGTTCAAGTAGCGAAGGATTTGAATTATATTCTCATTAAGTTCATAGAAACGTAATGCAAAGCTTCTGTATCAGTTCGCCGCGATCACATATCGCCCTGATTCTCCCTTCCCCCAGGAGCACTGGAAAGCATATTATTTTTTGCTTGTGTTATCCGGCTTATAAAAAGTAATGAGAAACAAAAACATACACATATTAATCAATACCGTTGTGCTTCTTTTCAAAATACATTCTGTCCGCAGTACATTCTCACAGTGCTACACCTATTTTTGAGTACACCGAATTGCCTCCGTAACTTTAAAATGCTATCTATTGGCAATTCGAAAAATTACGATTCGTCTGCCCCTGCGATACTTTTATTCTGTTCTATTCTTTGGAAGGCCCCAAATAAAACCAAGTAAAGTGACTAAAATATAACAGATGGCTGATAAATAAAGTCCCCAGTCGTACAAAATAAGTTTACTGTAAAATAATATAACGAACGTTATATAAAAATTAAAAACACTTCAGAATTTCTTAAATTTCCGAAGAATCCAAGTAATGGTACTTCACGGACTGCCTTTTGTTCACTCCGATACAAAGATCACTGCAAAGGGCTGTGATGCCTTTTGTTCTCTCCGATACAGAGATCACTACAAAGGGCTATGATACGCTTGTGCATTTCGAGAGAATTCAGCTGGGCATCGGAAGAAACAATAAAAAGTGAAACTGAATGTAATATCGTCATCGTGAGGAAGTACACGTCCAGTTGTCTGTTTCATTCTTTTTATTTGTTGTCTGCACATCTTGAGTAATGTATATAAATTTGTATGTATATGTTATTGCCTTATAGATTCCAGCTGTATTTAAATTCTTAAATGCTGACTAACTTTGTCTTTATCATTTCTTACTGCTGAAGATAATTGCATCCTTCTATCACGAGAACTATAGTAGGTAAGGTTTTATGAAAATCTCAAGCCTCAAAATCAAATAATGTTTTACTTTTAGCTATGTTAATAACCTCAATTAAAGTCTAACTAAAACTCTAACTAAACTAAAATTGAACAAAATCACTGCAAAATCAAAGGTGAATAATAAATATTGAGATTTCAACCAGCAATTAAAAGCACTGAAAAATCTTCTTTGCAATCAATCTCAAAAAGACAGTCTAGATAAAGTTTTGAAAATGAATGATAAATCTTAATTGAAAGGATTTTTGTTTCCTGGAAACATCTCTTAAAGCTAGTAAAAACATTTTGGATAGAAAAACAAGAATTTGAAGAGCAATTCTTCCATATATTTTTTCAAGAATTGAAAAAGCAAAAGCATATTTGGTCTCTCGAAGTCAAGTGAAGCCTTTTGCTTTCCAAAAAGTCTTTATCATGTACTTATAATAAACGATCCGTTATATTGGGGGGGGGAATTTAACTTGAAATTCGTTTTTTTGTCACGAAATAAAACTTGAATTTTTAGGACAAAAATTAATGCCTGGAACGTCGTTAATATTTAACGAAAAATGAAATTTATTTTGTTTGCTAATAAAAGTGTTTGATTAATTTAGATTGATGCAAATGACTTCAGAATGAGAGCAACATTTAGCAAGAGAAATATATTTATTTATTACACTACCACTTACTAAACAAATCATTTATTACATCAACAACCGTTTAAACCACAGGTACTTATACGGTATTTTAATTTGACTTATGACACCTTACTAGTGTTTCAGTTGTATTTGTGTCATCGTAGGCTGTATACGGTTTACTTTTGAAATTTGCAGCTATCACAGCTTCCTTGTAATTAATTATAAATGTTTACATTAAATTACATTTGAATGTGCAAACACTTGAATCGAAAAAATTAAAACTGATTCCATTTTGAACTTTAAGTTCTGATAATTAACTATAATTTATGAAAAAAGCGAAAGAAATTTACTAATTATCTTCAGGTAAGATCTAAATAATTAAACACGGTAAACAAATGTCAGTTATTAGGATATGGCTCATCTCTGATAAATTGAACATTAGACCAAATGAACATGTGAAAACTAAGATCAGAAACTTTGGTGATTAAAAGGATATCTGAGATAAAAATTTACACAAGAAGACATAAGAAGATTTGGTTATAACTGCAACAAGTCATATAAGAATAAAAAGCAGTTTTCCAGGAGATACAATAAATAGAAAGGATTTGCAGTCATTTTAACTACATGTGTGAGTATACTCGCGATTGCTTCCCACTTTCTGATCAATTGCAAACTTTTTCAGCTAGCTTAATCACCGAAAGGAAATTGATAATTTTCCTGAGGTTCTATTCCCGGAAGTTGAACTGGCTGAGCTGGATTGCGTTTTCAAAATTTCTTCTTGTATAAAATGAATATGGACCAATTTTTCTCATCCTCAACGATCTCCGTGAAGTCCTTCACGAAAGCATCATCTGTATACGCACATAGCTCTAGTGTGCTTTGCCATGATCAGCATAGCATGCCATCTTTCTATTTTTTGCAACTGCATATCATGCAATCTTCCTATTTTTTGCAATTGCATAGCATGCAATCTTCCTATTTTTTGCAATTGCACAGCATGCAATCTTCCTATTTTTTGCAATTGCATAGCGTGCAATCTTCCTATTTTTTGCAATTGCATAGCATGCAATGTTCCTATTTTTTGCAATTGCGTAGCATGCAATTTTCCTATTTTTAATATAATATATTTAAAATATTATATTATTTATTTTTTCTCATTCTAGCAACAACGAATACGATTCAAATCGTTATGCAAATCATTCATGCTTAAACTAGGCTAGAAACTAAATTTCTACAGAGATTTTATTGAAAACATCTTAATTTATAAACAACAATTAAAAGATACCATAAATTCATTTAAATGCAGGGTCAGAGATCAATCTAGTTAGAAGCTACCTTGAAATATCCTGCAGTTTCAAATTACGTATTTAAAGTGCAATATCAGGAAAGATGCAATCCGAGTGGCTGTAAAAGTTAATTAAAAAATCTGAAGGTCATATTTTTTCTAATTTTTATTTTATGCCATCAAATGTGTTATAAAAATGTGTGTAATGGATTTTAAGGTTTATTTCAAAGTTGCTTTATAAAGGCATTTCTCCCGCCTTCTTAGCATGCTTTCGAGTGTAGTTGTCAGCACGCTCGACGCGTATCCGAGGTCCGTGGTTTGACTCCCGGCGAGGGCATTGCTCATTTTTCATCTCTCCTGCTTTCAAAAAATATCTAGTGTCTCTACAGTTTGATTCTAAACGTTCTATCCTTTCCGATTCATATCACATATTCCGCAAGCTATGCAAATTTAACTAACATAGAAGAGGCTTTAGCATAGTTAAGACTAAGTTTAGCTGTTAAGTTATGAGAAGAGACGGCCATAATATTAATTTTATGAGGTAAAATGCTGCAACAAAGGTTAGCAGCGTGAGCAATTATAAAGAGAAAACCTGTTAGTCGGTATATAAAAGCTTAAATTATTAACTGTAAACTATGAGAGGTAGCGTTGGAATTATTTCATGTTAGAGTATTTTAGCTTATTGGCTTGTTTACTGAGATGTTGTAAGAGATTTACAGTTGTTTTTGTCGTTCTTAGATTTATAACTGCAAGCCGTAGTCATCAATAAATTTAGCGAATTTTGTCCAAAGACGACCTCCAGTGGTTTCAGATGATTTTGGCTACCTGTGACGTAGTCGCCATGAAAAGATATTGTTTTTCATTGACAGTGTTTATTATTATTTAAAGAAATGCTTATCACTTTCAGAGATGGTCGTCTGGGCCATTAGAAATGATTTATTTCATATAAAATTTCTCTGTTTTCCCTTCCAGAAATGTTGCTTAACTTATTTTTGTTAATATTTAATTAAGTAAGTTAAACATTGATTGTTTACTCAGCCATTTCAACTAGAATAGCAAATATAAGAACATTTTCTTATCCCGCTGTTATTGTAAAAGGTCAATGCTAAATCTTTTATTTATTTTCGCTTCCCGTTCACATAGTGGGAACAAGTTTTTAAATTTGCTTGGCAATAATGGGCTCTTATCACCTTTTCTGAGCAAATGAAAAGAACAAAGTGTGAATTGCAAAGGGGAAAATAAAAATTAGTTAGAACTGCAAAGGGGAAAATAAAAATTAGTTAGAACTGCAAAGGGGAACTAATAATTTGCAAGCATTTTTAATCTGTTGCTACTTTACTCTTATTTGTTGTCCTAAATCATTTAATTTTTATTTTGTTATATTAGCTTATTGACTCATATAATGCTAGCAGTTTTTTGTTATTTTTCGAATTTCATTTATTCATTCAAATGGGTAATATGTTGAGGAAAAAAAAATTCTGTCAGTGACAGTTATGAATTTCAAAATGTTCTGCTTTTGCGAAATTAAATAAAAATTATGAAAAGTGCATTTTTGAAATACATCATAATTTATTCTCAAATATATAGGGACAACAAATAGACTTAAAATATGCAATCATGCGAGATGACATTATTAGTGTGAGTCTCAGTTGATGTCAGTTGACTCACTTAAAACTTATAAGACTTACAAGGTTTTATTTAAATAACAAATAAATTTTATATTACTTTTAATTATTCTTTATGCTTTTCTGTCGATCTTCATGAGAAGGCACATTAAGTAGAATTTTAATAAATAGCGCGTGAAGCTGTTATTTAAATCGCTTGCATTAGAAACAAATGAGCACCTGTCTGTCACGCAGTCTAACCAGATCCCAAGCCGCCGCAACTGCAAATTGTTCCGCTGAGTTTGCAATTCTCGATTTGTTAGGCAACTTAATAGTTTGTAAGGAGTTTGTATTACGCTGACAAGAGCTAGACGTATTTTCTTTCACCTTACACTTACAGCATTTGGTTTGAATTTATTATTAAGCAATGAATAAGTTTTGTTAACTCTGAGTTCTTTAAAGTGTGTGAGTTGTAAAAATAAATATTTTAGTTTTATTTTATTTACGCGGTGTTAAAATTTTACTACAGTCAAGAATTAGTGTAATAGAAAAATGTGCATAAAGAAGTTACAATTGGAATAATAAGTTTACTAACACAACATCTAACCAGGGCAGTTAGCGAAAAGGAAGCCATAAATTCTTGGCTTTATACGAACTATAATTTATATACACCAAAACCACTACTCAGACTTATATTAATTCGCTATAAAATGGCTTTTTTGTAACATAGAAAAGCGCCAAATTTACGATGATTCTTTATATCGCGATTATATTCATAACTCCCAAAATACAGGTTAAATTTAAATTTGTTCATTTTTATCAAAGTGATTCACGGCTCTTGGCACTATCGAACGATTTTAACTAGTAAATAGCAGTAAAAAATGGTTCAAATAAATAAAAATTTCGGTTTATTGATTTCTTATTGAACTGTTGCAAATTAGATGACAATTTTATTGGGCACTTCATATTCAAACAGTTGGGGCTAACTTACATGAACATAGAGGAAATGATATGAATTCCAACAAAATTCCAACTACTAACAATAAATTACTTAAAGAACTATTAATTGGCGAAAACTATCGATAACGTGATCAATAAAATTTATAACCATTTATTTTTATAAAATTTTCTCATCATCCTTAAAAATCGTCATGATTTAACACAATAGAACTCTCACAGTTACGGTTGCAGTATAAACATTTCTGAATTTCAGCGTACTGAAACAACCATAAATGGCTTTGAGCAGATGCTCTCTCCAATCTTATATAATTTTCACCCGGCGGCCGAGAAATTTCTAGCGATTTCTGCCTCTCAAAATTACTGAAATACAAATGGGAGGAGGGCAAATTACGGTTACAGCTACATAGAAGATCAATTACAGTTATTCAATTATAACACTCATTACAGTTATACAGAGACAGGATCCAAATGGTCGCCAAGTTTGGCGACATTTGGTAATTTCTCCCCAAATTTGGATTCAAAAATTAGTTGCTATAGCCATCTTGGAGATATCTCGCCAATTTAACGAGATAGCTATTTACTCAATGTTAAATAGACTTGCCCCTGTAATCTTAGTTTTCCAGCAAGCTTTGCTTCCTTAAATTTTCATGGTACATTCATTACACAACAGAAATACAACAGTTTCACATATAATTGCACTAAGATTATCTAGCTATGCTCAAAATTTGTAACAATATATATAATGCATATTTAAGACAGATGGTTAAAAAACGGTAGATAATCTATTCTTGCTTCCGGTTACTCCTAACAATAGCATATACTATGTACTACGTTTTATCGTGATCCTACTTACTTTAGTGCATTAGCGCAATTTTTTTCTATTGTTAACTGGATAATTAGAGTAATGCACTTTTACTGAAATATATCCCATAGAATGACAAGGTGAAAATAAAAAAACATAACCTTGTGCTGCGAACTTTATTTAATCGATACAATTCTTTTGACTGGAAAACTCGCTATTGTGCAGAATTTGCATATTAATTCATCATTTTCCCTTCTTTACGCCCATCCCAGGAGAGTTAAAAATCTTTTTATCTCTTGTGATTGATTGTTTTTTCTGTCTTAAACTGCAAAATTTTTATTTTGCCTTTTCCGCCGCAAGTAATTTTAAAACGAAATGATAAATTGCTTTTTCGAGTGGTTTTTTTTTTTTTGGAAGTATGAAAATTAGTTTCATATCAGATTTTTGTCTTTGAAAATATTTTGTGGGAATACATTACGCATTTATTGCAAGCATATGTAGCATTTTTCTATGTGTTATGCAAACAGTAATAACGATGCATGAAATGAATTGAAAATCCATAAAGTTTTCCTCGCGGGCGAAGTGCTTTATATGCACATAATTGTCACACAACACACATCCAAATTGTAGTCGAGTTTGGACAATACCTTTTCTAGAAGAGCAGCACCCAGGTTTCCTAGTATAATACCACGTCATTTCCTCCTATGGGGTTACGGTAGGAATCGTAGTTTCGACGTATCCCCACAGCCAGTAATACTGTTAGAGTTCAGAGAAGGTATCAGTGCAGATGCACTGACCACTGATAGGCGAGTCCTGCAAAAGGTTTGGTCCATGAAGATAAGAACAAGAGGAGACGCCATCCCCTCACTGCGCCTGAAGCAGTGCTGCCGAGCTTTGGTAGCCAAGGGATGTGTGTTTTGTTTACATCCACAGGTTTGGTAGTACTTCCGCACAAATCGAAAAGCGGAGACACATCTGTATAAAAGAAACATTCATTGTTGGATGGGTCATAGAAATTTGTATCATTGAGTGGCATTCACACAAAATTCGCATTTTGGTTATTTTTCGACAAATTGAAACAGCGATTTTGATTAGGAATTTGATTTAGAAAATTCTCTAATGTAGTTACGAAAATATTGTTGCGTGCGTACGGGTTCGTAATGGATTGAATGCACAAGTCGATAAAAGTTAATAAAATTTATTCTTTTCACAAGAAATAAAACAAAATACTGAAATATTTCCTCAGCGATATTCGTATAATATCCCAAGTAGCACGGCAACGTCGCAGTGACGTTGAAAACTCGTCGCGGATGATGTTGCAAAAACGTTGAAATATGTCGTCTTTATGACGCCCAGATGTCCGCGAAACTCCACTGTTTTGCAACGGTTGCAAAGTTGTCTTTATTACGCTTTTGCAGATGAGAATTTTGCCGCATAGACGTAGTTATTGCGTTTTTCTCAGGGTAAATTTCGGTTGTGAAAGCATGGAGTTAAAACGTCGTATCACGACGTCTTAATGACGCCCAAATGTTCGTAGAATTCCACCTTTTTGCAACAGTTGTGAAAACGTCGTTATTATGTCCTTGTGTTACATATTGATTTATGCAGAAAAATAAGCTTAATAATTAACATATTTTTCTTCTTTATTAAAATTTTGTAGTCCTTGTATTTTTCTAAAATTTAAATATTTTATTCTCTCCTGAAAACCAGAAGATAATACAATTTTTTCTCTGTGGAATAAATATGCATAGTTTTAAAGAGCCAAATATTCAAGAGAAATTTAAACTTACGAACCTGACACTACATTGCAAGTATTAAGTATAAAAATAATATAAAGAATGATTATTTTGTATCTTTAAGAATAACTGCGATATTAGATTAAATACGATTCGCTTTTTAATAAATTTACTGCGTTAAAGTAAAACACCAGTAACAAGATATATTAGTTTTGAGCAGTTTATTACGCGATAAGAATAAAAGTAATGTTGCAAAACAATTACATTATTTAACTATACAGAAAATATATGAATACAGAATTCCATCAAAGGTATTAAATATCAAAATTATCAATGGTGGCAAAACAAGCTTTCTCAAGAAACATTAAATGAATTTATTGTTTTCATGTACTGCAGTTTAAAACAGAGTGCATAATCTTAATTGTTAATAGTCTTTCCATAGAGTTATAGATAGTCTGTAGAGTTAGTTTCTCAATGCTGAAACTTGACTACATTTTTGTCTATCAGTTATCCTGTTAAAATTAATTATCTGCAAATAAAATGCATCTATATGTATATATAATCCTTTTTTAAAATTCAACTACGTATTTAAATATCCAATACATGACAACAAAGCAGTTATTATGAGGTTTTTCTAGACTAACAACATAACAGTCTACAATAGCTTAATTCCTTTAACTAGTCATTTTCTTAAATGTTTTGTTAACAAAAGGGAAAAAATTCAAAAATAACTTGTTATGAAATGGACTATATATATTTTAAAATATTTCCTGTAGATATTGAAATACTTCAAGAAAAAATTTCATTTAGAACCTTTAGAGGAAAGCTTCTGAATTTGATCGAATTTTCGATGGAATACTTGCATGCATGCTTATCGAAGAAGCATGCTTTTCAAGATTATGTTGGCGTTTTTGTCTTAGTTATCCATATGTGTAAATTATGGCAATGCTTATAAAAAGGTATACTTCAAAAAATTTTGTATTGTTAAATTTTGAAATTTTTGTGTTTTATTCAGATAGTTTTAGAACGTATTTAAACATGGTTTTCCATGAACATTAAAGGAAGTATAAAGTTATTTAAAAACATACTCATAAAAATATACTTCAGGTGTGAAGAGTACAGAAAACTCTCCAAATAGTTACGAAAGTGAATTAGAGTTGAACTAACTTTAGATTGTAAGCTAGTTTTGAATGAAATAAAGAAATAGAAAATTATAATTAAATTAAAAATATAAAATGTAGGTTATTATCCAGAAATCTCAGCTTAGTGAAAACTGTTTTACTGGAGAACTTTCTAAGCGAATATTGCATAGAGAAATATTATCGAAAAAAGTATATGCAGCTGTAACAATAACACCGAGATTTAAATTGGAGACGAAAAATTGATGATTTATGATTTCATTCATCTGTCTGGCTAAAAGCTAAAAACATTAATGGTCAAGGAAAGCATCATCTTTTCCCCGCTGATGGATGTGCAATACTAAGTTACCTGGAAGATTTCTAACAAAATATCATTAAATAAGCTATTATTAACCAAATCTATCATAAAGCGGCAAAATGGGAAACGTATACGGTGTGTAACAATAGTTATTTCAGAATTTAATTCAACGTTACTTCTAATTATATATTATTCGTTAGGTAGCATTAATTATGTATTTTCAGTACTTTAAACTATATTTTTTAAAATGACTTAAATTCTAAGTTACGATTATTTAATATTTCATCATTTCATTTCTTAATCATTTAGTCTCTAAGTGAATTATGAAAACAGTGATTGTTATAAATATATAACAATAATAAGAGGCTTTAAGTAAATAAAACTCATTCAGCCATAAATAAAAGTGAAGTTAAATACGCGGGGAGAAAAGAGCGTTTCTGATTATAACAGCATTATCACATTCTTTTCCGTTAAAACTCAGAAACAGCTTTGTAAAATAGCCATATCATTTCAAAGATATTAAATTATTACTCTAAAAGCTTCTTTAGCACATATTATGAACACAAATAAACTTTTTTTCTTTTAATTTAAAAAATAACGATATCAATCAAAATACATGCAGTAATAAAATATAACAATATATTTTATAATATGGTTAATTATGGACCACAAAAATGTTAGTCTTCGTTTAATCGCAACAATTCATTAAATGCATAAACTCTAACTGAAAACGTTCCATTTGTAAAGTATAATATTAATCAAAGACTAAGTAACTGTAAACCTTTAACAATATAACACTAAATGCTAAATTATTCACAACAAAAAAGTTAAGTTTATGCATTGTCAAAATTTATTTATATTGATTGTAGCAGTTGTGTTATGCACTCCATCTTAAAGTTCTGCACTCCATCTTACAGTTAGAGCAATGTTTTAAAAATAAAATTTATCAATGAAAATTTTGACTAAAAATTATTTAATAAGAGTATTTCATTGTGGAAGAGTCTCAGAAAATTAAAATAAGAAACAAATTAGTTCTTTAGAGTCACCTGAAACGTTCCTGACAGTATCAATTTAATATGTTGAGATTTTAATTTTAGTTGCTTATTAATATAAATTCAACAATTAATAATTATGGCTGAACCAATCTAATATTGTAACTTCCGGAAAAAAGAATATTGTACAGCCGTTTGAAGTTCGTTAACGATATTTCGCTTCTAACATTTAATCACTCATCATTTTAACAAGCTACACAATCAGTGCAAAGCTCGCAGAGTAAAGAAAGCAATATAATTTACCAAAATAACATCATTTCAAGTAAAATCTATTTGAAAAATGTTTTTTATATGCAAACGGTACTACCTCTGCTAACACACAAGAGCAATAAACTGGATTTTACAAAATATCGCGCCGTTTTTATGAAGAACGCACAGTTACAGTTAGCAATATAATTTTGCTGAATGCAAATGGCATTAGGAGAATAAATATAATTTAAGATGTAACGCATATCTATCGTTGTTGTTTAATTTATCTGTAACTTTGAGTAGTGATGACAGCATCTATAAAAACGTCCGTCTACTTTGTCTGTCGGCCTGTCTCAGGCGCTCAAGTGTCTCTTCAGTTGGTTAAACGAATATGAAGGATGTAATCTATTTTTATACGATTCTATTTTATATCATTAATATGGCAGGGAATAAAGTTCAGTTTGGACTAAAAAGACTATTGTACTAAGTTCATTTCCAGGAATAAAGTTCTCAAACAGTTATAGAGCGTAAGTGCCTACAGTTAATGAAATTTAGGGTTGTGGTTTATAATGATTTCAATAATTGTCAATGTAATTTTAATGCAGCAAGTTATATTTGAATTATTTAATTTTTAGGTGAATTAATTGACATTAAGAACTTTATTTTTCAAATAACAAATTTAACACAGTAAAACTCAAATAACGAATTTAGCAAGTAAAACTTGCACTGTATGCGGTAAAATGTTTCATATTATGTCAGCATATTAATTCAAATAAATTCGTCCTTACTTCAAAAATAAAAAATAAAGTTATATTTCAGTAGTGAAATAATTGCTGACATATGATTTGCAAAGAATTAGATTTGCACTGATTTCGGAAATATGATTTTTTAAAATAATTAAAATGCATAACTTACTTTATTTATTAATTTAAAATAATTAAAATGCATAACTTACTTTATTTATTATTTTCATTTTTAAGTATTTTGCTGCAATATTTATACAAAGCTATTTTAAGTATTAATCAAAATTTTGAACAATAATTTAGCACCTATTACTAGTACTAATTAAATTTAATAATTCAAAAGTATTTATATTAAAGTTATATTTCATTAGATGCATCTACCTTAGATTAATATATTTAGATGAAATAAAGTAATGAAACATTACAAAATGAATCTTATGCGGACTTCAGGTTCTCGAAAGGGCAGATTTAGTCTCTTTTCATTCTAAAAGTAACACTGATGAACTATGAAAAAAATACTAAAACGATCACGTCTTAAAGCCGTGAAATCAGGACGTTTCGGCGACGTCGACAAATTGCCATGAAGCAACGGCAAATATTTTGGGCCTTTGCTGCTTTGCAAAGACGTCATGAAAGTTACCATGACGTCTTTGCTACGTTATGTGCTCCTCAGGATCACAATATCTCACCGCAGTTATATTTATAAACTACTAGAATATAAACAGAACTCAAATTCAAAATACAGAGAAACTAAATCGATTTCACAGCGAATTCGTTACAATCAATAACAGCACTAAGTAAACAACAGTTCGCTATATAACAACTGAGCTGAGATATTTTAATTCGGTTTTTATAAGCTTTCTAATCAACACGAGAATATTCTCGTAAAATCTATTTTCTGGATTTTTCGGGATAGCAAAACTGTACAATTACGAGATATCTATTTACACTTGAAGAAACTATAATTACAGGAGCCAGATGGCGCTGTGCGTCTGACTTCCTTTTGAGTAAAA
>KK115965.1:765536-779000 GCA_000611955.2 Stegodyphus mimosarum | reverse complement strand
GCATCGTACAGATAAAAATCTTCGAAATGTTTAGGAATTTTGGTTTTTCTTTTTTCACCTCTCTCACTCTCATGGGTAGGGTTTCTGGCTGCTGCCTCGACTTCAGGGTCTAGATTGTTAACAACGTCTTGTATCTCTGTAACTGATTGGCCTTCATCTTCGTAATGTGGAGTATTTCCAAGCTGTATGTCTAGGCATCCAAGTCATTTACTTCAGGAGTTATGTGATCTAGAGATGAGTCACAAGCTTCTTTTTCAGGTAGATCTAAGGGATATTCTGATTCAAAGTCTTCAATTTTAAGAGTAGCTTCTTCTGCAGAATTATCACACTTGCTTAGTTTTAAGGCGAAAACATTTTCTTCAAAAATGACATCTCTGCTGACAAAAAAAATATTTCTTCTTCATGTCATACAATTTATAGCCTTTAACGCCTTTAGGATATCCCACAAAAACACATTCTGTAGCTATGGGATCAAGTTTGCTTCCTCTTGAGTGTGAGCGAACATGACTCCAGGCTCTGCATCCGAAAACTCTGACGTGGTCTGTTTTGCTTCCAGACCCTGACCATCTTCCTTCTCGAATATCGCCATCAATTGCCATAGATGGGCACTTGTTGTGGAGATAGGCTGCAGTGGCCATTGCTTCAGCCCAAAACCTGTGATCTGCTCCTGACTCGATAAGTAAACATCTTGTCGTGTTTATCAATGTTTGGTTCAGTCTTTCTGCCAAACCATTTTGTTGAGGTGTGGCGGGTACAGTTAGTTGTCTTTGGATCTTATGCGCAGCGAGGTACTGGTCGAATTTTCCACTTATGTATTCCCCACCATTGTCACTTCTCAAGAATTTGATTTTCCTGTTTTGGAGATTTTCTACCATGCAACGGTACTCCTCAAATTTTTCTAGTACTTCACTTTTGGCTTTCATAGGGAATGCTGTGGTATAGTGAGAAAATTCATCCGTGAAAGTCACAAAGTAATTTGAGCCTCCAAAGGAAGGAGGAGAAATTTTACCAACAACATCTGAATGTATAACTTCTAGGATGTCTTTAGCTTTTGTACTTTTGGAACTTTCTTGCTTTTCATTTTCCCCTGAATACAGACTTGGCAAGGTTCATTTACTAATACTGTTGATTTCAGGTTTCTGCCGATGGGGACAATATTTTTTGTTGTACAAAAATGTGGATGACCAAGGTCTACGATGCAGCAAGTCGGCACTTTCAGTTTTCGTAGCGTAGGCAGTTGCCATCTTTTCTTCGATTATGTATAGTCTTCCTTTTTTCTCACCAGATAAAAGAGTATCTCCATTCTTACCAATCACTTTGGCTTTTCCTTCAGCAAATTCTACTTTTAAGCCTCTTTCTTCAATTCTACCAATGGATAATAGATTTCCTCCTAGTTCTGGAACATATAGGACATTTTCAATAGTGACGTTTTTTTCTCCATCTTCTTCTCCAACAGAAAATGAAATATTTCCAATTCCAGTGACCTTTATTCTTTCTGAATTAGCAACTTCAACTTCAGATGTGTACTTCTTAAGGTCTAAGAATTTTCTTTTATCAGAGGTCATGCGTTCTCTAGCTCCACTGTCTAAAATCCACAGATTACTTTTTCTTGATTTTTCTTCGTTTGCTAGAAGTGCAATGTTTGTCTAGTTTTGGCGCTGTTTTGGTTCTGATATTTGCCCTCTTCACAATTTTGAGATGTGTGCCCCCACTGGCCACAGCTGAAGCATTTAGTACTTCTTCCTCTGTTAGTTTCTTCTTCATTTGGCCTTTTAGCTGCATACTTCTTCATGGGTTTTCCAAATGCAGGCTTCTTCTGGTTGGTGGCAAAACCTTTAGTGTGAAGAGCTTGTTCTTCGTGATACACTTTGGCTGAACTCTCATTTCTAATTATACGTTTCTCTTCTACAAGTAGCCTTGGTTTCACGATCGTAGTTGACAGATTTGCTTCATCTTTTCAACTTAGGATGAGCGATTCATAACTTCTAGGCAGTCCCAATAGCATCACTAGGGCCACTTCTCTATCTGTGAATGCATATCCACCATTAGCTAATTTTCTGTGTAAGTCCATTAATCTTGCTAAATAGGATTGGACGGACTCATTTGATTTAATATTTATGTTAAAGAATTCTCTCATAAGTTTCAGTACATGAAGCAGACCGAATTTTGTATGCATTTCTTTTAAACAGTTCCAGGCGTCTCTGGCTCTGATACAATCTCCAATATCATCTAGAAATGTATCTTCAACTATGAGGAATAATAGGGTAAGAGCTTCATCATTCTTTTTCCTCTCCGCTTCATTCATTTCTATTCCATATCCGGGTTCCACTGCTTCCCAACATCTCTTCCTCATCTAAATTCACAAAAAATATTTTTGTTTACTTCGTCAAAGGATGGTTATCCGCTCACTTCAGATTCACAACGTGGTTAGGCTTCGGCGATCCGCGAGGTTAGGCTTCGGTGCGATCTTCAATCCTTGATCATAATGGCGTTTCCTTTTGAGCTTTTCGTGCTGATAACGTGATAAAGTTGAGTTATTCATGGGTTAAAGAAACGACATAGTCCAGGTTGAACAAAAAATATATTGGGAATATTAGGTTACATGGGAACAAGCAACCACAGCAATGCACACCAGATAGGGACTAAAGGACAACAAAAAACTACTGTTGCCAATTTTTATAAAGTAAATATTGGGACTGGCACATATACACATATTATTAACACCCGGTGTGTTGGCGATGTCTGCTGAAGCGACGACGATCCTTGCTGTTACATGCTCTAGTGTCTGATAAGCAACCGATTTCAAATGGCCCCAGAAGAAGAAATCCATCTCGGGAGTGTGGAGGCCAAGCAACAAGTCCGCCGAGTCTAGTTCACCTCCCGGGATATGTAACATCGAAGTGGTTATTCACCGCAGTCTCAAAATGTGCTGGTGCACTATCATGCATGAACGACACGTTCTGGCACACAGTAGCAGGTATTTCCTGCATCAGTTCCGGGAGGACGTGCTGTAGGAAAACAAGGTAATTTGCAACATTGAGTCGTACTGGCAGAAGATACGGTTCCAACAGATGATTTTCGAGAGTCCCTGCTAAGCTGTTAGTACCGAATTTGTGTTACACTTTCCATGAGACAGTGCTATGGAGATTTCGTACGACCATATATGCACATTTTACATATTGACAACGCCTTCCCTCGTAAAGCAGGCTCCATCTGAGAATAAAAGAGTGGCCGCAAACTGTGAATCATTCTGTCTCGCATCAAGCATCGAGCACAGGAACTGTACCCGAAGGTGGTAATCGGCAGAGTCTAGAAGTTGAATCTTATGTACGTGGAAGGAGTTTTCTGTCTTGGCTGCTGCTTTTGTTTTTTCTATACGCAATGGAAATTCGCACACGAGAAGGTTTCTTCTTCTCGACTGCAGTGCTCCTAATCCTCACATTTGTTTGGTCACTTTCTTCGTCTAGCTCTGCCCCCTCAACGTCACTTTTTGCGATTTTCACCGACTAAACGTGGTTTACGACTCCATATTCTATGATAATTTTTCATCCTCTTCATGCCTATTATCACTTCTCTGAATTTCTCGGTCGAATTTGGCAATATTGTGTATATCATATTGCTCCATTAAGTAGCTTTTACACTTTTTTCATAGTTCAGTGCATGTTTTCGAATAATACTGTAATGGGCATGCTGTATTGCATACCACTGAAAAAACAGTTAATGTCAAACAGTGCAAGTTTCATGATTAAATAGCAATGGTCTATATATCCTTTATTGTGCTTTAAAATCTTTATTTTGTACCGATATTAAAGGTCCATTATTTTGTACCCATATTAAAGGTCTTGAATTAGAAATTGGAGGATTAGATTGTAATTTTTAGCATAAATTCATAATTTTTATTATAAAAGAAGATATATAAATGTTTAATGGGCATAGTAACATTGTTATGCACATGCATACAAACATATTGTACAGTAATTTAAAATACTATAGTCATAGGAGGATTTTTTTAGTATTTATTTGAAGTTTTGTAGATTTATGTATATTAACATTTTTATATATGTACATTGTACCATTTAAGTACGAGTATTTTTTAAATTTAAAATTTTTATTTATTTATGTATTTGTTGTTATTATTTCCTGAATTATTAGTATTTTAGGAATAAATATTCTTGGCAAATGTTACTGTATAAATCTGGTTGCTAAACAACTGGTGTTATTTTAGCAATTTACTCAAAATCATCTAACCTGGGATGAATAACTCTTCTCTTTATATTTACTTATTATTGTATAATTTGTTTTATAAGACAGTATAATGCGAAGAATGAAATAAATTTTTGTGGTAAAAAAAATGGTAGGAAAATATAACAACCATCTGTGTTTCTTCGGGTTTTAATTTACGCTAGCACTGTCAACTATATTTCTTTGGAGATATCCAAAATAAGCTTTAAAATGCAGAAAAGTAGTTTTTTATTTGTTGAAAATCAAGAAGAAATCATGAGACATAAATTAAGATTCATCTGATGTATGCTTGTACTTGTGAAATTTCAATGAAAGTATTAAGAGAAGAGCATTTCTTTTGCTGTAGTTCATCATTTATCCTGAATGCATAGTGCAAAAATATTTTATATTCCAAATGTTTATATTGTTAATATAAGCCTATTAATTGTAAATAATTGGTATGAAAAGCGTTGTAAATTGAAATAAATTAAGCTTAACGTTCTTGAAATTTATATATCGATATTTTCACTTTATTCCTTTGAAAATATTTTTTATGAATAAAATATTTCTCAAATAATAACACAGACTCAAATAATATAAATGATGCTAAGTTACTTAGAACTTCAAACTGCAATTTTTTGTTTGTTTCGTAGTCATGTGAGCTAGGCTTTGCAAATTGATTGCAGTTTAAAGTTCCCTGCAGTAATCCGAGCTGGTACGAAATCAGTGTTGCTACTATCATGCCGTCTTAATCTGACGAAATAAATAAACAAATGAATCTTATCTAAAAATACACAATCATACAAGAATTAACTGCTGAAATATTGTAGATAACAAATAAAAATATGTAAATTGTAACACTATTTGGCAGCGCCAAACGCTATTAGGCGATTTTCTAGAATTTCTAAGTGCTATTTTGAGAATCCCTTGATAGCAGATTTTTGGAACGAAAATATGCAATAAAAGTGAATACATGCAGAACCTTAATTAAGTATTTATTCACATTTTCATAACTGTTCATGGTAATAGATGTACCAAATGCAAATCAACAGCAGACGCAATTTGCTTTTATAAAAACATACTTAGATAACTAATAAGTAATCATTATCGTATTTGATGACTTTATTTCAAAGTGCAAATTGCAAATTTAGTGAAGCATTGATGAGGTGATTTCAATAAAGAAATGAAATTATCCATTATTAAAGCGTTTAATACTTTTACTGGATTATTATGCAAGCAACGCACAAAAAACTGCAAACGATTGTGTTCATTTAGAAGTACAAAATATTAAAATTAGCTTGCAGAAATGAGGTAAATTGAAGTGTAAATCCAGCATATATATAACTATACTTGACGATGTAGTGCTGTTTTAGAGGCTTTCCAAAATTTCAAAATGCTGCCTTATTTTATCAGAAAGTATTACTTTTTGTAATTGAAAATTCTTGTGTTATATATTTTTCCTGGATTATCTATAGTTATTTAGCAGCTAATTTTATCCAATGTTGTTGCTTTTTTATGGGCATAATCTGCTATATTTCGTTTTTTTCATACTGAATTTGGCAGTTTATGAGTTCTTCTTCATGAGTCACGAATTTTAATGTTCTGCTTTCATTTATTGACTGTTATTAATATCGTTTTAAATTCTCTTGATCTTGATTAAACTATTGATTTTTTGCTGTGAGAAGTATAAGAGTATAAGAGGCATAATGGAATTTCAAACTGAATGTTTCTTTGATATTTGATACAAGAAATTATAGACTTATGTTAAAACCTGGCATAAATATATTGTTACGGATTTCATATTTGTTTGGCTATTTATTTAGAATTGTAATTAAAATTGCCTTATTTTCCCGTGCAACGCAGACAATTTTTGAAGAAAAAGCTAGGTCAGAAAAATAAAAATAAAAGAGCGCGTGCATTTAATGTTTAATAAATAAATATCTCGTAATTACTGTTGCCATCCAGAAAAATCGAGATTGTTCTAGTGATAATTAAAAAGCTTATAAAAGTCGAATTGAAACACCTCATCTCAGTTGTTGTTGTTGTAGTTGTAGCTGTTTAAAGCGAACTGCTGTTTGTTTACTTAATGCTCTTATTGATTGTAGCGATTTCGCTGTGAGATAGAATTATTTTATCTGTTTTGAATTGAGTTTTGAGATATTGTGATATTGTGCGAATATCTCTGAATAAATATTTCAGCATTTTAATTTATTTCTTGTGGAAAGAATAAATGTTTGTTAACTTTTTAACGTCTTGTGCATTCACTCCATAACGAACCCGTACGCACGCAACAATATTATTCTTACATATTGTTGTGCAAATTAAAAAACTCTGCGTTTTTAATGAGGCTTGTCAAAAGAAAACCGGACACCAAAATAGTTTGAAAATTTACCTTGGTGAAAACGGTCACAATCTCATTAGAGTAGTTTTTTCTACATTTATGCACCAAAGTCCGCTATTGCGGTGTGATTCAAATGTTCCTTGCAGATATTAATTGAAGTGCCTTCTGTAGCTTGACCCAAACATCTTAAGTCTTTCAACTACGAAGTTTAGCCATAGAAATAATAATAATACACTACAAACTTCGAGATCTGAACTCGTCGGGACTTCGGATTAAAGATTTTTCCAGATAATTAGAACATCAGTTTAAATCTATCAATATGATTTGGAGAAATTATAAAATTAAAAATATGGAATAGGGGTTTATGAAATAATGAAGCATTTATGACTTTAAGGGAATCAAATTTACAAACAAAGCTCAATATTTATTTGTTTGCTTTAGCGAACATTTCTTTCAACGTAAATTGTTTAAAATGATTAGTTTTTTGGGCTAATACATTCTCTTTAATTCTAGAGATAGATATAATTTCTTGTTCAGTTGCAATGTTACATTGTCAAGCCCTGTAATCGAAGTGTCGATAATTCCCACTGATCTGTCAATCGAAATAGTTTTGTTCTCAACAACCACTCTGTCACTTTCTTCACTGTCGGTAGGGATATTTTCTGGATTTAGAACCATACTACAGATTTCGCCATCCATTAGTTGATTGATGATTTGGACATTGGCATCACAATGAAACATTTTTGTTATATCATTTTAAAAATTTTGTATAAACTGCATTCCCTAAATTCTCAAGATTTTGCCATTCCTTAATTTTGTTGCTTGGTGCTTCTTTAAATTCTAAAAATTTTGCCTCCTTTAAATTCTGCACTTGCTCCAGGGCAGCCAAATTATTGATAATACAGAGTTATGCTAATAAGTGATTGTTTCTTCGATATGGAAGTATTTTATTTAGTGCTGAAATGAAATTAAGAATCGAGACTCTCCACATACTACATTATGAATTCATATCAAGCGCGCCCCGGGGGTCGACGTAGAGAACTCTGCGAAGCTACTGGCTGGGATCTGTATCTAGGCAGTCTCGGCCACGGGGGTATACAAATTATGAACCTAGTGGTTCTGGGGACTCCGGAAAGGTCACTTATTGGCCGGCCCGGGGTTCTGGCATGTCTTAGAGCAGGGTGGTACTAGTAGCCCGGGGGTAGCGCCCCGGGTATGCTGGGTAATGACCCCCTGCGACGGGCTCGCCCGTGCGACTGGTGGGTAGCAAATTGACGACCAGTGACGCCCCAATTTGGGTGCGTTGCGCCTGCCTCTCAATGGGCCGGGAAAGAGGTTGAACCTCGGCCTCGGTTCGGCGGGGGGTAGGACCTGTAGTGCAATTAAGTTTGCGGAACAGGGAATGCCAATAAATTTGTTGTTATAACTTCAATGTCAAACACCTACATTTAAATTACATGAGATTTCGAAAGGTAAAATGGCATTTTAGACGTAAACGCCGAAGTAAAACACCGTATTCGATTATGAAACTCCGTTGACAAAGGAAAATTGCCAGAGATTTTCTCAAACTTGCTCCAGACATTGCTGCTGACGTTTAACCACTCTTTATTTAGCAGATAATCAACATGTATAACTTACGGGCAATAACATATATAAAACTTAAATTGCTTGTCATAATTTTTCATGTTGCACAGCCAGCGTTTATCCATTTTCACATAAATTGGACTTTTCTTGAGGCCAGGATTTCGTAATTTTGAAATACTCTATTGCATGTTGTTCCATTGAAGACAGGTCCCAATTTTAATAATTTTTTTGAAATGCTATTGAAAAACATAAATAAATAGCAATTAACTTATATCACCTTTTACAAAAATTAAACCGAACAGCAGTTAACTTACATCAAAATTATCCTTTTTCAAAAATTAAACCGACTTATCGAGAATTAATTAGGTTTACATAAATACAAAACGTTACATCACGCTTATCAATTATTGGCTCTAAATGGTACAGTTTCTGTTTGATTCGAATCCTAGTCCTATCGTGCACTATAAGGGAGTTACAATTCTCTTATTTCCTTAATTTTTACTTAAAAAAAAAGTTCATAAAATATGAAAATATTCCAGTTACTTGAGCTTTCTGGTTAGTTGAAAGCCGGATAGTTGAGCTTTTACTGTGATGTTATATACTATTAAAATGTTTTCAATTTTTTATATTTATGTTTAATAATAATACTATGAAATATGCAAAGGCAGCAGGTATATTCTATATCTAGTTTACCCTGATAACTTTATATTTTTATTTGAATTCCTATGTAGAATTTATATAATTTAATAAATGTTCTCAAGATAGGTGGAAGTTTTATTGCTGTTGAAAACTATGCCTATTCATTGAAAAACGAATTGTCCTTTTGACGAGGTACTAAAATATTAGTGAAAAACAACTGGTGTTACATCTACAAGTATGCATATATTCTCAAATAATTTTATTCTTTTGTTGTAGATGTGGGAAGAAACTCATGTGTGTTAGATTGCCCATTCATATGGCACTTCAAAATATTCTTCAGTTTGAAAGGTAGTATTGTATTCAATATGTTATATGAGGTAATTTTAGCCTTGAATTGTGTAATATGTTGATTATAGTTATGAAAATAATTTTCCTCAAATCATTTCCTATATTTCTTATTTGTTCTCATTCATTTTACGTCAGTATATGAGATATTTTACATACTTACTTGTTTTTAATGAATTTACGGCTTCAACGAATTTAGATTAAAATCTCATTATTTTTGTTATAAAAACAATGGTAGATTTGCTAACGCCTTAAGACAGCTGTTGCAAACTGTCTTAAGGCAGATAGTCCTTGCATGCTTTACTGGCTATTCAAACTACACTCATGTCCGAAATTATGTTTACATGCGTGAAATCATGGATTTCTCAGAAACGGTGAATTATAATTTTATAAATTTATGTGGAATGATACACAGCATTTTAACACATAAATGCAAAGGAAAAAAAATAAGAGCGTTGCATATGATATAAAACTATAGCATGAAACAATAAAAATGGTAATATTATGTTATAGAGTCTCGTATTCTTCGGTGACATAAACGAACGAGCTCTAGAAAAAACTGTAGAGGAATTATCCTCAGGTCTTAGAATACAAAGTCAGAAGAAGGGTATAAATTGTAAATGACCCTTTATTTACTCACAAAGAATTTCACAGAGTACCTCACTTGCGTGTACATAAGCCAACACTTCTGACTTAAAATAGCAATGTTGAACTTAAAATGTAATTTAACTAGCTTAACGACTCACTGGATAATTTAATCGTGCAGAAGGACTCTGACTCGCAGAAGCCGGCGGAACAAGCCTAATGTCTAGATGCACTCAACATCGCAGAATCAAATCGCTTGTAAGCCAAAGTAACAACGTGCTACACACTGCTGCATGCACATTGCATAACACGCTCTAAAATCAACAGCAGGCATAACACGCTCTAAAATCAACTTCTGAAAGCTTCGCGTAAAAGGAACTTCTTTCTCCCTTAATTTGAATAACCACGTGCTAACTGATTAACATTCTAGCAGGAAAGCATGGGTGAAAAGGAGGTGACAGCAAAGTTGCTTTAACTAAAAATTAACTGTTAGTCAAAATAAATGAATCTCCACAATGTTACAACGTGATTTCAGGGGGAGGGGTAGAGGATAATTCAGGAAAAAAATTAAAGTTTATGAATTTAGTGTGGATTGTGATCTCCACTGATTTGTTACACACATATCACAACATGTTTTCAAGCTGGCAATAATGTTGTTAACCACAGTTTGGAGAATTAAGTTCCACTCCTCCAGCAATGCAGTCTTCAGAGCATTTACATCTCTAGAAGGAGAATGTCTCTGTGCAACTGATTTTCAAAGATAGTCTCATAAGTTCTCTATCAGTTTAAGATCAGGAGCTTTTGCTGGACATAGTATTCACTCAATGTCTTAACTTTCAAGGAATTCGTCTGCAAGATTTGCTCGATGTTGACGAGTATTATTGGCCATAAATAAAAATCAGATCCATATGCACCTCCGAAAAGTCTTACATAAGGTTAAGACTTCATCATGACATCTCTGCTGATCACAGATCTGGTGCTGAAAATGTATAGGGGTGTACGTCCATTGATTCCTTTCCATGCCATCACCTCTTGCATTACCAAAACAGTCATGCTTATTTAGGACGTTCATTAAGGAAGATTTCATATGCCTGACTCCCTCCAGATGTAATCATGTTTAGAATCAGATGCTAAATTAAACCTCGCCTCATCAGTAAAGAAAACATGAGACCGTTGACGTTCACTCTAATTCTGATTATTTTTACATCAATTAAAGCAATCCCTCTTTTTTTTTGTGAAGGCAGTGAAACATATACCCTTAGCCTTCTGGCGTAAAAGTCTTTTTCAATAACCTTCTGTATACAGTTCTCCCTAGTGCAATAGTTCCAATGGTGGCTGCAAGCTTTGAACATAATTGTCGAGCAATAGACTTCCCGTTAGGACGGGCAGTTATTGCCTGATATCGAGCTTGAGAAGCAGTTGTTATTCATTTAAGACCTTCGCCAGGCCTCCTTACAACAGTTCCAAAATTCTGAAATTGTTTCCACAGCATAGAGATTTTCTGTCTTGAAATATTCACACAACTCACTGCTTCCATGATAGTCTGTCCTTTTAAACGATTGATGATTTGCCCCTTCACAGATTCTCCCAAAAGATACTTCAGAGCCACAATAAACCGTTTTGAGCCCTTACACTCTGGAATGAAAACTCTGTTGTAGAAATTCACTCAGATATTCATTTTGCACAAAGTGTTTACTTCACTGTCAGATTACATAAAGTCCATATTTGCATACCAGATATCGTTTTATCACTTTTGATTGAAAATTACTAATTAACCTTATCTTTCACACATTACCTGAAAAATGGATTACTTCGATTGCATAATTCATGGAATATCATTATCTTTCCGTATATACAGATAAGTTTGGACATGACCATATAGTTAAGGAATTGTTTGATACAATGATTTTTTCTCCTTCATTTCGCAAACTTTAAATGACCAGAGACATTGACCTTTGTAGACCTTAAACATGAGTTTTTCTCTTCTTGCTTTGTAATTTCCTCTTCATAGGAGTAGCTAGGGAGTGGGGAGCAAGGGAGGACATCTGTTCCTGGGTGCAGTGTCCAGGGGGCTAAGTTAATGTTGAGAAATTTTAGCATGAAATGTTTTTAATTCTTGGCAACCAAAAGAGGGCACGAAATTTTCATTTGTTCCCAGGCGCTGAAAACTCTAGGCTACGGCTCTGTTCCTCTTTAGTCTTATTCAAAGAGTTTTGACTGACTGTATTCACAAAGAGAAGCTTTCTTTGCATTGCTACTAAAAATTCAAATTTTGCTTGATGCCTCATTTATGCTGTCATTGTCTTTCTTTTCCTAAGCAGGCTCAAACAACATTAACATTTACCTTGGTGCCACCTTATTTACACACCTAATAACCCTTATTCTTATGGTTTATTTTGTATTACTGTTCCATTAAATTGAATGCTCAGGTTGCATGCAGTAAACTATTGATTTAAAATAAAGTCATTAGATTAAGCATTTTTAAAAATACTCACAGACATGTCCTTTCGTGATCTTGCAATGCCCACACATCAGGTTTTATAATAAAATATTTCTAGGATTCCTGCATGGTCTTATTTTAATATCTGTTTTTAAGCGGTACTTTATATCTGCATTTCAGTGCACATACACATTCCGATATCCATTGGCTGATTGATGGATGTACACTTTCGGGGAAAGAATAAAGCGGAGACAATATCATTTACTAAAATTATAATTTAGGCATGATTAATAATAAACTGAACAAAATAATTGTAGAGTCATTAGGTTATTTGGAAGCAGGAGATGTGAAAAATGAGTAATGTCCTCGCCGGGACTCGAACCATCGACCTCTCGACACGTATCGAGCGTGCTGACCACTACACCATGAAGGCATGTCAAGAAGGCGGGAGAAATACCTTATATAATAAGCTCCTTCATATCAAGAAAGGAAAGAAAGAGCGCTGTTTGTTATGTTAACTGAACTTAAATTCCACAGAATCTAATTCTTTCTTCATTCCCCGCTATTATGCTAACAAAAGGAAAGCAGTACGAGGAATATCCCACTCCAAATAAATATGTCTTGGGGCTTTAATTATTGTTAAGGTGAGAGAGAAAAATACTAACTACCTTGTAGAGTCATTAGGTTTTTTTTTATGCTGGAGACGTGTAAAATGTACAGTACCCTCGTCGGGACTCGAGCCCTGGACTCTCAAATACGCATCGAGTATGCTTCCAATTTCACCGTGAAGGCATGCGAAAAGGAGAGAGAAAATACCTTATAACGTCAACTACTCACGGGCCGAAAGTGTGATCGTACTGTACTTCAATACAACGTCAGCCATTGTCACTGACCATGTTGTAACTTCCTAGCCAGGAGGTGTTTGAAAATAAGATAAAGGAATCTCAATTAGTTGAAAGAAAATCTCTTCTACCGCACATCTTTTTCTCGAGTATTATATTATTCGTTCCTAGACTTTGTAAAGGAAAAAAAAAATTGCTAGCCGCCCGGAGGTCTGATTTCAGATTTTGTGCAGTAGTGATATTTTTCACTTTATCTCTTTCTTTATTTATGTAAAATATGCTATATTTTTGAAATTTTTAACACTGGCTGCACGTTTGTTTCATAAAAGTGATTTTATCTGTGGGTTTTAATTTGTTTGAGTTTTACATTGTGTTTAAACGATATTTTAAAAAAAGAATCTGTTACGATTTTTTTTAAGCATAAAGTAATTTAAGTGACTAGCTTTCTCTATATTATGCCTTTTCAT
>KK115965.1:705669-765526 GCA_000611955.2 Stegodyphus mimosarum | reverse complement strand
ATATAATTAATATAATAATATGCTATAATTAATGTAATATTTACATGTATTAATATTTTAAATATTCTAATAATTACATATCAACTAGGTTAATAAAATTGTTTGTGCCTTCATTTTTTAAACTTATAGAATGTTACACGTTTGTCAAGAAGCTAAGTAACTGGTATCTGAGTTGAAGGTACAAAGCTGAGATTTTAGTGATAAAAGAAGTTGTGTAGAATATTGTAATTAAAAAAGATGTGTCTTCAGTACTTACTGATGAAAGGTAATCACTCAGAAAAGTTGTTTGAGAAAATTTTCATTCATATAGCATTTATTTATGTGTGTTATGCTGCAACAGAGTTGACATTTTTGCAGGGAATATTTCTGTACTTCATATCTCTTATTTTTTAACACATTTTAAAGCTAAACACCTGTTAATTTGCTGAAGCAACTAATAATCAACAGAAATCAGAGTTACAGAAGTAAATTTACAGGGCTTTAGTTATCAAAAACACAAAGGACATTTTTTTGCAATTGTGGGAGTGTTTTTTAATTATATTGGGAAATTTAATAATGTTTCTGTATATAAGTTTTTAAATAATTTCAATTGCATTTTAATTTTTTGTCTTGACTTATCTGAGAATTTTCAGATATATTAATGTGTCCAGGTTTATATTCCAGAATTGAAGATCAGGTTTTGAATATAAATGCTGAAAGGGTAGCCGCTCCTTCTCCATATTCACTAAGTCAAGTAAGAATTTTTGCTGTAAATATTTCATTTATACATTAATTTCTCAAACTGAACTATCTGCAGAAATGATTCAGAGTATTTTACTAGTAGCCAAATGTGTGTCAGTGTTTTCTTTAACACATTAAAAAGATGTAATATGTTTAAATATTTTCAGATAATGTATACAAACTTTTTGCATATTTAGTTATTCCATGAACTTTGGTGTCTCGTAATGCTATATATTATCTTCTATAACATTCTTCTGAAAATCGTAAGTTAAAACTTCTTTATACAGTGTATCATTAGAATAAGAGGAATGAGCAGACCTACAATAATTTAAGTAGTGCTCCCTACTGTACCAGTAGGTAATATACTATGTTCAAAGACTAACTATAATTTTGTGAGACTGCAGGTAATGCTGAATTATGGAATATTCATGAAACGTGTGTAAATTTTGTGGTGTTTAGTAATAAGTTATGTACACTTTAAGACATTATCATCAATACAAATTAATATGTGCAAAGCGTTTACTCATTTTTAATCGAAAAAAGAAGGTGGATAGTATAAAAAGCAAATTAGCTATGATTTTATAGTATTGTTGTCAGTATCTATGACTTTGTGGTAGGTTTAGTTGGTAGTGTTTCAGAGCAAAACAAAATCTTGTGGTACTCTTTTTACATCTAGCTAGTCATTGAAGATTTGAAGAGTTAGAGTGTCCTTTTGAAATGAGATAATCTTTAATTTCTAGGTCAGAGGAATACATTAAATATTGATTGAATTTTGATGCACCAGAATTAGCTGCACCAGAATTTAACTGCATCAGAGTTCAATTATTTTTCCTGAGTGACCAAAGTAGCTGGAGACTGTCACATATGGAACTATAATTGTAACATGATACATGTAACTGTAACTTCAGTATAGAACAATATCTGACAGTGTAGAATAAACAATGCTTGCCTGATCTACTTGTAATCATTATTTCCGCTTATCAGTGATATATAAACTAATCATTGATTGGAATCCAGTGATCGAACTTCATAAAGAAACCATGTGCTTGCCTTGGTCATTTGACTGTTGTTCTGTTTACCCACAATGGTTGTGATTGTTTGTAGGTAGTCGACTGTGGGTGCTCTTGAATTGAAAGCAATAAAGCACTGCTCAGATGTGAGCAGCAGAATTTTTCTTGCAATGTCGAGAAAGTTCGTAATATCATTGACGAAATCCGAATAATAGGTAATTGAGTATAGATGCATGTGCTACTACCCTATTTTGAAGCATCCTAGACATTTTCCTTTGAAAACAGCAGCAGATTGGAACTCTTCTGAATAATTTGTAAGTGCACTACACTTCTGCATCATTCTGCAGTTCTTGGGTGTCACTTAGGGCTTTGACTGGTAAACAAAAATGCCTAAGTCTATAATAAAGCAGACTGGATCGAATTTAAAGTAATAAACAGAGATCGTTATTCTACACAACGTTTATTCACGAACATCAAAGACGAACTACTACTTATACACAATTATGACATCACAGTTTCTTTTTACAAATAAACACTACCTCCATCTATTGGCAATATAAAGATATATAATCACAAACTTATATTTAATACTCTCCTCCCCTTCATTTGTAAACTGATGCATGAATTCTATTGAGCTCCAAGCGATTGGTCTTATAACGACATCTTTATCCAACTGAATCTCACAAGATCTAATTCTACCATCTCTTCCATGAAATAATTCTTTAATCCTACCTAACTTCCAGTTGCAGCATCTCACATTATCTTCTGGTACAGCATCAATAATTTTAAAAATCGGAGAATTTTTTGGAGTTTTTGAAAACATGACTGATCTTAATTCTAACAAATATACTTTATAAATCCTTTTTCAAAAATGCTCTAATAATAATTGCATATGGTTCCATCTTTAAATCAACTGAGATTTGTGGATTCTAATTTAGATTCAGGTGAAGATAAAATGCTCAATCTAGACCCAGTTATAAATTGAGATGCTGAAAGACCATCAGGTTCATTGTGTGAAAGGTTATGGGTCTAGAATTGATAATAGCTTCAACTAAAATAGTATACAATTCTTCATACGATAAAGAAGCTTTACCTAACATATGTTTTAAACACGTTTTTACAGATCTTACCAAACGTTCCCAGAAACCGGGAAATTTTTAACCTTTTTATCTTTACACAATTTATATAAATATTTGTATTCACAATCGGCAGTTTTAAAGGTCTTAGCATTGTCAGAATAAATAACTCTACAAATACTTCTACATGCAAAAAATCTACGCAATGCTTGAATAAAGCACTCTGTACTTAAATTTTTAATAATTCTAAATGGACACCTCGAGTCATTGCGCAAGTAAACAATGAAATACAGTCGATTCCGCTTAATTGGGACACATCGGGACCGGGCATTTTGTCCCAATTAAGCGAATTTCGCAGTTTTTTAAATAAATCTATTTGGTTTTGGAAACTATGGCCAATAACCGGTAATAAATTAAACAATACATAATTTTAATAAATGTAAATTACAAATGGGAAAATTATGTATTAATATTTATCTAAAATTAATATAAATCTAAAATTTAAATTAAAATTACAAAAATGAGTCAAGTGTAGTCTGTTTTTTGTTTTTGTAGCATTTCTTTTCTACAAAATCAACGCAGATATTCAGTGCGGATGCAGGGCTCCCTTCATTTCCTTCCTGCATAAAATAACGCTGTAACGTGGCAATATTTTTTTTTGCTTCCTGGTTAGTCATAGGCACAGGTGACTCATCATCATCATCGTCATCTTCGTCTAATTTTCCATGTTTTGATTTAATACCTTCTACGATTGAATCCTCACTGTTTTCATTATCATCGTGAAAATTCTTCATAGTTAATACAAATAGGAACTTGCAACATATCCTCATTTTCTTCGTTGCTTAAATTTTCGGAAATTTCTAGGGGTTTAAAGCCACAATTAGTAAAACAGTTCTGTATTGTAGTGGCTTTTATAGCTCGCCAACTATCAGCGACAAACTGTATTGCTTGCAAAAGGAAATTTTTGAACTTATCTCTCTGGCTGTTGTGGAAGTTGTTAATAAATTTTCATCAATGGATTCTAACATGTAATTAACCAATTTCCCACGATACAAAGTCTTAAAATTTTTTATTACCCCCCATGTCCATTGGTTGCATTAAAGGTGTGGTATTAGGAGGAAGAAATTCCAGCTGTACACTTTGTAGATTGTCTAAATGAAGGTGTGCCGCACAATTGTCAACCATCAGCAAAATTTTTCTTTTTTTATGTTGTAAATTTCGGTTCCAACTGGTAAGCCAATTTCGAAAAATTTCAGAAGTCATCCACGCATTTTTGTTTGCATGGTATTCTACTGGTAAACCCTCCATGCTCAACCCCTTAAAGCATCGAGGTCTAGCACTTTTTCCTATGATCAGTAGCTTTCGTTTGTCAGTACCTGACATATTTGTACAGCATAACACAGTAATGCGGTCCATCGCCTTTTTATAACCAGTCAGTGCAATATGTTTATAGCATAATTAACCGTCTGGCGTAGCACGATAATAGAGGCCGGTTTCATGACCATTGTAAATGTCATCAGCACAAAAATTCTCTAAAAAAAGTAGGAATTTTCGTAGTTTTCCACTGTTCGGAACTTTCCTTGTCGGCACTGCCCTTTTTACCGTGCGCATTTTTAAATTTAATGTTGTGTCTTGTTTTCCATCGCGATAACCACCCGTCAGTTGCTTTGAAATCACTGCGGCCCAGTTTTTTAGCTAACTTCTCTGACTTCGCCTTCAATATCGGGCCGTTGATATTTACGCCTCTGCCACTAACAATAGAAAACCATTGATCTAGTGCTTCTTCGACGTCTGGATCCTTCCCCTCGCGTTTCCATTTGGATGTTCCTGCTTGTCCTTCTTGTAAAACCAATTCCTCACGCAGTTGACTTTCTTGTCGTAAGACACGCGATATGGTAGATTTTGGTACTCCAGTTATCTCAGCGAGCCGGCGATAACTTGTATTAGATGGCTGGCTTTTCATTTTATCTAGCAAAATTGCTTTGCTAGATAAAAGTGTCAAATCATTTCTTGGCATTTTGGCAAGGGTTAAATTTTTGAACAATAAGTTTATGCACTGTTCCCGCGCGATGTGTATTGTGAGTGAATAAATATGCAACAATCGAAACAGTCGTCACGTACGAGGTGTAATGGTAGCTGAATAAGAACGCCCTTGCGCTCGCCTGTGATGCAACGCATACACAATCAGCTGTAAGGCAACGCATGCGCAATAAGCTGTAAGACAACGCTCCGTAACAAACTCGTAATATGTACTGTGATCTTAAATTTACTGTCCCAATTAAGCGGAATGTTGTCCCAATTAAACATATAAATTTTCTATTGGCTTCTTAGTTTGGTATCTGTTCTTTGAGATTAGTCCCAAATAAGCGGCTGTCCCGATTAAGCGGTGTCCCAACTAAGCGGAATCGACTGTATACACTTTTGTACGATATTTTTAAATACAAAGGTCCAGCAACGTCTACCCCACTTATCTCAAATGGTTGTACTTTCTCAGTCAGCAGCTCATGTCAAGCTCTAGCAGTATATTTTTTACAAAATCTACAATCATATAACGCAGATTTTACAAAACGTCTATCTTTTAAAATCCAAAATTTTCCTCTTACTTACACTAAAGTTTCATTTACACCACTATGAAATACCTTTTCATGACAGTTTAAAATAATTAAACAAGAAAAATAGTTATTTGGCAATATTATAGGTTGAATTTCATTGACATCTAAGATGATTTTACTAATCTACTTCCAACTGTTAAACAACACTTTTCTTTATTCAACCCTATTGGATTTAACCCAAACAGTTTAAAATTTTGAGACAATGGTTTTTTACATTTAACATTATTCAATTCTGCGAAAAAAATACTCACTGTGTGACAACTTAATCCAATAACATATAGCATTACATATTTCATTTTTGGTCGCAGGACCAATCACTCTATTTTGTGACTTTATAAGGTATATCTCCTACATTCTTAGCGTGCCTTCGCGGTGTAATGGTCAGCACACTGAGCCGGTATTTCAGAGGTCCGTGGTTCGATCCCGGCGAAGGCATTGCATATTTTTCATCTCTCTTGTTCCAAAAAAATACCTAATGTCTCTACAACTTTAAATGGTGTATGCATCTAAATACATATGACATGATTCTTAAAAGTTTACCTAAGTCACCAAAGTTCTCTATCTTTAGCACGGGTTGTAAAGGTTGAAGACTGCTTGTAACCTAAGTCACAAGTATCTCTTCAACACTGTCTACTATGTCAAAATGCTCGTTCATTTTAGGCTAATTTATTTCATCTTGATGTAGCCATGGAGGTTGATGCCACCACACTCGATCTACTACAAACTTACTCCCTTTAACATCACGAGTGATTTTCTCGGCAGGATTGTCTGATCCAGTACAATAACGCCACATACTCGGGGATGTTTTATCTTGAATTCCCGACCCGCGATTTCGTTCGAATACTTTCCATCGCCGTGGTGAGTTCTTCATCTCGTGAAGCACAATGACATAATCGGTCCATAAATAAATCTTCGCTTGAGGAAAATGCACACGGACTTTAGTTGTAAGTCTTGCACCTAACACTGCTGCCATGAGATCGGGTGTTTTAAAGATAATTTTTTGAGAGGAGCCACTTCGCTCTTGGCTGTCATTAAAGTTGCTCCAGAATATTTTAAACTACGGAATTTCACGTACGTTGTAACTCCATAAGCTCTTTGAGATTAATCACAAAAACAACGTATCAACGTCACGAAAATACCAACGAGATATTTGGATATTCGGTAGATCACATAGTAGCCTATACCATTTGTTCCAGTTGTCTTGCAATTGTGGTGGGATAATTTCATCCCAGATAATGCCTTTAAGCCATAAATCTTGAAACAGAACTTTTGCTTGAATCAGAAAGTATATGAAGTAAGAAACCTAGAAACCCAACAGGATCGAACATCTTCGAAACGGCTTTCAAAACACAACGCTTTGTTAGGTCGTGTGACAGAATGAAATCTATAATGTCCCTGAGCATTAAAACAGAATATATCCTTATTAGTACCCCATTGAAGCCCAAGAATCTTTGAGGGGGGAATCACAATCGGACAATTTAAAACAGATGAAGTTGTTATTTGATTTACACTGGTTCTTTAAAATATCCGGATTAGAATTCCATTTCGTCAATGATCCCTTTTTCATTCTATCATTGCCTTCATGATATATTTATTCAGCTTCCTCCTCCGTATCTCATCCACAAATAAAGTCGTCAACATACTTGATGTTTTCTAACATTTCTACAGTTCTGGGATAGATATTTTCAAATTTTTTTAAATGATGCTTAATGCAAGCGCTCAGCAAAAATGGACTTGATTTTGCTCCAAAAATTACACGACACATCCGATAAACTTGCATTCTTGTCAATCCACAAAAATCGCGATCTTCAGAAGCAACAGAAATTTTCAAAAACGCCTTCTGAATATCTGACGTAAATGAAATTCGATGAAATCGAAAATTTATTAAAACTTTCGAAAGTTCAGCAAGAAGATTTGGTCCTTAAATGATGCTTATTGAATTATGATCTTAACGGATAACAGCAAGGTGAGGAATGCAATAAGTTCGTTTCCCAGATGGAGTACCAGGATCGACCTTTTCTGTAATTTCTTCCTTAAATTGACTATCTATCATTTCTTTATATTGCGCATAAGAGTTCAAGTTTGATTTAAATTGTCCGATCAAATTTAAAAATAGTCTTTCAGCATTCTTAAAACTGTCACTTGAAAGTCACATTCTCATCATTCCATGGAAGTCTAACTTCGTATCTATCACCCTTTTGTGTAATCGAGTTTTCAAATATTTGTAGCCATTTCATTTTGTTCTTGATCAGAAATATTTTTTATTCCTATAGATTCAATATCCCAAAACGACTCGACGCTTTTTAAAAGCTTATCTTCAACACCTTTGTTTAAGCACGCACCGTGTATTTGAAAACCCGAAGGAGAAAATATCCCTTATATACACCACCCAAACAAGCTTTTCATCGCTACGGCGTTACTGTTTATCCTTTTTAATTCTTCACATGCTACCTTCCATATAAGATCCGCGCCGATTAAAACGGAAATGTCGTGACTCATTCTGTCGGCGCCGTTGGGGTTCTGTCAAAGTGATCCCGAATGATTGGAGTTTGGACTTGATTTCTACATCTGGTACCCGTATGTTCGCATTTGTTATGACTGGTACTTCGATGACTTCAAGATTTGGGTACTTTTAGGGTCATTACTATTTCGCAAAGTAAGTTCAACTTTCTTTCGACGCCAATGTTTTCCGTTCTTTTCAACGAAAGTATGCAGATTTGAAACAGTTTCTCCTTTCACTGGTAATTTTAATTTTCTTGATAAATCTTCTCGATTTGCAGAGATTTGGCTACCGCTGTCAAGAAGACACCTCACAGTACCAATTGTTAATTTCTACCCTCAGCCACGGCATACACCGTTTGAAGCATAATAGTATTAGATCCAGTTTTAGCGGAAGAATTTTGCACAAGTTCCGCCGACGTTTCGGTTTCCTTATTTTTTGCACTGGAGATAGCTGATGTGGGATTTACACAAACGCTTTTATGATATTTACCGCGACAATTTTTGCAGGAAAATTGTGTGTTCTTACAATTTATTATTAAATGTTTACATCCACAACATCTTCCAGTACGTTTCAGAATGTTGCATTTCTCTTCGGAGTTCACTTCAGTGTATTTGTATTTCGTATGGTCCGCTTTATCACAAAATATATATTTGTATCCAATCATTGACAATGCTGAAGCAGTCGGAACTTTCGGTTTACAGTTTGGATAAGCTTTTATGGGTTGTTTATGTTGACGAATGCATGGTTTCTGACTGGTTTTCGCAGAGTTAATTAAACTTGCAGCTTCTCTGCAATTACCTTCCTTTTTTAAGAATTCTGTAAATTCCTTTATATCAAATCCTGCTTCTTTTAGACTTCGATTAAATTCTGAATTTCTCTGAAAAGTTTTTCAAAATTATAGGACGCAGAATATTTCCGTAACTTCTGGAAGTAACGTTTAACGATTCTAAACTTTGAATGTTGACTTCGCATTCATCATACAGTTTACACAGTGCTTTAACATTTGAAAATTGTCACCACTGATTCAAGAGACAATAATTTATTCATATGCGAAATGATGACACCATCTTGTCTTCCAAAACGTTCTTTCAGTATTTCTATTGCTGAATCGTAATTCTGATCACTTAAAGCGAAAACGGAAATGGCAGCTAAAGCATTACCGCTAAGTAGGGATTTTAGGTACGCAAATGTTTTAGTTTTTTTCAGTTCATTATTATTGCCAATTGTCCAAAAGCTCAACCATTTACAGGAATCTCCGTAATAAGTTCCGATTTGCAGACATGTTAACTTGCTGATTTAATTTTTTCTAAAAGTGTAACATTCGTCATTTCGTTCCGATGGATTGCAGTTTTAGAACATGCCGAATTCTTTTTCGAAAATCGTTGCATTCTTCCTCTCTATATAACAGTTTTATTCCGGATTCTATTCTTGACTTAGCGTAACTTCATTTTCTGCATCCTCCGAAGTTAATTTCGTTTCGATTTCTGAATCTAAGCTTAAGTTCGTTGATTTTCTCAATTATCTGTTCATACAAATCCTCGATTATTTCAATTTTTTCATTTAGCGGAATATTATTTGCTAAATTCTTTTCGACTTTGGTTAACAGTTTCTTAGTTAATTGCCTTACAACCACTCGTGCCGCTCAACCGATATAGTGGTCAGCGTCGCTGACTGCCGTACCGAAGGACCCGGATCCGAATCCCGGAGAAGGCATGGATGTTTGTAAAAGCATAGCGTCGATGCGGCATGACGGCATTCTAAATATGCGGCGAGCCGAAAGTCCTCTCGTTGGGTTTGGTGGAAGGCAAGAGGGGTGGGAGACCTTCGGACCCGTCATCCCGGGGTGCTTGCTCTCCAGCAAAATTGGGAGGGGGGCAGAACTGAGATAAATCGCACTGTCATCTGTAAGGTGCTTAAGGCTATTGCCAACGACAGGCGTATCTTGCCTCCAGGAATTTCGTGGGCTTGCTGGTTAGATGGTTACTGTCAGAGAAGTGAACATAAGCAACAACTACTCGTTTCTCTTTCAAATTTTCAAGAAAGCCTTCCATTTTCGAAATCTTCAGTCTGTCGATTATTCCGATTCGTAATAATCCCAGGAAGGAGGCACCATAAAAAAATGTATAAGTCTTTAATAAGTCAGACTGGATCGAATTTAAAGTACTAAACAGAGAACGTTGTTCTACATAACGTTTATTCACGAACAGATTGTAGATCTTAACGTTACCGCTGGTCTACAACTACCAAGAGTTTTAACCAGTACTTTTAATATTATAACCATTGGCCATTTGCTTGTTTAAAAATCAGCGATGTACCTTTGTACATCATCACTCGGAGGCGAGTATAAGATAAATGAGTCAAAATGAGTTTGTCATTAAGAAAGTTTGCAATTACGTGGCATAAGGAGCAAGCGCAGTGATATTAACTGTCCGGAGACTAGGAGAGGAATGCAGCGATAAGATGAAAGCGATGAGCACTAAACTGAAGTCACGTGATTAATTTTATAGTTTCGATTAACCTCTTGACCACGTTGAATGTAGACACAAAATACGATGAATAATTGAATAATCTTGAGTAAATAAGTTTTAACATTTATACAGTACGATGATGTGATGAAAATATCTTTGGTTAAAGACACAAAGTTCATGATCAATGCAATAATAATTAGTAAAATATAAAAACATGAAAATGTAAAAATTCTCAGCACCTGACCAGTGCCATCCAATGGGGTACAAATATCTGAGTACATTGAATTGCGATTTTTATTCGTAAACAGAATGGTAACTTGTGAGTTTTGCTGTAGTGAAACCCGTTATTTTATGTAAATAGAGTAGTAAAATGAGGTGATAAGATAATAAATGAGAAAACAAAGTCCATAAGTTTTGCCAGTAAAACATAATCCTATCTATGCAAGTAAAAAATTAGTAAATACACAGTTCTTGTAAATTAATCTTGAGTAAATGAATATGAATAATAAATCTTGAGTAAATGAATATAAATAATGAATCTTGAGTAAATGAATACAAATAACAAATCTTGAGTAAATGAATATAAATAATAAATCTTGAATAAATGAATATATACACTTTTAGAATGAGAGCACTGTTAGGTGAGTATTAAATGTAAATAGAATAGAAAGTTTTTGTGTATATTTGTGAAGATAATCTTGAGGCAGGCAATGAAAGTGGCTCTTCCCCAAATTGTCTGAGAGTGAGCTTGGTTCCCGTCAGTCACCTCAAAATAAAGCTTGAAGAGCCCTTTTGTGTGGAACTTTTTAAATTTGAAATAATCTGCTGGTCCATGGGCTGCAGTAAAGGAGTGGTGCCAAGAACCGAGAACTAGGTCTTGATGAATTAAAATGCTTCAAGGTTATCATCTTCTAGCCCTGAAGAAAGTGCAAAAGCGTTGTTCGTAACAAGCAAGGCACGGAGTGGAAAATTCATCACAAAAGTAGATAATTTTTTTACAGACGGATCGAACACTTCATTGATCCAATCTGCAAAAACGAGTCATCCAAGCCTAGTTGTTGGACCTCTACATAGCATTTAGCCTGCTGTTCTGAACTTAATAACTTCTTGAAGGCTCGTGGATTGTCCGAATGGTAAACGAGCAGCAGTTAATTTTCAGATCGCCAATTACATTTGCACAAAACAGTAGAGTGAGATTGTTTTTCATTGGCTGTGGCCTGGCAATGCCTTCACCTGTGCTGCAGTATAAGCTCGCTTCGGCATATTTTTCCAAAATACACCTGTCTCATCCGAACTAAAAAACCTAATGCGGCAAATAAACCTCAGAATTCCCAAGCTTCTTGAATACGCCAATGAAGTTCTCGGCTGTCTTTAGGTCCGAATTCGTTGCTTCTCTGTGCTTCACAATGATGTGGATGCCCGTTCTTCTTTTAAACTTTTAGAATCACTCCTGGCTTGCCTTGAATGTTTCTTCTTCGTCCATTGATCCTAACATCTCCTTCATAAAGTTGGCAAAAATTAGATTCGCCTTCTCACAAATTATGCTTTTGTTAATAGTGTCGCTTTGTATTTGCTTCTTGTTGATCCATATGAGAAGAAATCTTTCAACATCGTCGAGAATACCTGGCCGTTGCATAAAAATACTTGTAACACCCTTTGAAGCACCAACCTACTTAATATTATCCTTGTTTTTGAGGATGCTGCAAATCGTTGGATGTAGACCGATTATATGTGCATGTTAGGTCAACCATACTCACACCCCATTCTCGCTTCTGAGTGCAGTGGCGTAGCTAGGGTGGGGCAAGGGGGGATATTTGTCTCCGGGCGCAACATCCAGGCGGCGCCAAATTGATGCTACGAAATTTTTTTAACGAAATGTTTTCCATTCTTGGCACACAGATTCTTCAGTTGTCCCGGGCGCTGGAAACCCTAGCTACGCCACTGTCTGAGTGATTTGTCGTTTGATTTCTACGATGATTTTTCTTCTCTTACACCTGCCTTCTTCCAACATTTTTTTGAGACAATTATGTAAGCATGCTTAAACTTTGCATTAAAAAATTATACAATAATGTGTCTGGATGCAACTTTCACAAACGATAGTAAGATGCTGCCTGAATGAGCGCTAAACATAAACTGATAACTGAGATGCAGGCAGGATCCTGCATGTAACGTCACGATGTCTCGTCGTCACTCGTTCTCTGAAACGACACTTGTTGAGGAAGTCATTCTTTTACATTTTGTTTTGCTCGTTACGCGAATCACTCGTTATGGGAAGTGCTCGTTAAGCGAGGTTTGACTGTATTTACATAATTGATGTTTTCAAAATTAAAAATGCTAACACATGAATTTTTGCGCCATTTGAAACATTTTTATAATTAGAAGATGTGTCCAACGGTTGCGAAAATAAAGGTCGAGTAAAGGATCTTTGTAGACACAGTGTGTATTTTTGTGGGCGTGCAAGTGTGATTGATATAATGTTCTATCATTGAATTTGGTATACCCTAACTAACAACTAACTTCAATAATTAAAAAGATACAAAGTTCATAAAGAATGTCAACATGAGTAATTATATATTTTTTGTTATATTTTTATTTTATTTTTTATTTTAATGTAGGTTTCCCTAGAATATTTAAGTGCTGCAGTTGGTTTGGCAGAAGATATTGAAGATTTAGACGGCTCTGCTTCTTCAAATTCTAGCCCTCTTTCTAATAACTTCGGTGGAGTTGTTAGTTTTCAGCAACGTGAGCAAAGCTTATCTACTGTTGGTTTGGACATACATTCTTGTTTGCATTTCTTGTTGGATCTTTACAGCCAGTGGTTATCACCACACACATGTCCTTTTACACCATTAATATTACTTACGGAGGTCGTTAAATCGGTGATTATCTTCGTTTTATTAACTTTTGTTCTTTCCTTCGTAAATTAGTAAAACCTTATTTTTGTTAGAGCATGTTATGAATATAATTAATCGCTTCCTTGTTTAATTAAATAGACGTTAAATTTGGAGAGCGAGCGAACTTTTTAAAATTTTCTCTGAAGAAAATTTTCTGATCTCGCAGTTTATATGCATTGATTATTAGTGAATAAAATATTTTTTGTTTAGCTACGCCACTTTTCAAGGTATGCGTACTTAGCTCTTTGTTATTTTTATTCTTTTTAGGTTGTTGCTTTATCAGATATTTTTATGGAAAAGGCTCAATTTGAATGGATGCTCGACACATTTCTTGAAGTACAAAGAATTCATCCTGCTGAGGATGAAATTATTGCTCAGTATTTAATTTTTGGTATATGTAAGGCTGCTGCTGTATTAGGAATAGTAAGTTCTACAGATTTTAATTTAATGAGTAAAGAAATTAATGTTATTTATTACAACAGTAATATTAATGATATTTTGTATATCAATTAAAGAAAAATCCTATCGAGTTATTAAACTTGTTATTATAAAAGTCTTCGTCTAGATACTGATTTTTAAATTTATTTTGAATTAGTAATGTGTTGAATGTAAGCCGACTCTCCTTATCGTATTCCAGTGTGCTGACTGATCTTTTTTTAATGTCTGAAAATCTATTTTTATTTATCTACAAGAATGTTAAACACAAAATAAAGGAAATATCGACGTTTTTATCTAATCCTAATTAGTCAATATTTCCCTAGTTAATATTATATGAAAGTAATCGACTCTCTTTTTTATTTTTGAAAAATTTTGAAATAGTGACAAATATTTTTTTAATAAAGAAGAAGTATAATGGATTTTATGAGCAACCAATCTGTAAAGTCTAATTTTTACTTAAAAGCTTGCATTGAGTTGCTACTTAAGCTTGCTTTACTTAAAAGCCAGTTGAACCTGGAAGAAAAATGACATCTTGTAATATAGGAGCACACTAACACATTTATTCATTTTACTTCAACCCCTTTTTTATCCATACTAATTATGTAAAATCCTTTTTAATCTTTCTCTGCAGCCGTTTTGTTTGTTCTGAAAACGATATAGTGTAACTATTCTCTTTTTTTCGCATACAGCTACCCCTACTCAATTCCGCATATCATCTAATTTCCTACTCATATGTTATCAGCAACGCCTCGTCGCTACAAAACATGCTCTAGTGTGTAGAATGTCATCAGTTACTTAACTATTCTTAGCCGTTAATTGCTGCTTTTTTGTTTACACATACTCAGCAATTTCAAATAATTAACTTTCTGTCTTTCCCCATTTAGCATTTGAACATGCATCACGATTCAGAAATTCTTAAACCCACCAGGGGCTGAGCGGTAAAGTAGTTGAAGGTAGTTCGACTCAATGGACTGGCTGTATGGGGCGTTTTCATGATTTTCCGTACATGTAACTTGGATACGAGCTAATTTCGCTAATAAAGTACTTCACAAAGGCATCTATACCCTTAGGAAGATAGAGCTCGCGTGCTTTGCTGAAATCAAACAAACAAAACCAAACCAGAAATTCTTAAATTTAAAATCTTTACAAAATTAACATTTCCACATATATTACAGTTGAGAAACAAAATTGAAATATTTCTGGAATTATAGACGATCTTTTGCGTTTAAACTACAGCATTTAATTTTTCAGCTCATTGCACTACTTCAGAGTTTTCTACGGCACAAGTGTATTACTTCGCTTTAATTTTGAAACAGCAGCTCAGTTTGAAACAATAAAAAATTAAATTAGATTTTCTTTATCCAGATTTTTTAATTTGCCTTGCGTGAAAAGACTGGTACGTGCTTGTCGCAAGTCCGAAAAATCAAGAGAAGATGGGCAGAAAATAGGGCTTTTGAATTATCGTTCGACATTAAAAGATTTTAAATAGAAGGTAAACAAGAGGTAAATGGTGATCTTGCATATTTCTGGACTTTAATTTACAGCTGTCTCTTTCATTGAATGACGATTGGGAGTGATGCTTGCACTCTTAAGGACCAAATAGGGAGGATGTTGATATCTTGCAATAGCTCTTCCTAGACCATTCCAAATATGCTGTTTAGGATTTAGGTCCGACGACATCACCGACTATATCATATGAAGAATACTTTCTTTCTCTAAAAACCATGGACAATGTTTGATGTTTTAGTTCTGTGTGGACTTGCGTAACCATCCATAACAATAAAATATTATCTAATGGCTTCTCTGGAATGCTCATGTTAGGTTCAAGAACCTCATCCCTGTAATATGATTACACTGGTGTGCAAAAATTATGGACGAGACGGTTTTTTCAATATAACTTTGTACAAAAGCTTTCCAAATCAACACATTTAATACCGTAAGATCCCCAATACGTAAGGACATGAGTAATGTAAGCAACACTTACTAAAAGAGAAATCAGAGGGATAAAAAGAAGCTTTATTGAAAAAGTAGCATGGAGCGCAATGCCACTGAAGGCCGAAATATCTCTGTGATGGGTGTCCAGCAAGAAACATCCGGTCTTTAACGGAGGATATGATCTCCCCTGACTGCTAGGCAGGTTTCACATCATTTGTGCATGCTGGATATGTGGTTGTTAATGAGCTGTTGAGACACTGCTGCTCGTTCCTCTTGTAGCACCAATCGCAGTTTCGGAATCGTTACTGGCGATAAGTTACGTGCTGCCACGGGTCTCCCTAGTAAGTTCCGTACATGCTTGACGGGATTTAGATCCAGAGACCTTGCCGACCAATCCATGTGTTCAATATCTTCACTCTCCAACAGCTCTTCGACAGTAACTGTGCGATGAGGTGGAGCGTTGTCGTCCATGAAGAGGACCTGAGGTACCATAGCCCTTGTGAAAAGACGCATGTAAGGAAGAAGAACCTCGTTACAATAGCAGTCCCAGGTGACGAATCTCCTTGGGAGATATGAAAGTCAGTCCGGCTACGAAGCATTATGTCTGCTCGAACGAGAAATCCGCGACCTCCAAAACAGTCCCTTTCGATGATGTTGAAGGGGTTATTGCGTGTTCCCCGCTCTGTCCAGATGTGTATGTGTCTAGAATCGCAACTCAGACTAAATCTGCTCTCATCTGTAAAGAGTACTCGTCCCCATTCATTGTCTCTCCAATTCCGCTGTTCCCGGCACCACAGAAAACGCCTTCTCCGATGGGCAGGCGTTAGAGGTACACACCGTACAGGGCGTCTAGCAAACAGACCACCACCGTGCAGTCTTCTAGCCACGGTAAAACGCGATATCGGTCGTCCAGTCGCCTGTGTCGTGTGTCTAGCGATTTCTTCCGCTGTCTGTCGCCTGTTTCTTCTGGCCTGTAAGGCAATATACCGGTCATCTGCGGGTGTGGTTCCTCGTGGACGACCACTACTAAACCCCCGTATAGGTGTTCCTGTAGTTTGAAATTGTCTCCAATGTCTTGAAACGATGCTGTGAGCAATTCCGAACTCTGCAGCCACACTTGTCACACTGCGGCTTTCCTCCAACTTCCCAATGATTCGACCTCGGGAAAAAGCATCCAGATGTCGTCTAACAGATTGATTATTCGCCATTTCTCGCTGAGGCAGCAACTCGGTGTGATTTTAACTGCTATACGGCGTGCAATCTCTTTGCCAGAAATACTGAACTTACACCGACAAGATGCTTTATGCTACTCAGACACTCCCCCATTACGTCTACCTGCATATCTGCGCATGTGCTACCGTACATCACCTTACTTAATCTCCTGATTGGTCTTTCTGTCCGCTCTGCCTCTTCGTTCAGCTGATATGCTAATTTTTCGACTTCATCCTTAATTTATGCACACCAGTGTATAGCGCTGTGCAATTATAGCGCCCGCATCGAAAACATGCAGTGGAGTGCAGCCATTCATCATTACGTCTAATTCTTCTAGTGGTTTATTAAATGTTTGTAGGAGAGAAATCTACGAGAAACAGGCTCAGACCATGATAGGTTCTGCATCCAGAGATTCCATTATTTAATTCCAGCGATACTCTTCCATTTGTAGTGTAAATATAGTTAGTAACATGAATCCTTCTGTAAAAGTCACGCTATTTTCATTTTGAATGCAGTTCCTCATACAGCCTTCATTCCTCATACAGCCTTCATCACCATTCCTTCTGGAGGCCTGATATTTAATACGTAGTTAATTCAAAAGAATTAACCTATTATGATTTTGTTTTCATGACTGACTGAAATATAAAGCTGTTTTTATTGTTAACAAAGTGTTGCCTATTTCTTATGCCATTTTCAGGAATGTAATCTGTATTCATTTATATCCATAGGAACAGGATGTGCTAGAAAGATTGAGAAAATTATTAGAACTTAGTTTAAAAAGTTCATATCTTCCAACACGAATTTCAACTCTGCATGGTCTTCTTTACTTATTAGAGCAAGGAGGAGGCGATGAATCTTTTCCATTGTTACCTACAGCAACAGAATACATTCTCAGGAACCTTGATGCAATAAATATGTAAGATTTATAAGCACATCACTTTAATAAGATTTCTGTTGTTTGTAACATCGACTATATTTTTAACTTACTCGCTAGTATTGTGTTTTCATAAGTTGTCAAATACTGAATTTATTTGGTCTTTTTGGGGGCCGGATGGTGTACACTGAATGACAAAATTATTAAAAAGAGCAGTGAGGGTATACAAACAGTTTGAAGTGGAGTGGAACATATTCAAACTAAACTGAGGTATTGAAGTAACAAGAAACAGTTTAATTTGCAAGTCTAGTTTCAAAGGTTTGAATAGAACCTTCTTTTCCAGGTTCAGGAACCCCTGCATGGATGTTCATCAAGCATATAAATAAGTGAACATCCAAGCTTTTCAAGAATACATCCCATTCGACAGTAATAGATAACTGTGGCAACTGTAGCGATTTTATCACGATCCTTGTCGAAACAAGGGACATGGTGGATGGTGTACACTGAATGACCAAATTATTAAAAAGAACAGTGAGGGTATATAAACAGTTCCAAGTAGAGTGGAACATATTTAAACTAAACTGAGCTATTGAAGTGAAAACAAACAGTGTAATTTGCAAGTATAAGTTTTGAAGGTTTGAGTAGAACTTTTTCAGCTGGCTGTTCAGCAATCATGTAAATAAGTGAACATCCAAGCTTCTCGAGAATATATCCCATTCGACAAAAATGGATAACTGTGGCAACTGTAGCGATTTTCTCATGATCTTTGTCGAAACAAGATAGGGCAATTTATCTCTGAAGTAGGACCTTAGGATTCTCAAGGACCACCACATAAGGGGCAGTTAAGTCACATAAACGCTTAGATGCTTCAACATCCAGGGAAAAGATAATGGCTGTTTCTGGACCATTGACGAATAGGGTCATTATAAATTAGTAGAGGTTAAGCTGCAAGACTTTGTAAGCAGTTCTAGGACCCAAGAGGAATATTGGTGAGTGGGAAGATATTGCAGACCATACTGCGACCGGGTGAATAGTAGAGTATATGCTACAGATCATAGGCTGCATAAACTGCCATATTATTTGCATGTTGTGGTAACAGAGCACATTGAATATTTATGCAATAAACACCGTGTGCTGGGAGAACGAACACTGGTCTAAGAAGTGATGGTGTCAAGTTGCAAAGTCAGATGAATCCTGTTTCCAAACTATTGATATAAAGACGCTAATGGTGTGAACAATATGAGGCCATGGACTCATCTTACCAAATTGTTTCTGTTTAAGACTGTAGATCTGATAACCTTCTTATGGCATGTTAAGATTTTTATTGTACTGAAGAGGTTCTTAAATGCAGTGTGGCTACCAGAATATGCTGGCTGATTAGGTAACTTTTCATGACTGTGTGCATCTTACAAGGGCTAATGCATTGGCCTCTAAGGTTATTGAATCTTCCTGGAATGCTGTTTAGCAAAATAGAGCATCAACGAACATATATATATATCTATGGCTAGTGATATAGGTCCCATTACTTCTAAGGAAATGAGACTTATGTCAGCCGAATTTTCTTTTTTTTTATATGGACGAGTAAAAGTTAATTTGTTTCCCTGATTTTATATTTTGCTTTGACATTATTCTCTCCCACATAGATTTGATCAATGAGTTTGAGACTGAAATCTTGAAAAGAACTGTGTGTGGTTTCTAACTTCTATGGTAACCTTCTGTTATTTTGTGAAACCATTGCATGTTATCCACAGGCTGCCATTTATTTTAAATGAAGGTTGATATGCTGTTTGGAAAGGATTTAGATTATCATGGTCATTCAGTGTATTTCTGCTCTTTTGCTTAAGCCTTTTTTTAAATGATTTTTCTAGCCGTTCAAAAATGCATTAATGCTTTTTGAACTGTTTTACTTTTCTAGGAATAAGCATTTTCTAAGTTATTTTTATGACTTATAAAAACAGAATAATTTTTAATTAAACAAAATTTGAAAGTTTATAAAATGTTCTATTAGAAAAATGGGATCTATATTTATTTTAGCGTTCGTGTATTTAGTTTATGATTATGTAGTTTCAACTTGTTACGAATGAAGAAAGTCACCAAATTTAGGCTAAAATGTAATTTTTATTTTTGTCTTTTAATCGGAAAAAATTTTTAAAGGGACATTTAAGCCTTTAATTTCTTATTTTGTTTTTATATGATTATCGTATTCTATAAATTACGCAAAATTCCATTGATCATTAATTACTTTAAATATGAGAAAATTGTGAATTTGTATTTAATTAAAAATAAACATATACAGAGAGATTAAAAAAATCTGGCAGAAATTAGATTCACGTAGAAGGGACCGAAATAAGCATATATGTAAAACTGAGTGTGTAGAAGTGGGGTGTAGAGGTGGTATAGGACACCGTTCAGATCTGTAGGTAAAAGAGGTCTGCTGGCGTAAACATCATTCCTCATGCGGATTTGAATGTTATGTATCGCTGCACGAACGCACAGCTTTCCCGTATGCACTTTTTTATGAATGTAGATGAAAACGCAGCAGTTACTTGGAGGGGATATTTGGGATTCATTCTTTCGTTTTGAAGTGATGGAATCACCATATGGTTCAAAAATCTTTAACAGCTGCATCGCTCTCAATTTAACAATCGTACCATGGGAAAATGTTAAATCTCTTTGCTGGTGTCGTAAGTCCAAACGTCATTATTTTATGGACGAATGTGCCCACTTCCACATAGTGAGTGATTATCTGTCAACTGAGCAATTCCAGAGAAATCAGTCTTCTTTTTATTCTTCCGACTTTAATTCTTTTGCCTCCTTGGAACTTGCCATACACTGAGCATGTGTGTAAGTTCTCATAGTTACCGTTAGAGTAGATATCGTAGGCTCTCTTGTTTCCTTGTTCGAGAGTGGCAGTTGTTGCTTTCCGATCCCACAGATTAATTGAATACTGGCATGAATCGTAGTCTGCATTTGAACAAGAGTAGGCCGTTCACCTCATTGACAGATATTTGCATTCGAAATAATGAGCTGTTAGTTAATCATTTTATGTCCTTTGTTAAATTTTACGTGTCATGGTGCACTCCGAAAATGTTTTCGGTGTGTGTCCAAGTAAGTGAGACCTGTTGCATATAACTGCAAATTTTAACAAAAATTGTTATTTTTTATGCCGGATTTAGAGGGAAGTGTTTAATATAAACAAATAAAAATATAAATAATTCTATTAGGAGTAAAAAAATTGTTTTACATTCATGCTTCTAATTTAAATGCATTTTTGTATTAATGCAATATTGTATTCTCTGAAAGAGTTAAAGGATAAGCGTTAATAACTGATTGCATTTTATACACAGTCCAGTCACATTAATGTGACCACCACGTACTTTCCATGTCAGAGTTAAATAACCAATCACAGAAGGCAGGTGGCAGCACAGTGCAGTTGAGCGTATATAAAGGGTGTTTGAGGGCTTCGGAAAACATTTCAATCGTTGGCGTAATGCAGAAACGAAGCGATTTATCCGACTTCCAAAAGGGCATGATCATTGGCTTTCGGGCCAAGGGTGGAAGCATTTCCGAAACGGCTGAGTTTGTGAACTGTTCGCGTGCCGCCGTGGTAAAAGTGTACCGTGCATGGCAAAATGGGACTGTCCAAAATCAGCGACGTGGCAAATGTGGTGCACCACGGGCCATAGATGACAGAGGCGAACGACGGTTGCGGAGATGCGTTCGGGAAGATAGACGGGCTACCGTTGAGCAACTGACCACCAAAATGAACCAAGGGGCTACCAAAAGTGTCTCCCAAAGTACTATTCAGCGAACATTGCTGCGTCTGGGCCTCCGAAGCAGACGCCTGGTTCGTGCACCTATGCTGACTGCTGTTCATCGACGGCGAAGGCTAGAATTTGCACGCCAGTACAGCAGCTGGACGTCCACTGAGTGGCGACAGGTTGCGTTTTCGGATGAATCGCGTTTTATGCTCCATCGGACAGATGGACGTTGGCGTATAAGGCGTGAAACCTCTGAAAGGAACCACCCTGCAACCATTGCCGGAACGGTCCAAGCTGGAGGCGGGAGCATTATGGTCTGGGGAATGTTTTCCTGGCATTCTCTAGGTTCACTGATCATTGTGGAAGGCACAATGGATCAATACAAGTACGCATCTGTCCTTGCGGACCATGTTCACCCCTACATGCGCATTGTTTTTCCTCAGGATGATGGCATCTTCCAGCAGGACAATGCGAGGTGCCATACAGCTGCCAGTGTACGTGCGTGGTTCGAAGAGCACCAGGATGAGTTTATCGTCCTCCCCTGGCCAGCAAACTCACCTGACTTAAACCCAATCGAGCATCTGTGGGACCATCTCGATCGAGTTGTTCGCGCCATGGATCCTCAACCGCGTAATCTAGCGCAGCTGGCCACGGCATTAGAGTCGGCATGGCTCAACATCCCAGAGAACACCTTCAGGGACCTATGTGACTCTCTTCCTGCACGTCTCGCAGCAGTCCGCTCTGCGAAAGGTGGTTATTCTGTCTTTTGACAGATGGTCACATTAATGTGACTATACTGTGTATATATGTGCTTTTTTTAATCAGTGCTATTGAGGATTTTTAAATGTTTGGCCGCTTTTGATGGTGTTTTGAAAATTATTTTTTATTATTTAAGTGCCCGTGCTTTGTAATATAATTAATAAAATAAAATATAAACGTTTTTACTCTTTTTTTTAAATCGTTTAGTCATTACATTATTATTTTGCCAAATAAAACTGAATGAGCTTTCATGTTTTTAAGGACTAGTATGCAGTATAATCAAAACGAAGATCATATACTTATCATGTGGGCTGTTGCATTTTACATCATGGAAAATTATCAGGAAGAGATTTCTGAAGAAGATTTTAACCAAAAAATATATCAGGTTATATAATATTACAATATGTTTATAGTTGTAAAATTAAAAATAATTCTTACTTTGAAAATTTATCACGCATGTTGTTTTATGTTTATATATCTGTGAAATGTATATTTATTGAGGTTTCAGATTTTCTCTGAGCCTGTAAGGTTCTTATGTTAATTAACTAGTTATTATGATTTTGATTTCTACAATAACTTCTTCTTTCCGTATTCCTCACCAGAATGCAATTTAACTTAAGGAAACTTTAATGCAGTTTCACTAATAAACTGAGGATTTTGCACTTTATGCTGGAATTTCGTCTTTTCAGCATTCAATTCAATTATGTTCATTGCTTAATTTAATTTAGCCATGAGTAGTGGTTTTGTATGTAGCACAAAACGTGCTACAGACAAAGTGAACTTTTATGTTAAAAGTTCAGATTAAATAAAATGGTTATTTAAACATTCTCAAGACTTTGCCATAATATTTCAGGCCTAGCGATAACTTGTCTAGTAAGGTCTGTAGGACTTCAAGTCATTTGCAAAATTTCAAGCTGATTACAATATTATAGCATCACACAAAGCCTAAATTATAGATGTGTTAAACATTTATTTACATAATTTTACTATTAAAAGTATAGAAGTATTCATCAATTAATAAAGCTGCTAGAAGGATGTTACTCGGCTCTCTCATGTTCAAATCCTTTCTGAGGGACAGTGCCCTAATTTTTTTTCCTCCCTCGCTTCCATAGGTGACAGTCATTCAGAGGCAGTTGCAGTCTGAATATAGTGAACCAAATTAATGATCTATTTTAAGTAATTTTCCGCTAGGTTAAGATCGCTAATTTTTTTTTCAATTTTGAGATGTTTTAAATCTGAGTGAACATTTTAAGGCAAATCATAGGATGTGGCTTTAATTGCTGAAACATTAGTGTGAAATTTGATGTAAGAGTTTTAGAAGAAGATTAGACTATTGAAAATTTTAGAATTCATGCTGTGTAAAATATAAATTTCTTTTTGTTTTTACTTGCCCTGTTCAGTGCCATTTGTTTCGGGATCTATCAACTGAAATGTCAGTTAATTTGGTAGGGGGACTAATGACATGGGAAAAATGATTAAAAAACATTTTGTTCCGAAAGTCACATATAGGCGAAAATATGGCGCTATTTAGTCTACACAGCTGAGAGTTAGACAAATGAATAACAAAGAAAAAATTCAATGCAACACCGCTTTAATGTGGCAAATAAACTGCCCCAAAGGATAACAAAGATGATTTTTCAGTGCTCCACAGCACTTTATTCAATAAAAGCACTTTCTCGTGAGGGCATAATCAATGTGACCATACTTCTCGTTGACCACACACTGCAACCTGTGCACAACATTCACGGTAACATAACATGTTACCAGGAATGCTCACCACAGCCCTGGTATTTTGTGCTTTAAGATCGTAATCCCTCCAAGATAGATCTTGCACTTCATATAGCCCCACTGGAAGGAGTCACATGTGGTTAGATCCGGGAAGCGAGGTATGCAAATGAATAAAATTCTTTATGATCCTTTCTTCCGTAAAATTATGGTGCAATAACTTCTGCATCGTCAGACATGTGCAGTAGTGATAAAAGTTACCTGATCCAGCAACTGTCTCTGCTAAAGTTGTCGAGTAACAAAGCTAATCAGCATGTCATGATAACCTTTGTATGATAACGGTACAGGTCTGTGGACTATTAGAGAAATGTTCTCAAAAAAAGAATTGCCTGATGAAGGAATTTGCTGTGAAGCCTCAACGAACGGTGACTTTTGGTGAATGCAATGGGGTTTCCAGAACTGCATGAAGTTGTTCGGATGGCTAAATTCGTGACTTGCCAGTGTTAACAGCCGCATTTAGCCAAAACGGTTTTAATCCCCTCACAGAATTCTTTACAGTCAAGCATCGTTGACCTCCATCCTTGCAAGCAAGTGAGAGCAAATGCCACTCATTTAGCGTAACCATTGTGTTTTAATTCCTGCACGTGGCATATCTTGTATGGGCTGAAGTGGGGAACTTTCGTTAAGATTTCCTTTACCTTCGAAAGATTTAAATCCAGTTGCCGTAATATTTTCTGGCACTGCCTCCATCAGTAATGATTCCATGGGTGTTGTTAACGATTGCGGTCGTGACAGCAATAACTGTCCGTTCTGGTACCGGTTATTGCCCTGTACCAGATCGAACTGCTTAAGGATCATGTTTCTTCTAACTTCTGCATCATGCCTTATAATGCATTAATTGATAGAAGGTTTTTATGTAGGTTGTAATGATTAAAAGTTTTAAGTTCAGTAAGTTTAAAAGCTGTAGTAATTTATAAACTCTCGAAAAGCAGCAGCTGCGTTCGATTGGGGAAAATAAAATGTACACACACACGCACGCACGCACGCACGCACGCACGCACGCACGCCAAAAAAAACGCATTCGGGTAAAGTAAGATGCATGCTGAACCCAGCTAACATTCCGAATTGTCTGTTATATATGTTGACTTAACAAACATAGATATTAGATTATTTATTATTACGATTAAATCAGATAACTTATACATGACGGAGACATTGACGCTACATCGTCGGCAGCAGGTGTTGAGTGAGGCTGCATAATTACCGTGCTGTTGCCTTGGCCACAATAAGGCCAGTGGCACTGCCATCTATCGGTCAGCACAGCAATGAATATCCTACATGCCCTTTCACATATAAACAAGACCAGTGCATGTTACAATAATTATTTTAAGTCATTACTTACTTAACAGTTAGATTAGGAAAACATTTTGGCATTAAAATCACTACTCAATAGTTAAACCTACAAAACTTAAATCTTTACAATTACTATTTACTGATATTTTAGAGTTCTAAAGAGTTCCATAATTAATAGCTCATTAGATTCCACAATTAGTTCATAAACTATAGTTTTAGGGCATAAGTTCCTCCTAATTGTCTCTATATCGAAGAGGTTTTATTTTATTTCTACTTGATCGTCTTAACACTGGCTCAGTTGATACATTTCCTGGAATTTGAGAATGTTTAGTGGAATCACTTTCCTGTTCCTTAGGTGAATTCTGCTTATCATCATCTACAAGAGCAGGTTGCTCCTTTGCTGATTGACCAAGTCCAAAGAAATTTTCTGCTGTTCTGTTCCACTCTGTAGTTTTACACATAGAGTTGTCTTTACAAATGTGATACCGGTTTCTCCTTTACACAGTTTCATCATTCGCTTTTATGACATAAGATCTTGGTTGAGGACCTGTCTTCATCATTATACCCTGTGTCCAAGACTGTGTAGTTTCCTTTTGTACCACACTTTATCATTTTCATGAAGTTTTGGAACCTGGGTTGCATGCTTATTGCCATATTTCTTTTGCATCATCTGCCTTCCATCAAAAGCTTTGCTTGCACCTTTTATTTGAAATTTTTGTTGAATGCTTTAGGATGTGATGGCAGGAAAGATCTCAGTCTTCTTCCCATTAATAATTCAGCCGGGGATGGCAAATCTTTTGCAGGTTGAATTCTATAATCCAGTAAAACAATATACAAGTCTTTTCCTTCTTCCGCAGCTTTGTTCAGAGACTTCTTGAGAATTTGAACAGATCTTTCAACTATCCCATTTGCTCTAGGAAAATGTGGTGATGTGATGTTATGCTTAACACCCATTCTTCAAGAAATTTTCGCAATGCTTCCGAGTTGTATGGTGGTCCACCATCAGTGATGAGCTCCTCTGGTATTCCATGTGTTGCAAAATGGACTTCATAAGTGTGATTACAGTTTGAGCTGTTATTATTTTAAGTCGTTTCAGCTCTACATATTTTGGAAAGTAGTCTATCATTAACATATATTGTTGTCTCTTCAGGTAAAAGTAATCACAGGCAACTTTTTGCCAGGGTCTCTCTGGTAAATCTCAGTCTAAAAGAACTTATTTCTGATCAGCCTGTTCATATTTCTGGCATATCTCACATTTGGAAACATACTCTTCCACATCTTTGTTGATATTAGATAAAAATATTCTCTAGCTTTACTAGAAACTATACCTTATTGAGACACATGCATTTTTTTTTGTAATGGCTTCTGTAAGAGATGTTGCCTCAACTAGTCATTGTCCTCGACAATTTATTACAACCTTTGTCGCATAAAGCTCTTCTTTGCATAGCCAGTAAGGTTGTGCTGCTGATCTTTTGCTTCTTTCTGGCCACCAATTTTTTATGTGAAATAACACATCTTGCAATTCAGCGGCCTTTTCTGTCCTTTTTCCGATTTCCTGCCACTTTGTTGGAGAGGCTTGTGTTAATAGACTTATATTAACAGTAGGTTCTTGGCTAAAATGTTATCAAAGGTGTCAACCGTCGATTGTGCTCTGGACAGGGCATCGGCTATCAGCAGTTCTTTTCCTGGGACATGTTCCAATTTCATATTATACCTGTTCAGTTTGAGGAGCATGCGCTGAAGACGAGGTGAGATTGTATCATGAGGTTTCTTATTAAGGCCTAGTAATGGTTTGTGATCAGTCTGCACTGTTACATGTCTTCCATACGTATAGTAGTTGAAATGCTCTAAACCATATACAACTGCTAAGAGTTCTTTTTTAATCTGGGCATACCTTTGCTGCGTTTCTGACAATGATGCTGATCCAAAAGCCACAGGTTGATTATTTTGTACGAGAACTGCTCCAATTCCATATTTACTGGTGTCTACTGACACAGTAACAGGTTTGCTTTCATCGAAATACTGTAAACATGGGGCTTGCACAATCATTTGTTTTAGGTGCTCATAGTCCCTTTGGATGTTTTTATCTCCTAACCATTCGCTGTCTGTTCTCAAAAGTTGCCTTAACGAATGAGATAGACTTGACAATTGAGGTGTAAATTTCGCTAAATATGTCACCATACCTAGAAATCGCTGCCAGGTCTTCTCGGCCTTTCGGTTCTGCAAACTTTTCAATCGCTTGGATCTTCTTCGGATCAGGTGCGATGCCCTTATCAGACAGTATAAGCCCTAAATAAGTCACAGAGGTTTGAGCTAGCTGCGTTCTTCTCGATGTTAAATTTTAAAGTAGCACTTCTGGCTATCGTAAGTATCTTACGGTCCAGCTTGCAATGTTCTTCGGCAGACAATGATCCTAGGGCTAAATCATCAAAATACGGATTTATCTCGTTCTCATTTCCAAAAATCTCCTCCATGGCCTTTTGAAATTTCTCAGGTGCATTCTTTAGACCAAAAGGAATAAATTAAGGAAAAACCACAAAAATACCGATAACTCCCTCAAAAATAAGCAAAACCGTGTAAAATTTGAGTATGTTGTGAAGTAAGAGTAGCTGAGCAAAACTGCAATATGCAAATTAGTGGCGCTGCACTCGGAATACGTCATCTTCGAGGAGCATAAAAGTCCATGTTGAGAGCAAGCTCTTATATTTCACTGTGATAGTGACATCAGAAATCTGAGATAGCCAATTCGTAACAATGATCTTCAGGCATCATTTGCCTCCAGAACTACGATGGAGAGCCATTGGGAGACTAGAGGCAGGAAAAAGTCAAATAGAAGTGGCCAGATGGAAATGTGAGTCCTTCTGTGGTTCATAGACTTTGGAGGCAATTGCAAACCACACATTCGGCATCTAGGAGGTTCAGTCAAGGACTGCCAACTGCTATGAAGAGCACCGATGACCGATATTTCACATTATGTGTACGCAGGAGTAGAACCGTTACTCCGACTCTTCTTAGATCCTCCCTTGCTGCAGCAACCGTAAGGTGGTGTGAACGTCAACTGTGCTTAGCAGGCTTCGCGAAGGTGGTCTGTATGCGAGGCGACCAGCCATTTGCGTGCCGCTCACGTCACGCCATAGGAGGGGCCGTTTCCAGTGGGCAACAGGTCCACTGAACGCGTGATCAATGGAGGGCTGCTCTCTTTACGGATGAGTCCGGGTTTAGTCTAGAAAGAGATAGTAGGCGTTATTTGATATGGAGAGAACGTGGAATCGGTTATAATCTGTCAAACATCCGTGAAAGAGATGCATCCGGAAGAGGTAGTGCCTGTGTTTGGGGTGGCATGTCTTTGGGCGACGCACAGACCTCCATGTCTTTCCAAGAGGCACCGTGAATACTCAGGTTTATAGAGATGACATCCTTGATGCTTATGTGCGCCCATATGCCGGGGCAATAGGTGATGCTTTCCTGTTACAGGACGACAACGCAAGACCACACAGGGCCCGCATCGTAGATGATTATCTTCAACAGGAAACAATTATGCACATGGAGTGGCCAGCTCAATTCCCGGACTTGAATCCTAACGAGCACGTTTGGGATGCTTTAGGGAGATATCTAGCTGCTCTCAATCCGCCCCCTCAGACCCATGCAACTGCTTTGCAAGAGCAATGGCTCTCGTTTCCTATGGAACTGATAGACCGCATAATTGAAAGCATCACACATCGCTGTATGTGCTGTATTGCTTCTAGAGGCGATCATATTCCATATTAAAAGGACTTTTCCTATAGCAAATGTTTTCATTTTGTACATGTGCTAATTTCCATACTACCATAATTGTCTGGTAATTTCTTTTTATGTTATTTGATACCTTACTATGTGTTGCATATTGAGGGTAAGTTTCATAAAATTCTACATGTACTTATTCAGTAATCGCGATTTTTGTGATTTTTTCCTTAATTTATGATAACCAGTGTATCTGAATCTTCCCCACGACGTTGTAAATGTTGTCAAGTATGATGACTCCTCATCAAGCGGTAGTTGTCAAAATCCATTCTTGGCATCCAAAATGGGAAATATTTTACATTCATGGAGTTTTTGCCATAATGGCTTCTGCTGTTAGAATTGGATTGTGAGGTCTTTGAATAGCTTCATTGAGCTGCCTTGGATCTGGGCAAATTCTTAATTTTTTTTTTTTTTTGCGTATATACCACAACCATGTTGTATTCTGTTGTATTTTTGAGCATTCCGTTGGCTCTTCAGCTTTGGCTATGATGCCAGTTTCAACCATTGTTTTTAGCTCTCGCTTTACTTTTTCACGTAAAGCAAGTGGCAATTTACGTGGTGTTGCAACATGAGGTGTATAATTTCTTTTATTTTTATCTTTACTGTGCGATTTAGTTTCACCACACCAGTAAATACATCTGCAAATTCCTGTATCACTTGCTCTGGTGTCTCTTCATTTTGTTTCTTTTCTTGCTTGATTTGATACACCCTTTCAATCAGACCCAAGCCCTGGCAAGCCTGAAGGCCCAAAATAGGAGATGAATCCAGAGTGGTTGCCAGAAATTTGAAAATTTTTGTCACTTTTTTACGTGTAAGGTAGCGCTCACCTAGTATTGGTACTTGGTTGTCACTATAATCTAGAACTGGTTGTTTATTTTTCTTAATTTTTGGTTCCTCACTCCACTTTAACAGTTCACTCTTAGGTATAATGTTAATTTGAGCTCCAGTGTCTAATTTGAAGTTCATTTCGTTGTTATTTGCAGTGATCTTTTGGTACTAGACTGATGCTTTATTTGAATCCACCGCGTCAACAGTGTTTACTTCCCCTAGGTAAATAAACTCCGAGTCGCTATCTTCCGTACGTTCAACAGCGTGCACTCTCTGTTTGGGTTTGACACGACACATTTTTGCTCAGTGATTTTTTCCACCTCACTTTCGGCAGACCATTCCAAACGCGACGCACATCTTTGGCTCGTGTTTTCTCTCACATCGCTTGCACTCTTTTACTGGCGTAATCTGGACGGGATTAGCGTGATGTTTGTTTTTTCTTAGAGTATCTACGGAGATCTTGTTCTCGCTCATTTCGGTGACTTGTGTTTTGCTATGTTTGGCTGCCTTGCATTCACTGATGATATTCTGCAACGTCTTTTTCGCTCTATTTGTCTCTCGTATTAGCCGTTGTTGCAGAGCTTTATCTGAGAGGCCTTGCACTATTTTATCACGGAGCATTCTATTTTGTGCTTGCCCATAGTTGCAATCTATTATTGCGCAACGTAGCCTTGAGTAAAAGTCCGTGAATTTCTCTTGCTTTATTTTCAAAAACTTGAATGATGCATAAATGTCATTCTGATAATATGCGAAATATTCGTCGAATTCCTGTAGCACTTGTTTTAAGGACACATCGCTGCTGCCCGCTTCTGGCTTCAAATCAAACGATCGATATTGCTTTTTTAATTCGTCACCGCAAACATGTCGAAAAAGCGCAGTTTTTGTGCTTTCCGACTCTTGGCTGTATCTTAGAGCCTCGATATAGTCTTCAAAGTCTTCTTTTGAGTGTCTCCAAGCCTCAGAAGGGTTCGATCCAGCGTCAAACGGTGACAACGTGGGCAGGTTATGCGCCATTTTGCTTTTAAGTTTTTCAGATGCAAGAAATCCTTAAAATATTAATTTATGCATTAAATTCGCGAGCAGGGTTAATTCTGACACCATATTATATATGTTGACAAATATGGATATTAGATTATTTATTATTACGATTAAATCAGATAACTTATACACATGACGGAGACATTGACGCTACATCGTCGGCGGCAAGTGTCGAATGCGGCTGCACAATTACCGTGCACTTGCCTGGGCCGCAGTAAGGCCAGAGGCACTACCATCTCTCGGTCAGCACAGCAATGAATATCCTACATTGCCCTTCGGTGTTTTTTATTTATCTTTATGGATTTAATTTTTATCTATTATGTAAGCGGACGTAGAAACTCTGTAGCTGGTACTGAAGTGAGGTGTAAACAACAAGTGATTTCTCCAGTAACTGTTGAATTGAAGGTTTCTAAACATGACACTAATATCTTCGGATTCATTATGCTCAGTCCTAAAACTGATAGCAGTTTCAGGATAAATGAACGATTTTTCACTACCAAACATCTACAATTTGTGAATTCATTATTTGGGTTTTGAACCTTAAAGCAATACGCAAAAGTAAATGACTGCGATTAGCATAAGCTCCAAAATGGTTATTTTCATAGTTGTTTGCACAAACAGTTGAAGAAACCTCACTCAAGTTTTGTTTTGTTTTTATTTTCGATTTCGAAATAAAAACGTGTGCTTCCAGTAAGGAGAAATAAGATGCATTTTTTGGTTTTAAATTATTTTCTAGGTGTAAAATGTTATGATGACAGGTTAAACAATTTTTACAAGTATTTGCACTCTTACACAGATTTTAACTTCTAGCGTCTTGTAGACTTGGGTATCATAAACTAACGAGACCTAGAAGACTGTGTGAAGAATTATGCTCAAGTCTTAGATATAACAAGTCCAAGAAGGGTGTAAAGAACCCTTTATTCACTCAGTATATGTTTACAGATGGCCCCACTGTGGCGTTCACAAAAGCCAACATTTCTGGCTTAAGTGAAATAGGTAACGATGAACTTAAAATTAAATGCAGTAAGTTTAGCCTAACGGCAGGATAATTTACCGCACAGAAAGGCTCTGACTCGTAAAAGTAGGCGTAAACAAGCCTAATGGCAAAGACACTCAACACCACAGAACTTTAATCTCTTGTAATTCAAGATAACAAACAACATGGCCTTCAAGTAGGCATAACACGCTCTAAAATAACCTTTCAAAACCTTCCTTTAAATACTATTTCTTTCTGCCTCATTTGAATACATGTGTGCTAGCTTATAAACATTCTGGCAACATAACATGGGGGAAAAATTAGAATCAAATGAAAGTTGCTTTAAAAAAAATTAACAGTTAGATAAATTAAATGAATCTCCACAAACTTTAGGGACATCAGACAAGCAATTAAAACTAAGTCTGTTAAATTAAGTCTAATTAATTAAGTCTCTAAGGCTTAATAAACTCTATTTGTTTTTGCATTGGTAAGTTTAAAAAATTAGAACACTTGTGTAAAAAGTGATCTTTACAAAATAAACAAGTAAAATTAGTAATCAGAGAACTAACACTATTATACACTAGTTTATCTCATTAATGCATTTTACCAATTAAAGGTTTACTGTTCTGTAATTTTCAATCGTAACTTCGGTATTTCGTCTTGTTTTTAATTGGCGTTCTTGCCATAACTCTGTCGAAACAATCAAGTTTTTGCAAAATAATATATATCAGCAAAGTATCGCTAAAATTAGCTATCTTTTGATCTAATATTTCCAATGAGCGATTTATTTTGTTTACATTATGTACTAAATTTGATATGCAGATTCTGTTTGTGTTTGCGAAACGTTAAGAATTCTTTTGATGTAAGCAAATATTTTTTATTAGAAAATCTCTCTTCAAGTAAATTCCAAGCAATGCTGAAATTTTGATAAGCTATAGAAATTGACTAAATAATGCGATAAGCATATTTTTTAAAGTATCTTTTTAAATATTGCAATTTTTGAGCTCCAGAAAGATTGGGATTGTTGCGAATACTGGCATTAAATAAATCTTTAAAAGTAAACCATTCTATTAAATTTCTGCTAAGTAAGAATAATTTTAGCAAATTTAAACTCTCAGCGATTGGTTCCGATATGATACGTTTGTCGTTATTTATACTTATGGCTTTTTCTTTCATTAACTTATGAATAATTTTTAATTGAACCTCCTCAATTTTCTCTAAAACTTCTGTCTTCCTCAACGAAAGCGTCTATTTTATCATTAACACAATTTATATAAATTTCGTTGAACATAAATTTGAAATCGTCTTAAAAAAACGTACATTTTTTCTAAAATTAATTCTGGTTGAACTTTATCTAAGCTATCATAACTACTTTCTCGATGAACTTCGTAAACTGCGTTTTCAAAACTTTTTTTTTTTCCTTTTATCAGACATTTTGAAAATATTCTAAACTCTCGATTTTACAAATACTTCAGCAACAATAAAGATATTTCAAATGCAATTATAATGCCTGAAATTTATCTCTCTCATACATTAAATCCATAGGTCGCTGGTTCGACTCCGGCTTGATGGAGCAGTATATTTTATGCGGTTTCCTCGTGTTAAGTTAATAACAGTAAGAAGACATATCATAGAGAGTTGACTGTAACCACACATCTTTAATTTCGCGTTAAACTTTTGCGAGAACACTACAAGGCCAAAGTTACGGTTAGCAGGAGACAAAAAATAGAAAAACAAAATGTGAGTCGCCGAATGTAAACCATTTCTCACTGGTAGACAGGCAGAGAGGTACAACTACAGTATTCCCTCACCCGAAATTTCGGCCTTACTCGTCTCATTTGAAACACGTAATACCTGAACGATAAATAAGCCATGCTCTTCAATAAATTCAATGAATTCAAATGGATACACTATAGTTTGTTAGATATCCATGGTATATTCTAGTATTTTAGTCTTTAATACTTCTTTTGCGAATCAGAGTTTTTATGAGCGGTGAAGATGAGTTTAATGAATGGCAGTTTCTTCTATTGATTTACATATATTTATTTGTTTTGATTCCTGGAAATTTGAACATAATAAATGCTTAATTTTATTAACGAGTAAGTTTAATAAGATGTAGGTACTACACTGAACGTGTAATTGTATAACTTATAGAGTCATTAGGTTATTTTGAAAGCAGGAGATGTGAAAAATGAGCAATGCCCTCGCCGGGACTCGAACCTCGGACCTCTCGAATACGCGCCGAGTGTGTTGACCAGTACACCAAGAAGGCATGCTAAGAAAGCGAGAGAAATAGCTTATAAATTTAGTGTAATTAAAACTTGAATATAGTGACATTCCATGCAAAAAATTTACATATTTTTATTTATGTTTAATATGGCACAGAAATTTTTCTAAAATCAAAAAATATTTGAAGTCCTTTTTGATGAAGACATATGATGTTTTCTACCTAACAGTAACAAAAACTGAACAATTCTCTAAATTGCTAAGAGTTTTGAAATGGTCTTCAGGAAGCTAGAATGATGATGTTAAAAATCTTTTTACAATGCCTTTAAATAACTAAAGTATTAGTTTTAGGTACAGTTACATTTTCATTGAGATTATCATCTTCGTTTCTCAGCGTTAAAAAGAGTATCAGCGTTTACTTCCTATAAATCTGTTAATGAAATAATAGAGTTAGAATAATATGATTGGCATATCAAAACATCGTTACTTATATCAATGTATTCTAATTTATTCGGAGCATCACAGACGTTTTTGTCCTGCGTAAGATTAGAGCTGTGCTGGAATTAATTATATGGAGTCCATATTCATATAATTCATGTGATGTGATTCGTTTTGGCCCAGTTGCAAAGACCAAATTCTAAAACTGTTTTAAACCATGCTTTGTTGTTCTATCACCAGTCCTCTTATCACACCATTAATAGAAAAGGGCCTGGTTGACAGTGAAAAGAGAGTGAACAATGAGCTTGAAAAAGAGTAGCAACTACTAATATGATAATAAGAGTCATTTTATTGGCAGGAAACTTCTAAAAATTCTGCAGCTGGTTTAAGAAAAGATACCTTAGGCTTAAAAGCTGGGGGTGACCTTGTAAGCAATGCTGATACTTCTAACATCACATTAAATGATCTTACAGAAAAGAATGAAATGATATATTTTTACTTGGGATTTTAGAAAATGTGACATTATAAATGTGGGGATCTTATATTGAGGTTTTAATATTGTTGCGTTCTACGGGTTCGTGGATTTGGAGTAATTGATGATAACACTTGATGAAGAATCAAAACACAATTTATTCGCCAGTATTACACACAGTTCCAAAGCCGTTTTTACAGTCATCGAAAAACTACGATAAATACGTTGAGACACTCAGCAGCACTGCCTTCAGGCTATAACAGTGAAGACAGCTTCACAGCAAATCACTAAAATACAGCTCCTGACTCAGTCGATCGCTCTCAAAGTAATCTCTGAACTCAAGAAACTACTACTCCATGTACAGGCAGGGTATATAGAGCTTTAAATTAACTTCGAGAATATTCCCGAGAAAACCGCTAAGAATGCGTTCTCACTCCATCTATTGCATATCGCCAACTTTGCCGTTTGCCAATTTTTGTGTATGGAACTTCGAAGGTTTAAATTTTACATCCCTTGATAGTGAAACACCTGAGATAAAGGCAGAAGCATTTATGGAATCTTTGCTCAACTCATTTAGTCTTTGAACTATGTCTGTGACACAGAGAATGCTGACTTCGTTGAAAAACTTGTGACTAACACTACCTAAAAAGCAGAAAAAAAAATTAGTGATTTTTAAAATTTTTAAGTTTTAAGATATTAGAATTTTAGATTTCGTTACCTTATAGCAGTTTAAAGTATGTGTTTAAATGCCTTTTTAAACTTGTATCACAAAAATCATGTACCTGTAAAGTTTTACTCTTTACGCCATTTGAACCTGAATATGTGAAAAACCGTAATACAAAAGTGCTCCTTAGGTTCTGAAAGGATCAAATTATTAGATTCAAACAAAAAATATATAATTTAGTAAAATTATTTTAGATGTACACTGGTGTTCAAAAGTTAAGCATAAATTGTAAAATGCGAAAAACGTGGAGTAAATATTCGTAAAATTATTCCAAATTTTTTGCGGATATTAATTGGGTGAAGAAGAAACTTTGGGTTTATGCAAAACTTTTCAGTAGACTACGTCCTGCGCGAAACACCTGCGCATGTCGGAACGCAGAGAAACCGATTCACGCAGCATAGGCAGTTCAGACAAGTTTCGGGCAACTGCTGTGCGAAAGAACGTTGTTAACCATCAAACAAGGTGAATGATGGCACAAAGACGTCAATTGGAGATGTTTGCGAAAGGAAGAATCGTTGGAATGCTGGAATCCGGACGATCACAAACCGAAGTGTCTCGAATTCTGAATGTGAACCAGTCTGTGATCTTAAAACTCTGACAGAGGTTTCAAAGAACGGGAGATGTTACCCGACGACCAGTATCAGGTCGACCAAGAGTCACAACCCCTCGCCAAGACCGATATCTGGTAATAAGTGCGCAACGTCATAGGGGCAGTACTGCCAGAGCAATGGGTTCGGCGCTCACAGTCACCACAGGAATACGAATTTCGACACAAACTGTTTACAGGAGACTCAATCATGCTGGCCTGTATGCCAGAAGACCAGCAGTTTGCATTCCCCTCACGTCTGCGCAGAAACGCGCTCGTTTGAACTGGAGTTTGAAACATCAACATTGGAATGTGGGAGAGTGGATCAATGTGATGTTCAGTGACGAGTCCCGGTTTAATCTGAGTACTGATTCTCGTCGGGTAACGATATGGAGAGAATGTAGAACACGTTTTATGTTAAACACGTTATCTTATCGAGCATGTATGGGATATGCTCGGGAGACAAATTGCAGCCCTTTCGCACCCACCAAGCTCCGTTACAGAACTGAAGAGAACTCTTCAAGAAGCTTGGAACCGTTTGAGCTCACAACTCATTCATCATCTAATAGCAAGTATGGTAAATCGCTGTGCAGCGTGCCTGGCCGTCAGAGGTGACCACACGCCTTATTAAACTGCAGCATCATCAATTTATTAAATGTATTCTTTTATTTTTTCTTTAAAGTGTGAACCCTTGCTATTCTCAGTTTTCTTTCAAACTGCTACTTAAGATAATAAAATTAATTATTATCCAAGAATTTTGGAAAGAAATTTGCAAGAAATTTGGATTATTAATTTTGATTTGCTTCCTTATTTTATAACCATTTTACACTCGCTTATCACGTTTCCCTCCATTCTGATTTACAGTTCCTTCTTTATTCACATAATTATCAATTATGCTTAACTTTTGGACACCAGTGTATATCTATATTAAGCATCATTTGGAAATGTTAATTTTCTTCTTAATTACCTAAATTTAAAACCGCAGAACTAAAATAATGCTGATATTTTATAATAATTAAAGTGGCATTACTACTATTCTTATAACAATTAAAAGTATGTTATAAGCTTATTAATGCCATTATTTTTAAAACTATTTTTCTTGGCCTTTTACATATTTTATATTAGTTAATTGTATTGAAAACTGAGATATAGTCCATTTCATATACTTTTCTCTTTCAAAGTTATTATTTAAGTGATTTTTTAATTTAATTGTATATCCAATAACTTTACTTGTTATTTATCTCTAATTTTTCTTACATTTTTTTTAAACAGGTCAGAGGAAAGACCTTTAACCTCACAAAATTACTGTTGTTTAAAATCAATGAAATCAATGATTGAATGATGAAAAATCAATGATGAAAAATCTGTAATCAATTGATTAAAAAACTGTGAACCTTGTTCATAAAACTTTATTCAAGAACATGCATTATACAAAACTCGGAAAAAAATATGTCAAAAAAGCAAAATTGAAGCCAAAGATTAAAAAAAAAAATGCTTACTAAATAGAATTGTAATTGAACACTTTCTGGAGATGAATATTCTTCATAGTTGAGAAAATTCCTTCTATTAGAGTAGGTGCATTTAGTGGCAAAATTGATTAACTAGGCGAATGATCACTCTCATTTAAAACATTTTTTGTTCTAACGTCTGGCGTCTAATACTAATGTAAATATGTTGCCTAGGAAAGGAATCAGGCACAAATCCTAATGAAAATTTGTGGCCTATTGTCAAAAGAAAATTGGAGCAAACAAAAATAATTCAGAGAGTGGAGATTTCTAAAACTTCATTGAAATATGGCATGATGACCCATATACTAAAAAAATACAAATCTGTCATTGAATGGATGTCTGAATATATAACAATGTTTTCAAAAGCAAAAGCTTTATGTATAAAGCATTATATCATTGTCAGTACTCTTCTGTTATCAGGACCAGATTCAGAAATGTATGTATGCATGCATGTGTGTATATATGTATGTATATGTGTGCGTCTACACTCACACAAATGTACGTAAATGTATGCATGCATACATGAACACATTCATACGTACATGAAGGCACACATTTTTGAATGTGGTCCCGATAATAGAAGAGTCCTTTATTGTCATTATATTGAAAATTTTGTATTTAATAGACTAAATCTACCAATTTTGAAAATAATCCATTTGAGTCTAATAATTTGTTTCCATCCATTATTTAATAGACTAAATCTACCAATTTTGAAAATAATCCATTTGAGTCTAATAATTTGTTTCCATCCATATAGTTATCCGTCTATCAGTCAGCTGTTGTTCATGTACCGTAAATGTTTGATTTTTTTTCCCTTTTTTATAATGCTTGAATTTCTTGATAGTTTTACATGTTTTTGTACTTACTTTGTTTACTCTGTGACTCATCTTTATGTTTGTTTATTGTTATGAAGAATTTAAACATGAATATTATTAAATTTAAACTAATTTATTCTGAAGTGCAAAGATATTTTTCTGCAATACTTTTTAAAAGTATTTTTTTATTTATCTTACATAGTATATTATTAATCTATTATACATTATCTTTACATTTAATTTTTTTGTCTCATTTAGTTAAGTCTTCAAATATGCGGTCAAAACGAAGACTGTGTGTCAAATATGGTATATCTAACTGTTCTTCATGGTTTGGAACGTCTTCTTGTCGCAGAAATTTTAACTGGAAAGGAAGCAAATTTACTTTTAAAATTAACTGTTGAGAGGTAACATATTATATAGACGACCTGAATTACTGTGCATTTTATTGATTTTTCAATTTTTCTGTTATTCATCATTTGTTAACTGCTTGTTTTAAGTTATAAGAAAAAATGACCTGTTAGCAAAAGGAAATAAAGAGGAAGATATAATATTTTGTTCAATTAACTGATGAAATATTTCAAGGCACCGAAAAACTGCAAGATCTTTGTTTAAAAATCCATTGCTGTTGTAAATTATTGTTAGCGCATGCAATTAAATGAGCTTCTTTTCATTTTTTTAACGAGTGTGATATATATTTGAGCTATGTATCCCATACTAAATTGCTCAGTTACGCGTTATGAAGGATGCGTCATGCAACTTTGTAGGAATAAATTAAAAATAAGAAGATAACTAGACGAATGTGTGTAAAATAAAAAATACTACAAAATAATTCTTAAAAATGTGAGATATATTTGAGCTATGTATCCCATACTAAATTGCTGAATTATGCGTTATGAAGAATGCGTCATGCAACCTTGTGGGAATAAATTAAAAACAAGAAGATAACTGGACGAATGTGTGTAAAATAAAAAATAGTACAGAATAATTGTTAAAAATGGTAACGAAAAATTAAGAACAACTTTAGTTCGGCTTCTTGACCACTTTTTTGAGGTTCATGAAAGAATTTAAAATATATTTATGCAGTAATTCCAAATATGGAGAGAAAAGGGGTATAAAAAGTTAGTCCCCACACAAGAGATCACTACAGAACATGCACAATCAACTTCTGAAGTCGTTTTATGACAATGCGCCAATTAGCTCTCAGTATCACAATCCTAGGGTCTCCATCACCTGTCTGCCATGTTTTTTTTTTTTTTGACGTACTATATTTTCAAAAGAAAAAAAAAAAAGGAAATATTTGCTAGAGCTATATATACTCTATACATACTTTATTTACAAGCATGAAATATATTCATCATTTCAAAGTCGAATATCAAGTCAATTTCAAAATGATTCAGTATATGTAAACTAAGAAGTAATTTGTTTTGCTGGCCTTGTGTTCCTCTTGAGATAAAAATGATTTCAATTTTTTTATCTGATAGCTATACAATTAAAAACTATTTATTTATTATAGCACGATCACTTTAATTTTGCCTCTTCATCTGATTTTGATAAATTTACCAGAGTCTATTATGCTTTATTTTACTCATTAATCTTATTCAAAATGCAATAAATCCTGCCATGATGACCATCTCTCTAAGGGGACTACTTCTGAAAATGACCAGCATTTCTGAGAACGTAAATAAACACTAGCACTGAATTTCACTTCTTTAGGTTGACCACCTCCATTGTCTGTGAGTAGTTGTCTTAGAGAGAATTATAATTTTTATCCATATGTAGTCTTTTCACTGAAAGCCATGGCATGCTATTGATACTAAGACCAGTACATACAAACTGAGCTGTTTGTCAGGTAAATATCATCAAAATGCTTGCATGCATTATTACTTAACTGTCACAAAGAGTAGCTGTATTAACTTTTTTTTGGAGGGGATGTATTGTGGTAGTTTGAAGTTAGATAGTTACATCAAAATTGCAATACTGAAGGCAATAAGTAGTAAAAAGTAAATCATGCTGCAAATACCCAATGTGCTGTGTATTAGCGAACTTATTTTTTAAATATTTCGGATAATGTCCCATTAAATAGTTTTTAGTTGTTATAACTTTCAAATTTGAAAAATGTGTATCTTTAGGAAATAATTTTATATAGGATATTCATGTATTTTTAAAATCTAAGTAAGACTATTTTTGCATGAAATTAGTGCTTTGATATTTGTTACAAAGTGTTTTCTGTTTTATCTTCAACAGAGTCCGATCGGGAACGCCAGTTTCTTCATTGGCTGCTTTAGGTCTCTTTTTGTCTTGCATGTATATAGGTAAATAATGAACTTAATAGATTATCAAATCATATTTTCCCCCCACAGTGGAAAAGTAGATTGTTTTCATCAAGTAATATTACTCTGCTTTTTTAATGGCATTAACATGAATTTTGGATTGTGTAATAATTTTAGGAAAAAGTACAAATATGTGGTCTAATGAGTTGGTTCCAGATACAAAAACTGCCGAAAAATTACATTCTGGTGGAAGGCAAGTGCATTCAGAATTTATGCTTGTTGCCATGGAACGTGTTACAACATTATTTGACAGGTAATTTAAAATGATAAGTTATATTTTTTATTTATTTTGCTGTGCTCGGACAGAATAGCGTTTGTTTCATTTTGCCACTAATGCAGTAGCGTTTCTTTTATTTGTTTATTTTTTAAGGATTAGAAAAGCATACCCATTTGAAGCTGAAGTTATTTGTGAGATTTTGCCAGCATTCCTAATGGAATTTTTTCCTGTGCAAGAAATTTTAAATAAAATTATCACAGAATTTTTATCTAGTCAACAACCGCATCCACAACTTATGGCGAAAGTTATTTTTGAGGTAAATTTTTTTTTTCTTCTTCTTCTTAGCTGAGTTGCGTTGTATGAACTGGTCATATTTCATAAAAATATTGTGTGTGTGTAGTGAAAATTTGTATAACTTGCTGACTGTATATACAATTTATGATATTAAAAAATGAAATTTTAGAACTAAAACTCATAAAATTTGCAACATTTAAGCTTAGTCAATTTTAAGTTGCACATAAGAATTTAAAATCTTTCAAGATGGGATAAATGTGGGTAATTCTTAAAAAAAAAGTCAAAATGCAGAAACTAACTTTCTGAAATTTTTTTTGGGGGGGATTATTATTTTTATATGTGCGTGTATGTAAGTAATTAGGTAAAGTAATGTTTACCTCATTATGAACAGATTGAGCTGGTACAAATTCAGGACAGTACTTCAGTATTGTGCTATTTTTCTAATTATAATAACAGTTTCTATACACGCAAGACCGATGAAAAATTTATGAGGCATTATTTTAATGAGTTACTCAGCTGCAGCTTTAGGATAGGACTAACATAGCATCTAATCTGAACTCTGGTGATTCTAATCTCAATAAGCATGGTTTTTTTTCCACATTGGTACAGCCCGTCAGCAACTTTTAGGCAGTTGAAATCGCCTGTGAATCACTGTGGCACCATCTATATTTTTGTTATTATTTATGGTCATATTTTCTGTTAAAATGGTCAAACATTAAAAAAAAAACTTAACATTACATCAATTTTAAATTAAACACACATTAATTTGCATGTTGAGATATAAATACATTAAATTTTATCAAAAGTTTAATATGGAGTTGGCAACTGAGAATGTAGAGCTTTTGTAATGAATGATATTTAGAGACTAGTTAAATAAAGTATTTTTATAATAGTATTTTTAGTAATAGTATTTTGTTTTCAATATACACTGGTGTGCAAAAATTAAGGACGAAGTCGAAAAATTAGCATATCAGCTGAACGAAGAGGCAGAGCGGACTTTCTGTCCGCTCTGGACCAATCAGGAGATTAAGTAAGGTGATGTACGGTAGCACATGCACAGATATGCAGGTAGACGTAATGGGGGAGTGTCTGAGTAGTATAAAGCATGTTGTCGGTGTAAGATCAGTATTTCTGGCAAAGAGATTGCACGCCGTATAGCAGTTAAAATCACACCGAGTTGCTGCCTCAGCGAGAAATGGCGAATAATCAATCTGTTAGACGACATCTGGATGCTTTTACCCGAGGTCGAATCATTGGGAAGTTGGAGGAAGGCCGCAGTGTGACAAGTGTGGCTGCAGAGTTCGGAATTGCTCACAGCATCGTTTCACGACTTTGGAGACAATTTCAAACTACAGGAACAGCTATACGGGGGTTTAGTAGTGGTCGTCCACGAGGAACCACACCCGCAGATGACCGGTATATTGCCTTACAGGCCAGAAGAAACAGGCGGCAGACAGCGGGAGAAATCGCTAGACACACGACACAGGCGACTGGACGACCGATATCGCGTTTTACCGTGGCCAGAAGACTGCACGGTGGTGGTCTGTTTGCACGACGCCCTGTACGGTGTGTACCTCTAACGCCTGCCCATCGGAGAAGGCGTTCTCTGTGGTGCCGGGAACACCGGAATTGGAGAGACAATGAATGGGGACGAGTACTCTTTACAGATGAGAGCAGATTTAGTCTGAGTTGCGATTCTAGACACATACACATCTGGACAGAGCGGGGAACACGCAATAACCCCTTCAACATCATCAAAAGGGACTGTTTTGGAGGTCGCGGAGTTCTCGTTCGAGCAGACATAATGCTTGGTAGCCGGACCGACCTTCATATCTCCCAAGGAGGTTCGTCACCTGGGACTGCTATTGTAACGAGGTTCTTCTTCCTTACATGCGTCTTTTCACAAGGGCTATGGGTCCTCAGTTCCTCTTCATGGACGACAACGCTCCACCTCATCGCACAGTTACTGTCGAAGAGCTGTTGGAGAGTGAAGATATTGAACACATGGATTGGTCGGCAAGGTCTCTGGATCTAAATCCCGTCAAGCATGTACGGAACTTACTAGGGAGACCCGTGGCAGCACGTAACTTATCGCCAGTAACGATTCCGAAACTGCGATTGGTGCTACAAGAGGAACGAGCAGCAGTGTCTCAACAGCTCATTAACAACCACATATCCAGCATGCACAAATGATGTGAAACCTGCCTAGCAGTCAGGGGAGATCATATCCTCTATTAAAGACCGGATGTTTCTTGCTGGACACCCATCACAGGGCCTTCAGTGGCATTGCGCTCCATGCTACTTTTTCGATAAAGCTTCTTTTTATCCCTCTGATTTCTCTTTTAGTAAGTGTTGCTTACCTTACTCATGTCCTTACGTATTGGGGATCTTACGGTATTAAATGTGTTGATTCGGAAAGCTTTTGTACAAAGTTATATTGAAAAAACCGTCTCGTCCTTAATTTTTGCACACCAGTGTATGGCCAAATATCATTTGAGACTGTCAAATGTTCTAGCTGGCCAGGTTCACGCTTTTTGCTTTTTTGGGAAAGGAAATTTTCAAAGTTCAGATTCTACTGATATCTGAGATATTTGGAGAAAATTCCTTGTTGCAATAGTGTATCATAGTTGCAATAATGTGATAATTAGTCTTCTTAAGAAAGAAATGCAGAGCACAAATTTACGAGCTTATTTTTGCGGGCTGATTGTATAATAGTACTTAAGCGAACAGTATGAGAGTTGCATCGTATTTTTCAAAAATGAGAGAAGGTACTATAAGATGTATTAATGATATAGGTTATGTATTCAGTAATGGATATCAGAAAAACAGCTATCTAGTCAGTGTGACAATGCTTCATGCAGTGAAGAAATATCTTTCTTTTAATCACAGCAATGAGTGGCATGGATCCCATTTAGTTCCAAGCATTGTTAGGTTCATATTCCTCTTTAGAAATAGCTTGGATATTGCAAGGATCACGGTAACTAATTTACAAATTGAACAGAGCTGTGCCTAGGTCTTTTTCACCTGAGGGTTAGAGGTAAATTCATTTCCCATATACAATCAAATGATCTATATTTCTACAGTTTTATATTAAACAAAAGTGACTTTATTAAATCATAATGTTTTAACTCTTGCAGTAATTTTAATTGTAACTTTATAAGTCGGTTTATGTAGTTCATTACCATAAATGCATGTAGCATCAAAAGCTCGAAGAATACAGTTTAATGTTAGGAAACAGAATATATAGTACCCTGAAGCCGCAGGTCTTTTGAAGATAAGTTGGTCACTAAAGCTTATTTCAGATGGATTATTTATATAAAAAAAGTTTTTGTATTCTATTTCAGGGAATTAAGGGAAACTATGCAATCAAAATTATGTATAAAAGGAATCTGATTGCAGAAAGATAATAAAGCTAATCAGTTAATTCACACTTAAATAATTTTGCTACCTATTATGTTGACGTTTTGTTGCGTTAAAAGTAAATTGTGGGACACCATTTTGGCTAGAAGATGGCTACAAAAGATGGTTATTGCGAATCATTTAGTCGGCCATGTAACAACAAGAAGGAAAAAATATAAAGTTTTTAAATTATATAAGTAGTGCTAGCGAAGTTTTATTATTTTAAATATTATGTTTTAAAACTATGTTTCTTGATGTGGTTTAGAATCTTAACTTAGCAACCATAATTTATTTTTTAAATGAAATTTTAACTTTTCATGGTTTATTGGGCGCCCTTTCTAGTTGTTCAGCTAAGACAAATGCCTCACTTGCGTCACCATAATCTCGGCTCCGAAATTGAGTGATCTTGCCTTCAGCCCCTATTTGAAGAAAAGGTGGCACTTAGTGTAGCATCTCTGACAGATAATGTGGCCTTGACAACTCTGAATGTGATTTGAGACACATGCAATTCCCAGATCAGACGATGAAATATACAAGGTTACATAGGTTTATTGAGATTAGAAAAGTAATAAATGGTTTAAGAGTTCAATAGTCAGAATATTTGTCAGCATTTCAAGAGGTTCTAGAATTAGGCGCTTTTGAAGCAATATATTTGGATTCTAAATTTGTATTAATGAACTGAAAAGTAATCAGGTTGTTTCTCATTCATTTCAATAAGTACCTGGTGATTGCATTTCTTGATGACTAATGGAAGATTTTTACTTTTGTTTCACATATATTTTGTAATTTGGTTATCCTGAAAAATCTATGTTTAACCTAATGCATCATTTTTTTTCTTAAGGATGTAAATCTGTTGAGAGTTCAATGTGTATTGTTACTGGATTCAGAACAATCTGGACCTGTATTTCGCAATCCTGTTTCCATTGGAAATATGTCCTGACAGACATTCTTTAATGTCAGATGAAAGAATGAAATTGTTAACTTTGTTAAGCACTAATAATCAAAGATTTGTAAAATAATAAACGCAGTAAACAAACTCATTGCTCACAATTACAAATGTCTGAATGTACAGAGTTAGGCAAAAGGTGAAGAAACATTTAAAAATTTTCGAATTTTAGTGGATCTGTAACGTATAAGCCCAGAATATTATGAGGAGGGAAGTAGTTTTATCAGGCAAAATTTTAATTACAATTATGTTTCCGAATTTTGCTTCATCTGTAACATAGCACAAAGTACTTGATAATAAATACCGAATGGGAATCAGGCCCGGCGCTAGACTTTTGCCGCCCTGTGCAAACTCTGTAAATCCAAAATTCTGCCGCTGGTTCCTTCGTAAATCCTAAAAATTTTGCTGCCTAATGTGGTCGCACACGCTGTGGTTCATTATTAATAAGCATCGTGTAAAGATAACTAAGGCATTATGAACGCCATAATCAGCATTTATCTAGGAATCGTTGATACATGCTATTCGATATTATCATTTTTGTCTTTTTCACTGAGTGATTATTGTGTATTCATAATTTCAGATAACACTATAATCGAAAGCTCTGGAGATCTGAATGGTCATTCATGCTGATAGACTTATCACTCGATTTTCTCCAAAAATCGAGAATAAGAATAGCTTACGGAAGAAACACTGAGGGAGTAACCTTTCTTTATCAATGTCACAAAATCCATTTTAATAAAATGATTTATCTCCTACATGGGAGTAATAGTTTTCTTTAGCAGATTAGTCGTAATATCAACTAGTGATAGTGATAGCCCAAAGGCATATCCGTATATTCTATATTCCAATGTTCCAAGGCATATAGCAGCAACTATTGGAATATAACTGTAACAACGAAATTTATGTAATAAAATTACTTAAAATATTTTTACATGTTTATTTACTTCTTGATCACGTTGTATTTCATAGATGTTTTGAAAAATATATTTTTGTTAAAACTGTATCACTGGAATACCTTCCGAGAGAGCAAAAATAATATCATTCAATTGGATTACTTAATTAACAAAGAACCAAGGACTTCCTGTCTAACTTCACCCTAGTCTTGGTTTAGAACATTCTGGAGGATATTATTCTAGGGTCTTGCACCCCCTCTAGGTGTACCAATGGCACAATGGTTATAGACATGGCACATTGGTAGTTTCTGGTGTTTTTAAACCGCTGTTGCTCCCAGCGGTTCCACGAACTTGCTGCATGGAATTGTTTTCCGATTTATGCATATATAAAAAATAAGGGTCTTGGAATGTCTTCCACAAAAGCATCCCTCCCTTTAGGCAGATAGCTGTAATGTATTTTCCCATTACCAGATATTTAAATCGACTTCCTGTGCCCCCAGTTTGTTAAGAAAAATTTTGAATAGATGGATTTTAAGTGCCTTTTCTCAGACACTATGTCTGTGTCTTACTTTGAATTCAAGCCCAAGCTTATAAGAGCGCGACTAGCTTCTACTGATCAAAGTACCGAGAGAGATAGCTTACAGAAAGAGGAGAAAATTAATAGTGAATACAATTTAAATTAAATTTGTTAAACATTTTAAGTTGTAGCCAACTTTATTTACTTGAAATAATATTAAGTTTATGTAAATATTTCATGAAAATACATAGGTTATCAGGACTCATATTTCTTTTTATCTGCTTGGCGAACATGACGTGTCCTGACTGGACATTGAGTTCACTGCAATCTATGTCCTATGGAGTGTAGAAAAGAGAACAGGATGAGAAGAGTTAAAATTACCCTTTATTGTTCCATGATTTCACAGTCGCTCCCGCACTTCGGGATACAAAGACCAAGCACGTGTGATCCGAACGTAAAAATATAAGACTACTAACTAAAATTTAAATAAGAGCTAACTTTTAATATTTTACACAGATGACTAACACTAAGACTGGCCTTTTAAATTACTACGTCTGTAGTACGCAAACTGCGGAAATCTAGAATGCGTTTTTATCTTTCAGAGGAGTAAAACCTCTGGCCTTAAAGGCGGACAGTAACTGATGGCAAGCTCACGTGAAGACTCGTGGCAAGATGTCTCACTCTCTCTCCTTCTACTACGCTCTTGGCAAAAAGCCACAACTTAAATACTTAAGTGTTAGCAAGTACAATTTGCATAAAAATATTCACTCGTTAATTCTGGCCGGAAGTGGAAAATAAGAGATGGTAGTAAAGTTTTAAAATAAAATAAACGTTAGTCAAACTTAAGATCCTTACAAGGTAACACTGAATGATTTAGATAGACGAAAATGAAGTATGATAAGTTTGAAATATGCACATTATTCTTTCCCTCAAAATATGCTCCATGATAGTTGATACACATTGCCATCTGCTCAAACCATTGCTGAAAACACTGATGCTTCATGTCAGAAGGCACATTCCCAGTGTATTGGACAAAGGCAGCAACAGCTGCCCTTAGAGTAGGAAGTGACGTTCTACCCAGCTCTTCCTTGGTCGTAGCCCCCCTCCCCGAAAAAAAAAACAGAACGGCCAAGGACCAAGCTGTAAGTTGTATGAATTATTTCTTTCGTGTTTGAGGCATTATATTCTAATGGACAGCTTAATGGCCATTTTCCTCGAAACTTCTACAGAGACTGCCAGTAAAGAAACAGTTTGTGTGCCATTCAGTAGTGATGGTAAAACTGTCCTCCAAGAATACTAGCATAATAAAGCCTGTCTGACTAAAGAACAAGGCAAACAGTATTTTGTTTGTACTGCATTTCCCTTGACTTCTGTTGGTGGGAATTCATATCAAAAGACTCACTGCGCCAATTATTTTGCTATAGTATAGTTTGCTGTATTATATAGCTAAAATACAGAACAAATATTTTAACTCTTATTAGGATGTGGTACACTGTAGATACCCTTGATGAAATCTGTCAAGTATTTTCTTCATTTCTCGTCGCACGTCTACTTGTGGCAGTAGACGCGTGTCTGCTTTTTTACTGTCGCCAGTTTTAGGGAATCATTCAGTAAAAATCATTTGAAAAGTCTTGTTTTCAAATTAATAACTATGCACAAAATTTATGAAACAGGAAATGCATCAGCTTCGTTTTCGAAGATATAATTATGTAATAAGCTTATGATCTGGTTTAGTGAAAGTACTCACTTCACAATACATTTTCGTATTAATATTCGGGGGAAAAATTCTGCTTTATAGAGAGCAGATCTAAGCTATATGACAGGTTGGGAGGAAGCTGGCATAACTGCAACTGGCTGAGTACAGCAACCTAGATATGTTCAAAAGGGTTGAGGTGAGGTGAATATAATAGCCAGTCCATTTGAACAATATCCTTAATTTGTAATGTATGGCTACCATAGCAATCCAAAGAGAGAGTGAACACTAGCATCGCCGAGCAAAATCTCCAAGCCCACAGCACTTCTGAACAGCCTTTGCTGAGGATGCAGAACTTTGTCTACCAGGGACGTTCAGTAAGTTTCAGCCTGACTTACTTGTACATGAAAAATCTCTAAACTGTATCACCTTTGTACATATTTCCTCTTGTCTTCAGTGCACTTAGCGCAACGATTTATCAAATATCCGATTCTAGCAGGAAAAAAAATATTTTGTCTCAGCCTTCAACCTTTTCACTAAATGCGTACTTCAAATCATATCATCATTGATGTAATGTGAACCCCATAAATACTGCTTCAGTTTCTTAAAAAAAAAGAAGAAGGAAAGTCTGAAATCCACTTGCTGAGCAGCAGTCTGAGAAGTCTCGGCCTTGTCTGCGGGATTATTGTCAAGCAAAAAAAACTCGATTTTTCTATTGAGTTTTCCATGGAATTTTACCTTTGCCTCTTGCCAGAATTGAATTAACAAATTATCATAATAAAGACATGCTGTCATGTTGTTATGGGGAATGATCAATAAGCAGTGGTCCCGCTTCCTCGGGGAATGGAGGTGCCCCAAATCTTCCCGACAGATTTCTGAGTTTTGAACTTACCTTTCCACACTGTGCTCTCTTTTTATACAACTGGGTCACAGTGGTAGCGCCTTGTTTCATCTCCTATTCACTAACCCTGAATAAACAAATTTGCTGGTATTTATCATGGAGAATAATGCTTTGCAACATTCAGCTTGCTGTATTTTTATTTCTGGCGTCAGCATTATAAGAACAATTCGGTGCCGAGCTTCGGCATCTTCGGCTTTTCATGCAGGACTGTCATTTATCAATTTTGTAATGGATAGTTCTCAACTTAAGCACACATTTATTCAGACAGACGCATTTACTCATATCCACAGAGCAACCTGATCTCGATTCATCTTTCAATAACGCTTTCCTTTGTCTAGACATGGTAGCCGAACTTTTAATGGTGGCAAAGGAAGGTACTGTATCTAATGGCATATCTGGTATAGTGGTGAGTGACCCTGACTGCTATACCAATGGACGGGGTTCGAATTCTGGAGACGGCATGAATGTTTGTTGCGGAAAATTGGTGCGGTAAGTTAACAGTTAGTTAGGTTCTGTGGTAGTACAAAGGTGCTGTCTTAGCTTCTACCTGCACCTCATCCTAATGGCAGCCAGTGATGAGCTTTTGGGGGCTGGTGCGGTTAAATTTGTCTCTAATTTGTGAACCCCTTGTTCTTTTTGTTTGTTTATTTATTCCAAGAAAAATACGTCTTACGTGAGGTAATCAATCCCATTAACCCAATGAATTTCAAGAACTTAGACTGCACAGCATTATTTCATGTTTAATAACAATCATCTTAAAGGGGAGCCTCTAAGAGACTTTATCCCTAAAACTTATGTAAAAATATTTTTGAAAAATCATCACTCGGCCTTAACACTTCCTAGAAAATCAACTGACACGAAAGAAGAAACTATATAATTAAATTTACTCGTTATATTATGAAATTGCGATATTTTATGACTTTTTAAAAACATTTTTAAATTTTAAGGCTTTTTTTTTAAATTCAGAAATGGTTTTTTTGTTCAAGCACAATTATTTTTATTTTCTGTTTTTTTGCAAAAATTAGAATTTGACATTTTGCTTGGATAAGTCAGAATTTTCATAGCTCCCCACTGAAGATATCCGAGTAATAATTTTTATGAACATTTGTAGCCTTCTCTGAATTCATAAAAGATGTTTCTAATGCCTTCTGTTATATAACTGGTACAGAATCACTGTTTTAGTCCAATTATTATAAGTTTTGCTTGCTTACTTATATGAAAAATAATGTAAAGCATCGAAACAAATAATTAACATCTTTTACTTTTTAATCGAATGTAGTTATGACATCATACGCTTTAAATGCAAAATTTATAAATTTATGTCTAAAATAAGTAAAACGCATGCTAGATTTATTAAATGTTGTTGCGAGCTACGTGATGGTTGCTGTTTCTTTAAATAATAAGTCCATGTAAGTAGGAAGGAATAAACAATTTTGTAGAGTCATTACGTTATCCCGATGCAGGAGACGTGAAAAATGCACAGTGCCCTTGTAGGGATTTGAACACCAGACCTTATGATTGCTAGCCGGACGTGCTATCCGATTACACCACGAAGGCGCACAGTAAGAAGGGAGAAAGTACCTTGTGTACTCCCCCTTTTAAAGGCGACTGGGGAAGAGGGAACCCAGTTGTCAAATCCTAGTGGCGACGAATTATCATTTACAGCCTTTAGCTGGGGTGCCACGTATAGAATTATTAGGTTATGTCTGATACAAGAGAGTGAAAAAATTTGCATTGCCCTTGTAGGCGATTCGAACACCTGACGTTCCGACTGCTAGCCGTACATGCTATCCATTTACACTATGAAGGCATGCTGTAAAGAGGGAGAAAATACCCTATACATTTATTGAGAAAGCCGGCGCAACAAATAGTACTCACAGCACAATAATTGCTGGAAATAACTCAGGGAAAACGTAGATATTTAGCATTTCATCGTTTGAATACGAAATAATTCGTAAAGTTCCCCCACATCACTCTCAGTGTAAATCCTAACTCGCAGTTCAGCTAACCACTAAGTCCTACAGCTGATTCACTATTGAACTCCCTAGCTGTTAGACCCGTATTTATGTTCTGTAGCTTGGGCTCTGGAAACTTTTGGAAGTAGCAGTTGTAGGGCTTCGAAATTATGTTTTCGCATATCTTCCAGAAAATCGTCAAATCGGCGAGAAATCGCCATATGTTGTCAACGTTCCCAAAGCCCCTTTGAAACTTAATTGCCTACATCTCACCCTCTAACTGAGCTATTTTTACAATTCCAAAGCCGTTGCACTGAGAATTAAAAGATCTGCTGTGCAACAAAGAAACACTTAAATGCAAGACATATGACCAAAATTAGATTAAACAAAAAATAAACCATAAAATTATTGCCATTCTAAAAACACTAAATAAATAAACAGTACAAAATACTATAATAATGATACAGAAAAACAAAAATACAATCAAAAAGGTTTAAAATATTTTGAAATGTTTTCAACAATACTCATATATTGAATTTTTCATGACATACAATTTTTTATTATACATTCATGCACTTTCTAGCTTTTCAAGTATACATTTTGTAGATCATTTCCATAAATAAATACAAGTGTTTAAAAATGTTGCATATTTGTAAATGATAATTGTTTATAGGTTTTCCAGTATCTGCATAAACAATCACAAGAAGAAATTATTCATGAATGGGTGTTGTTGTCGTTATCTAATTTTATGCAAAGGTCGCCTTTGTCTATGGCAGTATGGAGTCTGAGTTGCTTTTTTGTGAGTGCTACAACAAATTACTGGTTTCAAGCTCTGTATCCTTTTATTGCTTTGTATATATTTTAGATTTTTATATAATTTTAATGTGTTGATTTTTAGACTTTCATATAATTATATAGTGATGTATGATGTGTTGCTTTCCTGAACAATAACTCAGATTTCCATACATACAAAACAGAATGGGTAAAATGGAAGAGCAAGACAAAGTATTATTCTGCATTGCTGGTCTGAATTTCAGAAATCAGGTACTTTTTTAAATATAATTACTCTTTTTAAAAGGTAAAATTTTATTTTTAAATATTTTCCAAAGTAAGATGCCTTAAGGTACTTAAGAATGTATAATTTTAATCTCGCATAACTTTTTTAACGCATTTTTTAAAAAGTCAGGTAAGTATTTTGTTTAAAATTAGGAAAAATAGCAACCTTAGTTGGCTCAGATTTTGAACAAAACTCTATAAGTTTCGAGGGCGAACAGACTCGTGTTCTTCTTCTTCAGAAGCAAAAAGAATTTGATGCAAAACTTTAAGAATTTTAAGCAATTAGAAAGAAATGGTATAATTAAAATCTGAAAAATTCATAAAGCTTCTAGTTTTTTATAGCTTTTTAATTAAGCAACATTATTAACAATTTTTCAAAATCTAACTGAGTAATTAATGTGTGCTCGATTAGGCAGAATAAATGCGTTTTATTGTTCTTTAAGAAATGAATATCTCAGATTATTTATTATTAGTATTTTTAATTTCCGGGACGTCTTCTAGCCGAAGTTGCAGTAACAGGCATCGTTAAATTTATTCTGAAATAATTTCCGAATCAGAATGCTTTGGTGTCTGGAATTAATGAAATAATGAAATTTTTAAAACTAAATTATTGTCATATAAATTTTATAGCTTTAATCCGATTAGTGCCAAAGACATATCCAGACTCATTTTATGCGCCTGACAAAATTCTGCACTAGATTACATAAACTGCTTCCAATACATTATTATATAATATGGTTGCACATACAGTTTCCTGTCAAATTCTTCTACAGCTCTTTTTAACTTTCGATTTAAGTGTTCTAAAGCTGGAACAGTAAGATTTACTAATAAAAAAGTAATTATTCGCTATTGGTTCAGAAAATTTTCAAAGGTTTTAGCAACGAATTTAAGAATACAGAATTTTTACAAGGTATGATAATCAAGTTCAGTGAATGACGTCATAAGATGCATAAGTGCCATCATTGTCGAACGACGAAGTGCAGAAAAGATACCTCATTACATGTTTGAGCGCGGCGTAGGAATCGGCATTACGGGTTTCTGTCAGCAACACTAGCGTGTGCGAATAAAGCTATTTTCCAAGCTTGGTATATTGGGGGGGGGGTGGGGGGGGATTATGATATGAAGAAACAAGTTTGCGGAGATGAAGCTGTATCTTCAAAATGCGTTTATAAATAAATGGTTTAAACGTTTTCAAGATGAACGGGATTCCATTCAAGACGCTGTTCGAAGTTGTAGGTCTAACACTTCTCGTAGTGACGGAAATATTGAAAAACTTAAGAAGATATTAACCAGTGAAAGCGACAAGCAATGTTAACACGTACAAGGATGTTCCTTGTCCCGGCAAAAATTTAATGCAAAGGATCCGTCGTGTACGGTGTTCGAAGTGATAGGACTAGGACTTCTCGTAGTGATGGAAATACTGAAAACTTAAGAAGATATTAGCCAGTGAAAGCGACAATGAATGCTAACACAACGATGTTCCGTGTTCCGGCACAAATTTAATGCAAAGGATCCGTCATGTGCGGTGTTCGAAATGGTAGGCCTAGGACGCTGTTCGAAGTGATAGGCCTAGGACTTCCCATAGTGATGGAAATATTGAAAAACTTAAGATATTAGCCAGTGAAAGCGACAATGAATGCTAACACCTACAAGGATGTTCCGGCAAAAATTTAATGCAGAGGATCCATCGTGTACGTCCAGAATACGCCGAGAAAAGCTGTTGGTTCATTCTCCATGATAATACTCGGCCTCATTTGGAATGTAGATAAGATCGGAAGTCAGAAATGTATCGCGAACTTCGAAGGAATATAAAACACGTTTCCTGATTTATCCAGATGAAAACATGATAGAGAAGCACTTTCAGCTACAATGGCTTAGAGCGTTTTCAGGTATCATGGAAAGACATGAGTTTTTCAGATGACGTATACACAGACAAAAACAACAAAAAAGTTTAAAAAAGGAATAATGTTGCAAATGGATTGCAGTTTTGCTGTTTTTTATCGGAATAGGAAAAGTCCAAAAAGATTAAGCAGTTTGTAACACCTTTTCCTCAAAGTTTAAGTCAACAGTTGCACTGCGCATCATAACAAAAGATTATGCATTTTGATTAATGCGACGTTATGTTGTAAATGTCAGGTTTTCAGAAGCGTTAATGATCTGAAGTCCTTAGCCTTTTGTTCTCAAACCTATTTTTAAAGTAACCCGAAGGAAGAAACCCATGGAAGTCAGATCTGGGAAAATCCGCAGTGAAATCTCGGGGCCAAACCAAGTCTATTTTTCTCCCTTTTCCTAATAAAAGTAATGCTATCATATTAACACCATTTGAGTGCAATATATCCAGCAGAAGATAAAATCCTGGGCCTGTGAAAAATCAAGCTACCTGTTTCTGGTCAAGAACCCTCGAAAAAGACGGCTCTTATTACATATGTCTTCCACCAACCACACCACATGTTTAATGACCAACGAAATGGATGTTTATTATATTGCTTGGCTTTTGAATTCTGAGTAATTCAGTATTGAATATTTGTAATTAGAAACAAGATTTCATCTGTCTAGACGACTATCATCCCAAAGCGATGCATTTTCGTCTAAGTACAGAAGAATACTTAAAAAACCATATTGCCCTTCATATGATAACTGGCAATCAAATTTTGTAGCAACACCGAACGGTATTAATGCATTGCAACTATTTTAATATCTCTTGCAGAGGTATTTTACAACAGCATACATGTCCTACAGAATCTTCAAATGGCGCACGCTTATTCGTTCACAGTGTTAGCGCTCATGTTCAGTTTCGTTTTCAACTTTGTAAAGGCAGTTTTGTTTGTATAGTTGGCTACTTTTAGGAAGGAGAGTTTTATGATTTATTTTATTGCTTTGCAGTTTTATCAGTATTATAATGGCACTTATCCTACAGTCAAAAGAGCCCACCAGCGGCCGAGCGGTAAAATCCCTGAACACTGGTAGTTCGATCAAGGGTTCGATTCCCGGCGAACGGGCTGGCTGAATGGGCATTTTCGTGGTTTTGCCTTTGCGTAACGTGTATACAGGCCAGTTTAACTTGGAAAGTCCTCGACGAAGGCATCGCTGCCATTTTAGGCAGATAGCCCTCGAATGCTTTGCCATAATTCAGCAAACTAAACCAAACCTATAGCAAAAATATCTCATATTCATTCTTTGTGCATTTTCTTATTTGGTGGTCTTAATGGAGAAGAAAAACTGGAATATCATCATGTTTAGCGCCTTCTTTTTATAACCTTCAAAAGCAGCAATTCAGTAACGTAACGTGCATTTTTTCTGTATATAGGTATAGACAGAAGTGGGTGGAACACTAAAGTTTCAATTGCTCGTACAGGTGTAGTTTCCGCACTGACTGTGCAGTTCCGCCCCAATTTCGGGGAAGAACACCCTGGGGGCGGTCCCCTACCATTCTCAACCTACATTCCCCTTCCCCTACCAACAGTCTCCCGAGAGGACTTTCAGCTTGTATTTTGAGTGCCTCCTTGTTACATAGACACTTAAGCTTACAAATATCCATATTTTTTTTTATACAGCATTTTACATTGCACGTGAGTTAATTGCAAATAAATAATGAATGTAAAATGCTGTATACTGCACGTAAGTTATTTGCAAATAAATAATGCAATGTAAAATGCTGTATACTGCACGTAAGTTAATTGCAAATAAATAACAATGAGTTCAATGCGTATTTCTCGCTATTTCCTTCAGAATTTCAGAAATAAATAAGCCATTTGCAAAATTATCGCTTTTTGTTCATCTCATTTTTTTATAATTTTTGTTCATGTTATATGCAAAATATATGTCTTTCTAAACTCAACATTTGACTTCAAAACTTCACAACTGAAAATTGTTTGCCTTTCTTCGTGCTCGAGACGGAAATTCTAATTTCAGTCGGCTGCTGAAGGGGTTGACTATTATCTTAATAGGCAGTTGCTTTCTTGTTAGTAAACTCTGTGTCTCGAATCTAAAGCACTATATTTGAAAGCTAAACGCATTAATATTAACTTAGGAGGCAAATCTGTTCATAAGTCTGGTAAATCGGTTGTTGTTACTTAAAACCGGTTACTTAAAATACAAATTGAACTCTTATGCTTACCTTAGAATTCATATGAAATTGTACTGTAAAAGCGAACTGTTCCAAAAAATATTTGTGCAGCCAGTTAAATTCATTAATGCCTATTAATAATTGTTAAATATGATCTATAAAAATTAAATTCTTAGTCTTCTAGTTTGGTACTTTTTTTTTTCTTTCACAGTTAACTTGAGGCAAGTGCCTCGTTATCCTCACCCTTGTTCCGGTCCGGTAATATTCATAATGAATATTGAGCTTTGGTACATCAAATGCAGTGCTATGAATCGCAAATTAAGAACTTTTTTGTCCAATGCTGCAGCGCTCTGAACAGAGCTGCACTGGCGACTGATTAATTTTAACACGTCAAGTGTTGTTGTGACTTATCTCACAGTAACATCAGAACAAGTTTACGAAATTCATCGTGACAAGGAGTGCAAGACTGTGCCCGTCATTTGCAAGAGCCTTGAGCACCATACAGGTGACAGTATGACTTCGTTCAGTTCCACCCCCAATTTTGATGAAGAGCACCCCGGGGGGGCGAGTCCGAGGGTCTCCCACTCGTCTTCTCCTACCGCCACTTTAAAGTGCCTCTAAGTCATACGGCCAAAATACATTAACAAACATCCATGCCTTCTCCGGGATTCGAACGTGGGCTCTTCGGTACCTAACAACTATACCATCTGGGCGGCAAAAACGTTAGGGTATACTGCATTGCCGCATCTCGAAATTGTGCACAAAGTGTAGTTGAAAAATAAACAGCTCAACAGTTTATGTTCATTATTTTGCTTTGCAATAGAAACACAAAAGTTGATTGTAGCAACTGGACCAGGCACTGTAATTGAATAAATCTAATTGATCCTTATATGTAACTGTAAAAGTATCCAGCCCTTATATGTGACGTTAACCGTATATGCCTTCCAGTAATTTCGAGAAATGGAAGGTACCGGAAATTTCTTGGTTGCCAGGGGAAAACTGTATAAGCCCGGAGAGAACACCAGTTCTCTGTTTTTAGATTAGAGCTGTCTTCGGAGTATTGAGATCTCCGTGTGCGCTTTGCATTACGTTGTGTTTAACATTCTTACTACCGTATATACCTAAAAATACGGCGAATATATCTAAAATATCTACTTATACGCAGAATATACCTAAAAATTAATAAATGCAGTATGAAATTATAAGTACGCGTTATACGCTGGGATATATGGTGTAGTTTGAAATGTAACTACTGATTGTTCTATCTGATATTGAGAAAAGCTGTACGAGTATTTTTGTGGAAAGTTCCAAAACTCCGATGTATTTCTTTTGGTAAATCTTATCAAGCTATCATCAATTCCGTATGTGCATTTAATCTGTTACGAACCTGTATGCACGCAACAAGTGGTAAACTTTTGGCGTAATTAGAGATGACACGATGTTGTAATTTGACGCTAATATGGAATTAAGTAGCATTTGTGCGCTTTTCGATTTATCTTGAAAAATATCTTTCGTCTTTAAGTAGTTTTCGAAACTTTCAGATAATATTTATTTATTTATTTTTTTAGGATCAAAACTTTCAGTGTTTGATACATCAAGCATTATTTTTTTTATTTAGATACATCCATCTCTGGTGTTTCTTTCGATAATAACTGCTGAATTAGCAGCTGTTGACTATGATTCATAGCGTCGATAAATGCTGTTAATTGTTCCGAATTCAACATAACTTAAACGCAAAATAAAAAAAATTACTTCGAAAAAAAGTAATGAATTGAAACGAAAGTACTTTACCTCATCACCAAACTAACTGCTGTGATTGGTTGCATAAACCCACGTATGTTGATGGATGAAAGCCAGAACTATTAAACGTTTATTTATTTTACATTTAGCAAACATACGTCACAAGATTATGGATAAATAATATTTATATACAAGCATCATGACCAGAAAAAGCTGATACAACTCCACTGATAATTCGATCGAATTTTTTAACATTAACAAAGTCAGATGTTGTCACTTCTAGAAAGTTAATTATACAGGAGATTCAAAACAGTATAGTTGTTCAGTAAAGTATTTCAGAAGCATGTAACAGCAGTCTAACAAACATGGTTCCTAACAATTAAAATAGTTTGAGAAATCCAAGTTTAAGAATGTGACAGGTGCTATCTAGGCTTCTTTACGAACAGATATTTTTAATGTATTGTCTTGTGATAATTGATTGTACAATAACCTAGATAAAGGCTGTATATCATATAAAACTTTTCTATTTTATTTGCAGAAAGTATTAATATACTTTTTTTTTTTTTAGCTACAAAGTAATGAACAAAAGCAAGCATATTTCAATACTATACAAAGTGTTGCTCTTCCTCATACACCATATGCTGATTTATTACAGTGCTTGTAAATTACATGCCAACTGCATGTGTTCTGAGTTAAAAGAAATTGATTATGAAGATTATTATTTTATAGATTATTTTATATTTAAGCTTAAAAAAAAGAGGGAAGAGGGGTGGCGAAGGGAAATTCATATATTCATGTATACCTCAGATATGGTTATTCCAAGTTACATGCATTATTGAAGTTTTCTTTCTGAATTCTAAATCGACATTAATTATTTAATTATTAATCAACATTATTATTTGAATTATTTGTATTGTATAATTTAAGGACTTTAAATGTCCAGAGTAAATGAATATTTATTGTTAAATTATTATTATTTTCTTTTGCTATTTTAAATCTGGTTGCTATATTTAACATATAAAATATCCACTGGGTTTTTATTTTCAGCTTTTGTAATCATTCCTTTAGTACCAACAGTTCAATCTGTGCATTAGAAAAGCTTTATTTGAAAATACTCAT
>KK115965.1:666450-705607 GCA_000611955.2 Stegodyphus mimosarum | reverse complement strand
ATATATATTATAGAAAATTGTTGAGTTTTATAATGAACTTTTTATAAAATATAGAATTACTTTATCATGTTTAAAATACCTCAGGCATCTGAATGTATTTTTATGTCCTGTAAAATGTTATTCCAAGTGCACATTTGTTCATCATCCAGAAATAATTATGCAGGTATACATGTATTAGCTATGTATGTATGTGCAGGTATGGATTTAAGAATATGAACTAAGTATTTTAAATGCAAGTATTCTTTTCAAGAACTATCAGTGAACATTGCTTGTTACTGATGCACAATTTAATCATATCCATTTATTGCATATTGTACTTATGAAGTAATTGAATTAAATAGCGAATGTTTTAATGATTTATTTCCTTGAATGAATTTGTAATCTTTTGTAACAGGAAAAACCATCTTTCTCAAATTATGTGTAATTTTTTTCTTCTTATTAACATTTCAAAAATTTAAATCTATAAATAAAAGTATAGCAAAAATACTCAACAATCAATTTAATATGAATAAAAAAATTAGTAATTATAACAATAACTTTTATTTATTAAATGCCTTTTTTTTCTTTTTAAATCAAAAGGTTAAGAATTTTAGAGTTACTAAGAAGCAATGGTTGTATATCATCCTTAAAAAATGATGATAATTCCTTTTTTATAATTCTATTACATTTATAGAGACTAATTTTTTATTATGTTCAAATCTGTGAATGTAGCAACATGTAAGCAGAAACTAATTTTGTAAATAAAATCTATACTTTAAGACTTATTTGTGTTCCTCAGTGTTCTGATTTGAATTATCTTGCATAAAACATATGCCACTCTTATGTAAAGCTCACATATGAGACATGTTTGTGTACAAACTTCTAGGAGGAATAAGCTGCTAACAGAACGAATCAGAATGATGCACAATGCAAAGCTAGAAATGTTGATCTTCACATGATAAATGGCATTGTACAGGCTGGAAAACATAATCTCAGAAAACAATCATATTTGCCTACTATGTTAAGGTTTGGCTTGGCACTGTTGGGGACAAATTAATGGACCTCATACATCATGCATGTTTGGATACATGTTGCCACAGATAGTAGCTGGAAGAAGTCTTGGCAGAGCTTTCAGAACAACAAGAGGTCTGTCAGTTTCTACTTGATTAACTGCCGTTTTAGAACACGCAACAATGGATTAGATCTAGTTGTTCCATTCATTGACTTACATGATCACGGGACATAGATAAATTTTCCTAGGGTAACCTGGAAGCTCAAATACACTGGTTATCGTAAATTAAGGAAAAATCATAAAAATAGCGATAACTCCCTCAAAAATAAGCCAAACTGTGTAAAATTTGAATATGTTGCAAAGTAAGAGTAATTGAGTAAAACTGCAATATGCAAATTAGTGGCGTTGCACTCGGAATATGTCATCTGCGAGGAGCATAAAAGTCCATGTTTGAGAGCAAGCCCACATATTTCACTGTTATAGTGACATCAGAAATCTGAGATAGCCAATTTGTAACCATGACCTCCAGGCATCATTTGACTGCAGAACTATGATGGAGAGCCATTGGGAGACTAGAGGCAGGACAAAGTCAAACAGAAGTGGCCAGATGGCTAAATGTGAGTCCTTCTGTGGTTCATAGGCTTTGGAGGCAATTTCAAACCACAGATTCGGCATCTAGGAGGTTCAGCTAAGGATGGCCAACTGCTACGATGAGCGTCGATGACCGATATTTGATATTATGTGCACGCAGGAATAGAACCGCTACTCCAACTCTTCTTAGATCCTTCCTTTCTGCAGCCACTAGAAGGTTGGTGTCAACTTCAACTGTGCGTACAAGGCTTCACGAAGGTGGTCTGTATGTGAGGTGATCAGCCATTTGTATGCTGCTCACGTCATGCCATAGGAGGGGCCATTTGCAGTGCGCACGACAACATGTCCACTGGATGCCTGATCAATGGAGGGCTGTTTTCTTTACAGATGAGTCCAGGTTTAGTCTAGAAAGCGATAGTAGGCGTTATTTGACATGGAGAGAACCTGGAATCCGTTATCATCCGTGAAAGAGATGCATACGGAAGAGGCACTGTCTAGTCTTTCCAAGGGGAACCATGAATGCTCAGGTTTATAGAGATGACATCCTTGATGCTTATGTGTGCCCATATGTTTAGGCAATAGGTGATGCTTTCCTGTTACAGGACGACAATGCAAGACTACACAGGGCTCGCATCGTAGATGATTATCTTCAACAGGAAACAATGATGCATATGGAGTGGCCAGCTCAATCCCCAGACTTGAATCCTATCGAGCATGTTTGTTATGCTTTAGGGAGATGTCTAGCCGCTCTCAATCTGCCCCCTGAGACCCTTGCCGTTAGACAATATATGACATGGAGAGAACCTGGAATCTGTTATCATCCGTGAAAGAGATGCATACTGAAGAGGCACTGTCTAGTCTTTCCAAGGGGAACCATGAATGCTCAGGTTTATAGAGATGACATCCTTGATGCTTATGTGTGCCCATATGCTCAGGCAATAGGTGATACTTTCCTGTTACAGGACGACAACGCAAGACTACACAGGGCTCGCATCGTAGATGATTATCTTCAACAGAAAACAATTATGCGCATGGAGTGGCCAGCTCGATCCCCAGACTTGAATCCTATCGAGCATGTTTGGGATGCTTTAGGGAGACTTCTAGCCACTCTCAATTTGCCCCCTGAGACTCTTGCCATGCTTGCAATTGCTTTGCAAGAGCAATGGCTCTTGCTTTCTATGGAGCTGATAGACCGCATAATTGAAAGCATCACACATCGCTGTATTGCTTCTAGAGGTGATCACATTCCATATTGAAGGTACTTTTCCTATAGCAAACTGACACCTTCGATTTGTTCATTTTTTACATGTGCTAATTTCTATGCTACCGTGATTCTCTGGTAGTTTCTTTTTATGTTATTTGATACCTTACTATGTGTTGTATATTGTGGGTAAGTTTCATAAAATTCTACATGTAACTTTTTCAGTAATCATGATTTTTCCATAATTTATGATAACCAGTGTATATGACACCTCATGGACAGTGTTGTGGGTCTTCTCCCATGTATTTCGCTAGCTACTGGGGCTATTTGAGGTATTTCTAGGATCTTCTAGAATGTTTGCGATTCTATAATCAGCTTGCAGGTGCAACTTTGAATAACTTTTTATGCATTTTGTAAATGTACCCTGTTATTTAAAAACAGCATTTCATTTACATGCTGGTTTTTCATTTCTTATATTTTCTACACACTAGCATCTTATGATGGTTTTTTTCGATCTTGCATAGCTATATGATTTAGATTTGCCTTTGAACTATCTACTTCTCCAGAAATTTGTATACACAGAAAAACCTAGTATAAACTATAGTTTATTTTTTTGGGGGGGGATTGCTAAGACTTAATTAAATTGTAAATTCATTACAACATGTCTTTGTAATTATTTTTGGAAAGATAATTGCAGATACTTTTTAAGAAATGTACAATTAAATATATTAATATAAAATCATAAGAATATTTTTTGTATTAGCATTATTATGTAAATAATTACTGCTATTAATTTGTACATTTCAGCATAAAAAAGTAATTTTATTTTGTATTATTATTTAGATTATTATATTTTCTAAAATATTAAATTTTAAAGAACTTTCTGCTAAAACTTATTTTGTACACTGATATTAAATTTCTATAAGATTTAAATGATTAAAATAGAAAAACTATTTGTATTCTACTCTGATTAGCAAGTATTATACAAAATTTGGGTACACCAGCTGCCAAGCAGTAAAGTCGCTAAACATTGGTAGTTTGGTCTGAATCCCGTTAACAGGCTAGTTGCATGGCCGGTTTCACAGTTTTCATGTATACAAGCCAGTTTCCCTTAGAAAGTACTCCATGAAGGCATACTTTCCTTTAGGCAGAGTCCTCAAGTGTTTTGTCATAACCAAATAAACCAACCAAACCATCCAAAATTTGATTTTAATAATTACTACTCTAGATTACATAAAAGATTATTTTTGTCATACTTAGAGTACTGTAACAAGATCATTATCATCATCTGAACATTTAGTATGCTTAATGTGTGTTGTAAATGCTTATAATAAATCTTAAGTGTGTCAATTTCATGTAGACTGGCATGAAAAATTAAATGAACAACTATAAAAAGGTGCTTTATATTAATTAAGTGAAGGCCAGTGAAAAGTGGTTGGTTGGTAGCTTAAGGTCAGTGTTACCATGCAATCCAATATAATTCACACTTGCAACACAAAATTATGCAAATTTTTATACCTTTTCAGCACATAAGCAAATAGGTGTTTCAAATTCTAATTTCTTTGACTGTATGAGAAACTGGATAAAATTTCGCATGTGGAAGGAGTACCATGTTGTCAAGAAAGCATTTGATGATTTGTGAGAAATGGCATGCACATAGGAGAATGTATGGAGGACAAATTCTGACACAGGTCATGTGCCTTAAGACACAGGTCAGGTGCCTTAAGAGTAGCCAAAAGCACTGTCAAGAATCTGAAAACAGTTTAAAACAGTGTTGATGTATGCAGACAAATAGGTCAAGGTTGAAAACATGGCACAATAGACAGGCCGTTTAGGACTATTATTTGGCAATAATTTCTGAAAGAGAGAAATGACAGCCCAGGTTGCATTGCAGCTACAGGACCATAAAAGAGGGTTGTGAGCAAGGAAACTCATGATTTAGGTCCCATTAACTCAAGACTGAAATTCACTTGGTTGCAGTGGTGCAGAGATCACTGTGATTGGAGTACCAGAGACAGAGGTTAAGTTCTTTTTATTGATTACTGTTTTTGTTTGGAGAGTGATTACAGACATGTTACAATCTGGAGGAATAAGCTTAAAAATATCAATGAAAGGCATTGATACAAAGGTGGTGAAATTATAGTTTTGGCAGGCACCATTTTGACCTACATATTTTTACCTGCATAACTATGAAAGCTGAACCTATGCAGAGATAATGTTCTTGATTCTTGCATTAAGTTTTTCAGGAATGCAATCAGTAATAATGTCCTCCTAAACAAGAGTCATCATCGTGCTACACTAGTGACTGATTATCTATCTTAAAGGCAAAAGAATCTAGCAGACAGAGTGGACAGTAGTACTGGTCCCCATATTCTGTATACTTCAATTTTGATAAAATATGTGGGATTACTAGAAAATGCTAACTTGCATTATTTCATCCCCCATTTAGCACCCTCAAGGTACTAGTCGCTAATCATCATGGATACAGTTTATTATTACTATAGCTCCTGGACAATACAATATACAGCATGTAAAATTGCTGCTATAAAGCTTACAGTTTGATCTAAAACATACCTTACGAATTTTATCGATGTACTTCTAAAAAACTTTAGCACCAAATTTTCCCTATTCCAGTTTTAATCACATTTCCTGTGCCTCTCTATTTTTTGCAAACGCAAACAACTCTGCATTTTTGTAGATATGTCAGATATAACAAAATAAATATTTTGTGCAAATTACATGTTTTTAGCTGCAAAATCATTCAAGTTATGTGTGTTTTTTATAGTTATTTCTTTTTCTACTCAGTCCATATTTTTGAAGCACACATTTAAAGATAAATATATCCAGTTTAATTTATCCTTTTATAATTGGGAATATTTCTGTCCAATTTTAAGGATTTTTGTTCAGTAATAAAAGAATATAGCAAGAGCAGATGCCTTTATCAAGGCCTTTTGAAAGAAAATTCTGTTTACATTAACACTTAAGAAGAAATCATGCAGCCAACGTTGAAGCAAGACCAAACTAATGTTTTGGAGATTTGAATACTGAATTTTTGGTAGGTCAGCACTTTACTAATGAAAGCAGTTTAAGCCTAAGCAAATTCGCAGTCATTTATAAATTTAAAGCATGTGAGTATCACAATCATAATATATATTGTATACACAAAAGTGGCATCAATCTGGCCTTTATTTTTAATTGATTGTCGGCATATACTTCGTATTACAAAAATGTTTTAAGTTCTGCAAACATTTTCAAGTTTGGACATTTTTAAATTTACAGAAATCGGTTTTATAAAAATTAACTGTTTATACAATCCTTTGGTCCCTATATTTAGGAAAATTTTGTATTTGATATAAAAATAATAATAATAAAAAAAAGCTTGACTCTCATGCTATAAAAATTGACCAAGATACATTCAAATTTGCGCTTTTTGGAATTTTCAATTTGCAGTGTGGAGGTCAGTTAATAAAAAAAAAATAATTCGAGGCTGATTATTTTCGCCCCCATAAAAGACATTCAATGATGATATTTTGTGATTTACTACTGTCTTGAATTTATTATTTTCTTATGTTTAGTAAACTGAAAGAATTTTCACAAGTAATTTATAAGTTTTCATAGTTGTTAATATTCTCCTGTAGTTTTATTGCTTTAGAATCATAATCTGGTAATCGTACAAAAAATTCAGAAAAGATTTTTCATTTTACAAACTGCTTTTAAACCCCCCCCATTTTTAATCAATGCTAATAATAGCATGAGTTAGCAACATGTCGTCATGTCAACATGCCCGTATGTTCAAGACTTGAAATTACATAAGATTCTATCAATGAGATCTATCACTATTTTTCATAATAATTTGCACAGGAATGTTCGTCATTAAATCTTTTACATCATAAAATATTTTCTACATAAAACCTTTTTATAAATTAATGTTTTTAGTTATGTACAAATACAAGCATTTCTCTTTTCAATTTGTACATGGTACTTAAATATGATCTTCTACTTTAATATCAAATACCTCAGTCAATTTCTGTTGTATTGGATTCACACTTTTCATGTTTTATTTTTATAACAGGTACAAAATTTTGCTTATGTATAGCGACCAGGAAGCATATTTAAAAAATGATTTTTACAAATTTACATTCTTTAAATTTAAAAGCTCCTAAAACATGCATATTTGTGTCATTTAAAACACTTTTATTAATGGAAGTATATGTTTATGGCCAATGACTGAAAATAAAAGCTAGGTAAGGACTTCCATATTCATAGTGTATATGCCTGTGACTATTTCAATCATAAGCTTTGAGATGTATATTCTTTCTAAATAGTATTTATGACTCGGAAACTGATATTTTGCTTCCAATAAAATACATTTCTGATCCTGATGTCTATAAAATTAATATTGTTTTCTAATAAGCTCAATGAAGTAAGTGACAGACTTAAAAAAAAATTATAGAGAGTTTCGAAAGCTTAAAATTGAAAAATTACCATTTTAACAATATGAAAATTCTTTTAAAAACTGAAGCTTTAATATTTATTACTTACATTAGTATTACTTTAATGAGAGGTAATAACAAAAACACACTAATGTAAATTAAAATTCTGTATGCCTTTGTTTGCTCATTCTTGGACCTTTTTTAATAGCGACTCTCTTCTTTTGCTTAGTTTCTTTAACTGGTTCTTCCAGCTAAAACAATAATATTCATTAAACAAACTACATAAAATAAATACTTTAAAAAGTATACTTACAATTTTTAAAGGATAACATTTCTTAATGTCATTAATTAAAATTCCTTCTTTATGCATTGTTTTTACTGCTGGCTTTAATTGTATAGCAGGTAAGTAGAAGTTAAGCACAGTAGATGCTGCTTAATGTGATTGCGGTTAATGTTATTATTCGGATATTGTTATCAAATTGCTCAAGTCTCGGATATTTGTACACATAACCATGGAAAATACATTGCTTATTATGATCAACAATTCAGTTAATACTATCAAAGTACTATCAGAACATTTTTTTACTCAAGTTAAATTAGCAGATGTGGTCAAAGTAAATTATAAAAATTGCTGAGTTATACAAAAATGCCATCAAGTAAGGGATTATGTCAGTAAACAGCTCGTTTTCGATTTTAGTGAACTGGACAAAAACAAATTAAGCAAAAAACCAATCTTAGTTTAGCTTGGATTTTGAATAATTCTATCAGTTCTGAGGATGATCTGCCACGGGTCTCCTTTCTTTAGGAGCCACTAACCCTTACTCCGAAAAGAAAATCTGCAGAATTTTTACCCCTGCTTAAAAAAATCCTCTGAAAATATTGACACCAAACTAAGGTTGCTTTTTTGCCTAATTTTAAATTTTACGTTTTCATGTCTCTCACTGGTTGAGGTATGCCCTCTGAATTTTAAGATTAGGGGTATTTCCAGAAATGTCAGTTCATAAATGAAGAGTTCAGAAAAGAACTGTGTTAAAGACATTGTACTACACAGATTATTGAATTCTCCTAATTAAAATTACATGAAAGTACTTATTTATATGGTTCTTGTTGTATTTATAATAAATTAGATAAATTCCACTGCTATTTTGAGGTATATTCTTTCTCACCATTTAATGTTATCAAAATAGCTGAGTACAAATGTGATCACATTAAGCAACACCTACTGTATAATTCACTAATATTGTTCTAAAAAATTTCACCTCTTTTCGTTTAATTTTGGGATAAGAAAAGTCCTAAATGAAAAATTTTCTGGGAAAACGATAAAGTTTCATAGTTTCAATAATCATAAGAATGATGAAAGTGTATCTGCAGAAGATGTACCGAAGGGCCGGGTTCGAATCCTGGAGAAGGCATGGATGTTTGTAAATGTATAAGGGCCATGTGGCATGAGAGCACTCTAAATATGCGGCGAGCTGAAAGTCCTGTTGAGAGGTGGTGGTAAGGAAAGAGGGGTGGGAGACCCTCGGACCCGTCCTCCCAGAGTGCTCTCCATCAAAATTGGGGGCGGAACTGAGTGAAGTCGTACTGTTGCCAATGACAGGTGCATTCTTGCACTCCTTGCTTCGATGAATTTCATGGTATTATTCTGATGTTACTTTCAGACAAGTGAGATAAGTCACAAAGCATAACCATTATCAATACTGATATCCAGTATTCAAGTGATAAATATCAGACACTTAATCCATTTCTTAATGTATTCTTATTTTACAGTATGTCTCAAAACTGTAAGGGCAAATTTTAAGGGAAAGTAGAGACTCTGATACGAAACATATTGACATAGAAATAAAATGGACCAAAAAGAGAGCCAAAAATGGACAGATGATGCTGAACACCAATGCTTCATGTTGGAATCTGGAACTTCCTCATTAAAATGTGTAGCACTTATGGGGAACATGCATTGCTTTATGAACACAAATTTCATATATGAGTCAGCTGAAGCTAAGGGACAAACCACTGTAAGAACGAACTGGGAAAGATACTCAGCCAGACATTTACTCCAACATCAAATGTTCCACCAATGCTCCCATCCTTTAAACCCACCCAAATAATATGTGGATCTTTCTCTGTAATGTTTCCTAATTTAACGAAAATCTTTGTCCTTCAAGTGCTTCTTTTAGCTTAGGGAAAAAAAAAGTCACTTGGTACCGGGTCTGGCGAAGGGGGCGATTGGTCAATCAGTTCAAATCGTAATTCATGGATTTTCGCTACTGCAAATCGCTGAGGTGTGAGATGAAGAACTATCTTAGTGAATTTTTTTTTTCTTTTGCAAATGTGGCCGTTTTTCAGTAGTTTCTACCTTCAGCTTATCAAGTAACGTTGTATAGTATGCTCCGGTAATGGTTTTCTCTATTCACGATAATCTATTGAGGCAATCCCATGGCTGTCGCAGAAAATTGTTGCCATCACTTCCCCAGCAGAAGGAACAGTTTTTGCCATTTTTGGAACCGATTCTCCCGTTGCAGTCCACTGTTTTGACTGTGTTTTTGTTTCTGGGCTGTAGTGATGAATCCAGGTTTCGTCTACAGCAATTAATAGTCGAAAAAACTCCAATTTATTAACAGAACGGTGCAAATGCTCATCGGACACGTTTTCGGTCCAAAGGAAGCAAACGCGGCACCAAACGTGCAGCCAGCTGCGCATATCTAAATCTTAGTTCAATATGTGACGAACACGTTCTCTGGACATGCTTATAGCCTCTGCTATCTCTCTAACCTTGATTCTATAGTCGTCAGAGCCATTTGGTGGATTTTAGCGACGTTTTCTTCAGTGATTGCAGTTTTTGGCCGTCCTGAACGTTCATCGTCATCCAGGCTTGTCTGCCCACGTTTAAATTTAGCTGTCCAAAATTTCACAGTAGTAAATGATGGTGCAAAGTCCCCGTACACTGTGTCCAACTCTTCTTTATTCTGAGTAGACGTATTACCTTTCAAAAACAAGTTGCTAATGACAGCACGATACTCGATTTTTTCCATTTTTGCAAAAACGGTCACATCTATTCACAAAAGTAATAGTTAAAAAAAAAAGTTCGCGTTCAAAATAGCTGAAATTTTGATTGGTAGTTACCAAGTAATGCCCAAACAAGTCTCCCCCGACTTCGGTTGATTTGAATTGTCATCTACATATTGAGGTCGAAAACTTTTCAGACAGCTCCGGGTACATATATTGATACAGGATGCTTATTTTACGATCACTGGATCCATCTATTTATATGTGAGAACAATATTGACTCGGTATTGTCAAACGCCTTCAACTTTGAGAAAGCCATTCTGTGGTCGTCAGTTGATGGGCGGATGGGTATATTTGACTTTATTGAGAGGGGACAAGGCCACAAGGAGCTTTAGACCAATCACATTACAGACAAGTGACGAAATGTATCGCGGGCGCCGGCTAAAGTTCTAGGAATATTCTCCCATCATTTCACTAACTGATACACCACATTTCTAGTTCGAAAAAAATGGCACAAAAATGTATTATGACTAAACCCAGCAGAATATGTTGCTGTATTATGTGGAGGAAAATCCCGTTTCTTTTAGGGGAAAGTTAACGCAGCGATTTAAGGCTAAGAAAAAAAAAAGAGATGTGGGATACTATTGCCTACAATTCAAACGCACAAGCAGGATGTACGAAAGCAATGGAGAAATAGATAAAAGTAAATAAATTAAGCTTACTTAAAATCTTTTTAAAAATAAACAATTATCAATGTTTAAATTTATAATATGATTAATTTGATTGCAATCTATTTGCTAATTAAGCTTGCCCCCCCCATGCTCACATTAAAACTGCGTTTTCACGCAATTTATTTTACAGATAATATTAGAAAAATATTTCTTTAAGTAAGAAATTAGAAAGAAAATACAGCAAGCTGCTTCCTAATAGTACACACTCTATTTTAGTTGCTCTTGGTGAAGATGATTTGGGTAAATTGGCTATGGCGGCTGATAAGATTACTGACCTTATACATCATTCTTATGTTAATATGGCTGTTGTGACTTCTGAGCCATGTGAATCTCTTACTGCTCGTTTGGAACTCCAGGTAACAGAGCTCACTAAACAAGTTAGTGAGTTAACCTCTAGCTTGGGACGTTATTCTCACAGTGCTAATCGTAATTTTTGGCACTCAAACCGGTGTAGCAAGTCATGCAAATGTACTAACCGTTATAAAAAGAAAACAAACGAGCTTTGCTTTTATCACATAAATATTGGGGAACAAGCAAGGAAATGCCAGTTTCCGTGTTTCTTTTGCCAAAAGGAAAACAAATAGGGCAATCGTTTTCTGGCGAAACTGGCCAACGCTAGGTGAATCGTATACTTTTGGCCAACCCCTCGTCAAAAATAAAATATTTAACTGATACTGGTGCGGATGTGTTGGTATTACCAAAAACGTATGCGCTGTGTTTTAAGCCTTTTCAAAATTTGGTTTTATTTGCCGCCAATGGAACTAAAATTCTCAGATTCGGCACTAACCGCCTTACTTTGAATTTAAACTTATGTCGTACCTTTACTTGTTGTCATTGCAGATTTAAATCAGCAAATTATAGGTGTAGATTTAAGAAATATGGATTACATGTTGATGTTGCTGATAACTGCCTTGTCGATTCTAAAACTAATTTGTCATCGCATGGTAAATTTTTTGGGAATTCTTTTGATTCGCTCCATATCTGTACTTCTTGGTGATTCTAAATTTGATAGATTACTAGCTGAGTATTTTGAACTCACTAATCTTTTTTATGTAGCCAACAATAATCAGAATTCAACAATTTTCCATTGTATTGAGATTAAAGGTCCTCCCGTATTCTCTAAACCTCATCGTTTGTCGCCAGATTTATTCTAAGCGGGGAAGAAAAAAGTTTGAGTTTCTTATGTCACAAGGAATCATTCGGCTGTCAAAAAGCCCTTGGGCCAGCCCTCATCACATGGTCCGTAAAGCTAATGGTGATTGGCACCCTTGGGGTTATTATCGCCACCTGAATGCTACGACTATTCCCGACAGGTATCTTGTACCACATATTCAAGACTGTACACAGACATTTTTTGGAAAAAATATTTTCTCAACACTCGATTTGGCTAGAGTGTACCATCAAATTCACATTACTCCAGAGAACGTTCCTAAAACAGCTGTGACCACCGCATTTGGATTATTTGAGTTTGTTTCAGAAAGTTTATTTGAGTTTGTTGTCTGTTTTGTTTCAGAAATTCAGGTCAAGCATTCCGAAGATTAATCATGAAGTACTTTCTGGTTTAGAGTTTTGTATTCCTTACTTCGATGATCTACTTGTGCCTTCAGTGGATGAAACCGAGCATGAAAACCACCTTCATTTGATTTTTGATAGACTGAAAAAATATAGGTTAAAACAAAATCTTGTTATAAGTGTTCTTGGAAAGTCATCAGTATCGTTTCTTGGTTGTTTTATTACCCTTCTGGTATTTGGTTCCTTCCTGAAAAAATTGCAATAATTTCTAACTTCCCTAAATCTGTACCAATGTCTGAACTAAAAAGATTTTTGACAATGTTGAATTTTTATCAACAATTTTTTCCTAAGGTCGCAATTACCCAAGTACCACTTCATTCTCTTTTGAAAGATTCTAGGAAAAACGACTAATGTCCCATTCTCTGGACAGTAGAAACAACTACAGCCTTTGAAAAATGTAAAAATGCCCTAGCAAATGCAGTGACAATTGGTTACCATGCCTCTGGTCAATGGCTGTCATTAATGGTTGACGCCTCAGATGCTACTGGAGCTGTTTAACATTCGCTACATGATAAACATCTTCAACTACTAGATTTTTCCCCAAAAACTAACTCCAGTTGAAACTAAGTACAGCAGATATGATGCAGAATTACTTGCTATCTATTGTGCTGTAAAGCATTTCATAGTTCAGACTGCATCCCGCAGGCAGATAAGACATATGACTTACATTGCCCAATTCAGTATTGACATAACACATTCCTGGATCAGAAAATATTGTGGTAGATGCATTGTCATGAATTACTGCTCTCAGTGAGCTGGATATAACAAGTTTTGCAAAGATTGCAGAGTCTGAACAGAATGATTCCGAACTGAGTGAATTACTGTTTACAGGAAATAGCTCATTAAAACTACAAAAGATGGAGCTTTCCCCTGGTTTGAATCAATACTGTGACCAGAGCTTAAATTGCATCAGCGCCCACTGGAGCCCGGCTCCACTGCTTCTTAGTTTTTGGGATAATTCCAGCTGGAGCCCTTAAATAAGAACAATTTGGCACTTCTTTAATGTAACTGACCCACAATTTCAGCATTTTAATAGTAAAATCATGTTAAAAATCGATTCTAACTTTTGAATGCATGCCTCTCTTTCCTTGGGAAGCAAACCCTTGGATGAAGGTCGACTTTAAGCAAAGGAAAACCCACATCTATAAGTCAAAGGCTTATTCTCCAGAAAATACAATGAATTTATGACAACGGGTAAATTTTTCGTTCCAAGGAGCCGATCTTTCACCAGCCTGCAAGAAAACATCTTTGTGTTGCTAACTAGGTTTTTCCTTAAAAAAAAACACTTCAGATTTTAAATTACGTCCAAAGGGGTGTTTATTTAACATTTTTTATGTGACCTTTATTGATTAAATATCATGTTCTTTGCACTTAAACCATAAAATTCAGTTCAAGAGCAATATCAGAAAATAATTTTAAAATGAGCATATCTTTAGAATTTCCGATACACAGTCTCGCGCTCTGGAGATTAAAATGTTTTTTCTGTACAATGTTGCCATTGCTAGCTTTGAAATCCTTGAGTTTGTTAATGAAAAATTCATTAAAGTTTTATAAAATATCAAATCGATAATAAAACAAATTTCAAATTTAGGCTTGCAGATGCCCATATTCAGGTGGAAACGTCCAATATTCGAAATTTGATGGCTCTAGGTACCGTTGCTTTATCAAATAAATTTATGCAGACTCTTCATTATCTAATTTCTTTAAATATAATACAGGAGGATAATATTTGGTGGTAACTATTTGAAAAGTGAAACAACGCTTTTAGTGAATCAACGCAAAATGCCAAAGTGAAATTAATAGTCCTTCTGGGCAATAAAACTAGCTGTTATCTCCCATCTTTCAACAAATCAGAGTATCATACTGACTTCTGACATCTATCAGACATACCACATGCAGAAGCTCAAAAATACATGCTTTTAATATTCAATGCATTTTATTCCAAATTTTATGGGGTAATCGAATGATATGATATTTTGTGCAACACTCTGTAGCTACATATGAACAGGCTTCTACTTATTAATACTGTGTGGCAAAGAAAGCTGATTTAAAGCAATAATGAAGTATTGTCTCACTGAAACAAACAGATTTTTAATAGCTCAGTCATAATAAAATCTGAAAATTTCCAAACAAAACTTCTGCAGGTACAAGACCCACATGTACCTAGGAGTTAGTATATGAGGAATAGTTTGGAAGCATGACAAAAACTCGAACATTTCCTGGGAAGCCCAGTGCTAATAAATCATAATTTTTGTAGCATGCTCAAGAATCAACCAGAAGTAACCTTTTTTCAGTTTTTATACTTCGTTTTTAAAATTAACTTTCATTAAATACTAATGCAGTTAGTTCGATTCCATTTCTCTTTGATTTTGAAGCAACACTATAAATATTGCTGGCATAAGACATTATGTTAATTTTGAATTATTTTGCTGGTTCAGATTATACTGTTTATAATGAACAAGGAAAAAAGAAGCTTTTCATCTTTGCTCACTGCAGATATAACAGTATAAGAATGTGTCATTCATGAACATTTCCCTTCCAGTTTCTTTTGAGCCTTCAAGTCAAATGTTTGCAATGAATGAATTTCTTTTTTAAACCTTGATTGGTTCATATAACTACAAATCTGGCCGTCTTCAAACTGGTAATTTTTCTAGGAATTATTTAAGAATGTTTTTAAAGTATTCACATCTTTGTGTTTGCAAATATTTTTTTATACTCTGTATTCGAAATTTTTTTGAAGTTACATATCCATGACTTTGAAGTTTGAAATGGCATATTTAAAGCAATCTTTTCACAAGACCATTTTTTCAAAATTGGAGTTTTTTACAATAATTTTCTTGCATTTGGAAACCTTGTGTTTCTCATTATCTAATTTTTTTCTTAGCTCTTCTCACTTGTACAGCTAGGATCAACTTTTCACAAACAGTATAATGTTCCATTATTTTTTACTAGTATTCCATCTGTGGTTGTTAAATACCAAATGGAATATTCTGAAATTCATTATTTTCTAATACAGAATTTGTGAACTCATGACTTTTATCCATATTATTGCTGATTTCAAAAACTGTTTCATCATTTATTGAGTCAAAATTGAGGGTTCTAACTTACTCCACTGTTAATAGTTTTCAAAGTAGACTAATATTGTTTAAAATTTCTGGTAATTCTGTTTTTTAAATGTATTTCTGCTTCTGTGACATCAGTCTATTTCATTCCTTTATCACTACATTTTTGGTAAATTATCCAAAATAAATTAAATATATTAAACTAGTTGTGACATTTTCCAACTGAAAGCACCTAGTTTAAAATATTTCTAAACCTACACATATAAAATGAATACAATATGCAAGACTTTTTGGCACTAAAAATTTTTTAAATAAGGCATTTTAATAGCTCTTAGCAATTTTTGATATACATATTAATAAAGTAGAATATATAACCATAACGAACATCTAATTCACTGAAACTTACTATCAAACCATAACAATAATGAGCTGTAATAATAAAGTGTTATATTAAAACATAAAATTTTATAAGTTTATATGGAATATCAATTAGTGAAATGTGAGAAGGCTTTTATTCTCATGATGTTGCACTAATACCTCTTTTATGGTTTGGCAGATACTCTCAGTATATACATCAAGAAGGATTTCATTTACTACTGGAAATGTTAATTTTTGCAATTAAAAAATTAAATTTTTTGAAATAAATTAATTTCAAATACATATTACAAGCAGTATTTTCTTGTGCTAAATTTTAAACGTCTCACTTAAGAATGTTTCCTAGTATATTACGGAAAAACAATTTAAAATTGGAGTCAAATATTTTAACAGACATTGATGACCTGCAATAGAAATTACGTTCCAGCAAAAATGCACTCTGATACTAAAAAATTTTGCTTAATCAGTTAGACCATCTTTTGATCAATTAGGGTAAGTTGCTTTAAGTTTTCTTCATCTTATGTGGTGAGTGTTCACAATACAGAATAAGCTTTTGTAAAACTACAGTAAAACAGGTAATGTTATAAATTTACCATATTTTCTACTCTTTTATGGATTACACTTTTAACTGTAATTCTGTTAAATATCCAGTGACATTTTAAACAGGCTTTAATCTTTGTTTTATTTAAATGTTTTATTTAAAAAATAGTTCCTCTTTAATCCTAAACAGATAACGGAATTTACAGCATTTAAAATGCAATGCAGTGACTTAAATTATAATTAGTACAGAAATAGTTTTCATTATAGTATGTTGGGGGAGGGGGAAGCAATCCACAGACTATTTATAATAGCACATAATTACATAAGGTAATTAATTCATATTTAAATAATTTTATTATACTTGCTTTTTAATTTTTTCTTGTAAAGGCTGGTCTTTCCTAGTTTTACATTTCAGATAAATACTCTCCACTCCTTGTCTTGGCCCAGCACATAATTATAGGTAAAGAAATTTGTGTTCATTTCTCAAAATATATAGCTTTTTAAATCATTACTATAAACCCTTTTAATACTAACTTGTTTCCCATGAAAATGTATTAATAAAACATGCCCTTTTACAGAGATAATACCAAATAAAAATTTTGAGAACAATAAATTTTCATTTCTTTTGTGTTATCATATTTTTCTACATATTTCTTAACATTCAATACCGTATTTACCATTGAAACATACAAAAAATAAAAAATTTTAACATCACACTAATAAAAATAAAAAATTTTCTAGAATATTTCTTTCTTTTTCTTTTTTTTGATTTCACGCTTTTCTAATACTGCTTGGCTGAAATATTTAAAAAGATCAAAAACTGTGTTTTAAAATATTAATTCATTGATCGAATAAATAAACTTTTACCGTAGCAGCCATTCGATACGGATTAATAAAGTCTTTTCTTCTCTCAATCAGATTCATTTCTTGGCACAGCTAAAAAAATATATATATATATACATATATATACACACACACATATATATATATATATACACTGAAGAGTCAGAACTTGGTGCTACTGCCAAAGCATGGTACAACATGGTGGTTTTGAGGTCTCAGCTGCCCCTCCATGGCATCGCAAACTGGCTGTATAAGGTTAAGATCCGGTGAGCTAGGTGGCCAGCACATTAACTGGAATTCATCCTTATGTTCCTCAAACCACCCCAACACAATTCAAGCCTTGTGACATGGGGCGTTGTCCTGCTCGAAGATTTCATTTCCAGTTAAGAATGTCATGTAAGGGTGCAACTGATCCTCTGTTATGTTCAGATAGTCCACAGCTTTTGTAGTCTGTTTTAACACAACTAAGGGTCCCATAGCCGCCCATGAGAATGTACCCCACAGCATAATACCACCATTACCGGCTTTTGTATGACCTCCTGTACAGGGGGGGAGCAACTGTTTGCAAGGAAGACAGCATACCCTAACACGACCATAGACGTGATGAATGAGAAATCATGACTGAAACGACCAGGCAACTGCCTTCCACTTATCCATGGCCCAGTCTCGATGTTCATGGACCCACTGTAGACGTAGTTGACAATGACGCTTGGTCAACAGAGGTATACGAGTGGAACGTCTATTGCATAGTCCCATATCCAATGGTGTCTGTTGAACTGTGTGTTCTGAAACACTTGCACTTGAACCTGCATAGCATATGGCTGTCAGATTAGCCACTATCTGTCGCCGATTTTGCTGTATCAAGCAGGACAGTCTTGATGTGCTTTTTTGTTTGATGAAGTGTGGACATTCAACAGCTTTGTGTCTACTGCTGGTTTAACCACCATTTACCCACTTTGCATAAATACTAACAATGGTAGATTGTGAACAACCTACCAGTCCTGCAGTTTCGGAGATACTTGTTCTGAGTCTTCGTGCCATTACAGTCTGCCCTCTATCAAATTCACTCAGATCAGCAGCCTTTACCATCACTCGCAAAAGTAAGTTTAAGAATGATTTCTTACCGCACCCAGAAGGAATTAAATACCATTCCCATTTAATCACATGCTCTCCACATCATCCAGATAAGTTTATTGAAAAATGTGAAGATAGTTATAATGTTTTGGCTCGTCAGTGTATATATCAAAAAATGGATGCACATAGAAAAGTGTACATCATAAATACTTACAGAAAAACAATTTATAAGATAAAATTCTTGAGTGCTACTACTATCACCAGCACCAATAACAACTTCAGTAGCTTAATTTTACAAGCAAAATAGCTATTTGAATATCATAGAATGTTACATCTGTTGCTGGTATTTCGGCAGTTTTAGAATAAATTTTTATAATTTTCACATACAGCAGATAAAACACTTTTATATGTATTTAAAAGATGTTTGAATAAGGTGGAAACAGCATTTATTTCCTTAAGCAGTGATGCTAGACAAATACTTCCGGTGGTAATACTTCTCGAAGTACAGAATTTTATGAAAGTTCTTTACTTTGTTGAGTAACGATTATGATACAGCAGTACTTGTTACTACATTTGTTAGCTCAATGATATTGTTTTTAGTCAAATTTTCATGACGTGCACACGATAAATGAATTTGTCTTCACATTTTTGTACATATCTAACTTTTATTTTTAGGAAATCCCAAAAAAAGGATAACTTCCTTTTTTAACTTTTGTCTAAATTTTGTGGGAAAATTGAGAATTCCTTTCACTCAAAGGCATTAAAAAATATTTTTAGTCAGTAAATTGGTTATCTATTTCCAGAAACGTTCCTATATAAAAGTACAGATGTTTTTGGATTAAAATTTATTCAATGATAATGAGTTATTAGTGACTGGAATTTTGCTATATGGCAATCATACAGAAAATTATATTTTATATTTATAGAACCTACTTTTTCATGATGGTTCCTGACCATCATAAAAAATCTTTTAATGGTTACTGACCATCATGAAATTTTATAATGTTACATCATGAGAAAACATTTTACCTTTTCCCATTAATTTTCTACCCCATGGTTCTTACAATTTTCAGAAACTAGCACTTGGTCATGATTAAAAAAATCTAATGTAGCCCCATGATAAAATTTGTCTAAATGAAAATTCGTCAACGTGTTTTGAAAATTTTGTGACTACCTGGCAAATTTAAGAAGCACTTTATAAATACATTATGTATAATATAGTACATTGGGTTTAACGACCATTATTTTTGTCATAAATATATTACATGTATCACTGAAAATAAAAATAAATAAATAAAAAAAACATGATCTTATTATAACATTTTCTTTAGGAGCTTGCTCAAAAATGAAAGACAAAAAAATAAATGTGATCAAAACTTTCTAACCGAAACCAATACCATTTCTGTGGGGAACAGAAATTTCTCAGTGAAAAGAGTAAGTGCATTGTCGCTTTCAAGGGGAAATCTGGCCCATGACGTAACATATTGTGGTAACTGGTTTCAGGTACACAGTTATATGAAAAATTACATTGAGTTAAAAATGCATAACCAGCTTAAAAGACTATAATATGGCATTCAATCCTTGTTTTAAAAATTATTCTGAGGATGTTTTCTTGAAATTGCATTAAGGGTTTTGGCACAAGTCAGTTCAAGAACACTTCTATCTTTCATTCAAAAGAAAAAAAAAATAGCCTGGAATCTTTACTCGCTGAAAAAGATCATGCATCCAGCTTAAATGTTATTTTTTGAAAAACTATTCATAAAAAATTTACAGTTTATCACATTCATGCAGTGCTGTTTACATTGTTAGCAACAGACCTATTGAGTTCAAAAAATGGAAGGAACAATATTTCTCTTGCTGCAACATTTAGGTGCTTTTTTACGGCTTCTCTTATCAAATGTTTGCTCATGTAACATCCTTCTCATTCAGCCTCTCTAAAATGGCAGCCAAGAAACCTAATCAAAAGCCACAGTTAGATCTTTAAATCTGTTATAAAATTTGCATTATTATCAGACATGGAAATTGAACTTCTTGTCCTAGCTCATCAAAATAAATACATTTACCTTAATGAAGAAAACATGTTTATGCTTACTGCCCACATCTGACAAGACTGAAAATAAACTGGAATTGTTAGCTCAGATTTTAACAAAATTAATACTTATTACTGCTTCTCTCGATATTATGTTTGTACCACTTGCACATTTTATAACCAAATATTTTCTTTGACATTAGTATGCTTTTAGTCTTAGCTTATACAACCTAATTACAAATCTCAGTGTACTTCTATCAGCCTACAATATATTGATCTTCAAAACTTACATGCCATAATACTTCTTGTGTCATTGTCCAACCAGAAAGTATAGAATGCTTGATAATGGTCAAAAACTATTTGATCCAGTCTTGAATCCAGAAAGAGCAGCACAGAATCGTAGAACCAAGTGTCTTCCAGACTTCAGAGATGAACTTCCAAATCATTAGTCATATCTGAGAATAGGAGATACAGTGCCCTTGGACTCAAATATATTGCAACTAATTTGCTTGTTTTCCTTAATAATACAAGACAATCATGTCTGGCAAACCTTAAGTATGACTTGCCACCAAGACATTTCTAACCCTTTCTGTTCTTAAATTTTTAAATTGATACTTAAAGGCCATACCATATATAAGGAAGAAGGACAAGCAATTTGAAAATTCAAGTGATTTAACTTTTACGTTCCCACATCTGGAAGAAAATGCATTTTAGCATAAATAGCTTCATTAAATTGTTGAAAATGTATCAGGAAAAAACATAAAACTATACATTCCCCCTCGCTGACCACATAACAAAATTCTACACACATTATATTTCCTTTCCTCATACCAATATTTTTGCTGTTTTCTGCTGCTAAAGCTTATGCACACATATGATGCAGCTTAAGTGAATAGCATTCATCTTCCAATGACGATGGTATATTTTAAAAGCCATACACCCTAGAGCTAGTTTCTATTTTGATTCCTAACATTTTACATTTACAAAGGGCCAAAACAAGGCTTTAAGTTGTGCCATTTGTGGTAAGGTGGGAAAAAAAATATTTAAAACAAATTCTATATAATTATACTTTTAACATATGGCAACAACAATGAAACTCTTAATAACAAAAGCTTTTAATAAAGAGATTTTCTATCACTGTTGTTACAATGAAAAAACAGAACATATAAATGCACTGAAATTACTATGGTTAACTTGCTCAGGTTTGGGGGAAATATATTTTTACAGTATTGTCAATACTTTTGAAACATTTAATAGAAATAAGGATTAACAAAATAGTATAATCAAAATAATATATATATATATATATGGTTTTGTTTGCAGAACTGAAAGGCCAATATGGTTTAGAGAAGAGAATAATAGTTTAACAACACAGGTTAACAATTTTGTCAGGTCAAAAGAAGAAAATTTCCTGCTATATTTGGCTCTGTCATGAGTTTGCCAATTTCCCTTAGCAAGTTCTTTGCATACATCCTGGAAACTGCATGCCTTTCTCGAGAGATAAGCATAGCTTATTTTAAGAACTGATGCTGTACCTTATTTTAAGAACTTTGCTTTAAGAAATTTTGTAATTGGAAGTATGTATCCAGCATCAACATTTAAGAAAGTAATGCCAATAACCACATTTTTTCAACTATTCTACATATGCTACAGACATGGAATTACACATATGTAGAATGCATGCATTCAAGAATAATTATTCACCATATCCGAGCATTTGCAGCTCCCAAGATAGAGAATCAAAGTAATGGCTATTTCAACCAACAATCAGAATGCATTATAAGGTATTTTCTTCCTCCTTTCTGCATGCCTTCGTGGTGTAATGGTAGCACACTTGACGCGTATTCGAGAGGTCCAGGTTCGAGTCTTGGCGATGTGATTGCTACTTTTTCGTGTATTGCTGCTTCAAAATAACCTAATGACTCTACAGCATTATATAGTACTTTTCAGACATAACCACTGATTTTGAGATTTGCAAAATAGTTAGTATCTTACTGTAATTTACCAATTTTTGGTACTTGTAAAAATGAATAGAAACACTGTTTGGCTTTGTAGCTAAGTTTCAGCACCAATCAGAGATTTAAATAAAATGCACGCTTCCTTTTCTTTTAATAATGATTAAAAATACTTTGATTTTTTATTACATGAACTGTCAATAATTCACTGTACTTCTAACACAAAACTGCTAAAAATCAATTTTTGATAACAGAAGCAACTACACAGTCAATATTAGATATATCTATTCCGGGTGTTTAATTAAACATCCAAACCTGTTTTCATCTGACATGATTGTTAATTGATTGGATAGTTCTGAGTGAAAAACATCAGCTTTCTCAATGATGTCATTTGCTGAAAACCATCCAATAATTTAAAAACCCAGAATAAAATTTTACTTAATTCATCAGTATTCAAAATAATATTCTTTTATTGTAGAGAGAATTTATTGCAATATACAATGCAGTCATCTTTGATGTAGCCACCTGCTATACCACCTGCCCTATTTGCCGAACTTATTACCATCAGATTACTTTTCGTTTTCAGAACTGAAAGGCGGTCAATTCAACGATATCAAGATGATCCAACAAAACATTACAAGGGAGCTAAGAGGCATTCTGGCAGAGGACTTCGAGCATGCTATGGAATAGCTTGCAGACCGTGCCAACCATGTAGATTATATGTAGAATAATTGGTAAAAAAACTTTTTAGTGCACTTTTTTAACGAGTTTTTAAACTTTTTTAGTGCACTTTTCAGTCTTAAAACTTTCTACCCAGACTCTACATAATGTTCCTATTCAACTATGGGTCAATGGAAAGAGTCACGGCATTCTAATGACAATATAACAGTATATGACTTAGCTTTCTATCAGATATGTCTGGACCAGATGGATGCCAGTATAAAAGAATTTTCAGAAATGCTCTATGAAATCTGCAGGCCAAAATGCCCTGAAACCATTATTTTTGGTTCTTGATAATGGTCTAAAACTATTTGACCCGGTTTTGAATCCAAAAAGAGTTGTTTTTTCTGATTTAGAATAAAAAAAGTTTCCTATCTTATTTTTAATCAATGAAATTTTAGTCTTAACAATTACCATAAGATTTTACTCAATCATGTATTTCCCATACTATATGGCAGTGATTTTCTTAAGCCCTTTCTCAGTTTAGTTCCAAGAATGTATCTGACCACAATGCAAGATAATACTATTTGTGAATTGAAGATATGCAGATAGAAATACAACTGGCAAAGCCTAAACTCCTCCTTCAATATCATTGAATCCAGATGAAAACAGGATTTATCACAATAACATATACTTGACTTAAAGTCTTTCCTACAGATACAGGAACAAAGGAAGTGAATTTATGCAATAAGTTAACAGAACTTAAGTAAAAGCTCCTTAAAAGATAACACAAATAAATCTTCAATATATTTATAAAATAGTTATATCCTTAAGGCACCTCAATACTATGTATCCAGTGACTTCTGGTTATATGTATATAGCACATCATATTTATACACAAGGGATTATTTTACAAACAATGATAATAAAAGCAACATTTATAACAAATTAAAATATCAGCAAACTGTAAAAAGCTCAAATTATTTAAAATTGAAAACTATTTCATTATATTAATTTGTGTACAAAATTTTGAATGCAAAATAAAACAGTTTAAATATCATTGGAATAATGAAACAAATGATAATATAGAATGTTATTAGGATATAAAAATGTTCTTTGCAATGAAAAATGACTGGAATTATAAAACAGTACCAATTACTACCAAAAATTTCACTGCCCACCCTACGTAAATTTCGTGTATGTGTGCATATACTATATGTATAGATACGCACACACAAACACATATATATAATAAATTTAATTTTGAACATCTAAATTAAGAAAGAAATTAATATTAACCAGTTTAGTACATTTTTTAAATCATACTAAACTGTGTAATATTAATTTCTGCGGAAACAGAAATAACACACACAGCAATTTCTGTAGTTAACAACAAATTACACACACAAAAAAAGTTTGGCTATACAGTAGACATCTATGCAGGGCTGTCTTAATAGCATTATGGGCCACTGGACAAACTAGTGTGTCTAGGCACTATTAATGGCAAGTCATATCAAAAGCCTATTAATGGCAAGTCAACTGACATACACAGATTAGGATGCTGCCCCAGGGCATATGCCTAGTGGGCCCATGCATTAAGACAGCACCGATTTAGCAATATTCAATCTTAATTATAGAACATACCAAATCAATCATACGCATAGTGCTTTCATTAAAGAGTCCAGTTGAATTGGAAAATCCAATTGCCCATTTTACAAGCACAAGCCAGTCAGGATGATTTTTCATTATACGATCTGTTATGTCAGGTAGTTTCAGTTGAAAGTCACCATACAGAGCAGTATTATCCAGTATCTGTCCTAATGCTGAAATGTAATTAGGTTACTACTTAAGATTTAAAAAATTCAGTAGGATATAAAAATTTAGTAGCATATTGGTACTTTCTGATTATTTGCAACCCCCTATTCTGAAAAGTTTTGGCACCAAATACCTGAAAAGCAAAACCCAGTTTTAAAATGGCAAGGCACTAAGAATTCTATAAAATCAATCAATAAAACTAAAAAAGGTAGAAACATTCATAATAAAACATTTATCTTTTTCAAGAAATCCTTATGCATTTTTTCATGCTGTTCTGCATACGTGCATAGTGATCTGTTTTCACTTAAGAGAAATCAGAAATTTGCAATCCCACATTCTTATGCTTTGCTTACAATTTTTTACACTGCATATCCATACAACTCAATAGTTTAAGATATAAAACTCAGGGAATGCAAATTTTTACATTCACCACTGTTGGACAAAGTGCCATATTTCTGAAAAATGTTATGATTTCTTTTTTCTATCAGCCAGCAAACTCCATATCCCATTATGATTCTTTACAAGAAAAAAATATACTCAATGAAAAAACAAACACTAAACAGAAAAATAACAGTCAAATTAAAGAGGGCTGAAAGAGCATGCATAGTTGGGTTGCCATGTAAAAATTTTGGTGCCATAGTACATTTCTTTGTAAATGTTTTTCGGAAGGGGGGGTGAATAATCAGAAAGAAGCAGCATATCTAATACTTAGATAAAATTTTTAAACATTTACGAAATTTTGCACTTAACTACTTTTGAAACATTTTAAAATGAAAAACCTTAGGTTTACTTCAGCTCTTTCATATTTATCAATTTACAGATACATTAGAATACCTTCAGAAACAGTATTATTTACAGGCACATCGAGTCCAGGTATATAACCTGAATGCTCCAGTATTGCTTTACTTAGCCCCATTACCTAAAAAAGAAAAAGGAAATAATAATTAAAATGCTAGAAGACATATGTAAATAAGTCCTTACCAAATAATCCATGCAAAATAAAAAAGAAATAAAAGCATTTTAAAATTTATATCAGAAATTCATTTAATAAAACTGTCTAAAAATGAAATGATTTGTTTCATTGAAAACCAAGACTGGAGTATTATTAAGAAATTTAGGAACTAATTTATTAACCTTATTAAACTTCAAGTCATTCAATGTGGAAGAAATAACATATTCTATTAAATTTCTAATTCATGCGTCAAAACTTAAGAGACCGAAATTGTTAATTTTTGATATAGCACACACATCTCAACTCTTTAGATCAGTAGACAAATACTTTTAAAACCACAGGCCAAAAAAAAAAAAGTCTTTTTAAGCATATCATGTGGGCAAGGCTGTATAGAGCTGTAAGCAGGGCTTTTGCTGTGTCCTTAGTGTTTGCAGGACACAATAGATTTTCCCCAGCAGATTTTTTTTAAAAAATTACAAGTATGTCAAAAACGGGATCTGTTCCTACTGGTCATCAAATGATTGACATGTATACTGCTTTGTTTTCAAATAAAAATTTGGAGGTGAAATGTTCTTTGAATAAGTTTACTTTTCTGATCAGCCTTTCTATTTCAACAATATTCATATTTCATTGTTTAATTTCTAAATTACAGTTGCTAGAATGATAGGAATATGTTATTCAGCAGATGCACATACTTTCTAGCATATCTAAAGTTCTCAGCTTAGGTGATCACTAGTATAGTTGACTATACTTACTATATTTCAGTGACTTTCATTTCTGGAGATGGAGAGAATCTCTTAGCCTGTTCGAGTTTGGTGATGAGGTAGATTCTGAAATCTGCTTTCATTCTGTAATAATCGGTGAGGGTAGCATGAGTGTAAGCAAAGGTTTTTTTCAAAAATTTTTTTAATAATTTAATTTAGATGAAGAATGAGCAAGGTAAAGAGGGCATCTGTGAATACATTAGTGTTAGGGTATGAGAATGTGTGAGGGGGATTGAAGACAAGAAATTTCTGGGGAATGGTGTAGTTGTACTGACTGGAAAAATTTTATTGCAAATGTCTGTATGCATTCTTGGATGGCACTGATGTTTAAATCACTGTGTATTGTGCTGTTGGGAATATACCATGGGACGTTCATGACTTCTCTGTGTATTTTGTTCTGGAGGATTTAAAAAATTAGTTAGGCCTGCATGGCCCCAAATTTGGCATGTATACAAAAAGGGTGGGTCTTAAATCATTTTGTAAAAGATAAGTTTGTTGGTAATAGACTTTACTATTGAAGCCAAGGAGTGGTCTCATTATTGCTGTGGTGTTTTTGAATTTCTTTGGCAGTAGAAAAGAAATGCTTTCTGAAGGTCAGCCTATTATTCAATGTGACTCTTAGGTATTTAACCTTGATGACCCAATCTATACCATCATCAAATAAAATGGGGGGGGGTGAGTTGGAGTTGACTTCACAAAAAATAATGACACTGGATTTGTAAGTGTTAATGGCTATTTTCCATTATGTGAGACAGTGTTTTAAAGAAATTAGACAATTTTGCAGCTGGAGGCAAATGTGATTTGTGTGTGCTCCTCTGGTGAGAACTGCAACATCATTGGCGAAAATAGCAATCGTTATGTTGAGATTAGTAGGGATATCTAAAGAGTGTAAACATTATAGAGTAGAAGGGAGAAGATCGAGCTCTGGGAGATGCCTGCAGTGATTGGGTGGGTGAAAGAGTAACTGTTCCATATTTTAATGGCAAATATTCTGTTATGAAAGTATGATCGAATTAATCTAATTAGGTGGTCTAAGAAGTTTAATTCGTTTGTAAATAAGGCCATTATGCAACACTTTGTGAAAAGCTTTTGACACATCTAAGGATATTGCTCCTGTATGGATTTTTGCATTGTAGCCATCTGTAATGTAGTTAACTACTGTAAGAAGTTGATATGTAGTGCTGTGTGAGTACCTAAAACCAAATTGTTGTGGGGATGAGCAAGTGTGTGGGGGGATATTTTTATGTATAAAATAGAGGATGACTTTTTCTGTAAGTTTGGAAAAGCTGCTAAGGAGGCTTATTGGTCTACAGTGTTCTGGAAAGGGATTGTTTTGTTTAGGTTTAGGGAAAACAATTACAGTTGTGTGCTTTCAAGTTTTGAGGAAACTAGAGAATTTAATTACAGCATTAATGATTTTGGTGATGTGTGCGATCCCATTTATGGGGAGATATTTAAGAGCTTTACTGGGAGAGTTGTCATTCTTGAAGTTTATTTATTTTTTAATACACTAATGAATTGTGCTATAATGGCTGGTGTAGCAACACAGGTGAAGGGAGGCAGGAGAATTAAGATAATTATAAACAATCCTATTGACTTGGCTAATATAACTTGTTACCTTACGGTGAAGAGATGGGGGTAAACACATCTTGAATAACATCCACGAGTGTGTTTGCTTTGTCAATGATTGAATAGGCCATGCTGGAGAGTCCACATAAGGGGAGATGGGTTGGTAGTGGTCTTGAGTTTCTATGAGATATCATACAATGAATCTTCAGTAGTCAGAGAAATTAGGAAGTTTGCCCATTTGTGGTTTTAGGTCTTTATTGCTTGTTTGATGTTGTTTGTTTGTTTTGCTTGTCGTTTAATTTGTGGATCATCGATAATTTGCCATTGTTTACAAATGCGGTTTTTTATGATAATTTTTTCTCTGATGTCATGTGGGAGGGAAAGAAAGCGTTTACTTACTTGGAAGTTATCAATTGCAAATTTGAATGCAATATGCATGCAACTTGCGAGGTTTGCGATTTCCTTTTCATTGTCATTGCATGACTTAACTATAGAATTTCCAGGGAGTGTATTTGTAATAATGTTTGTGAATTTGTTCCAGGTGGTGATTCTGACTGTGTGAAATAATGAGGGTGGATTAGAATCTGCGTAGATTTTGATAAGAACAGGGTTATGGTCCGATGAAAGTGAAGGGATTAAAAAAAATGTTATAAGGTAATTTATGAGGTATGAAGAAATTGATTAATGTGAACATGTTGATTGCTAAGTGGGTAGGCTCATCTGGGGCTAAGATAATAAAATCATTTTGGTTGACAAGATAAAAAAAAATTTATTTTTGCTTCTGTTAGCATGGCTGGGATTACACCTGGACTGTTTCTAGTCCAGTCATACATATACTAAGGCTGTTCACACACTTTTTAGACGATTTTCATTGTATTTACAGAAAAATATTAACTAAAATTTTTGCATTTTAAATGTTCTATGTGATTACCCTTATTCTTCACTATCTTTCTACATCATAATTTCTAAGACAATGAAGCCTTTTTTTAGTAATGGAAAAGGTAGTTTATCCCATTCCTCTTGAACAACTATCCAAAGTTCAAGGAAGGTTGCAGGTCGTCAGGACAATCCACTTTTTAAAAGTTCAAATGCGCAAAAGTCCATGGTGGTACATCAGGAGATTTAGCAGGGAAATGAGTGAAGGGTATGGCCTTGATAGATGTTTCTTGTTCCATTTTTTTCTAGGAAATTAACAGGGGATTTTGACGGGCCACTGCTAGCTTTGTCTTGATGAAGTTCTACTGATTGATAGCAGTGTAGTTTAAAACAGAAGGTCTTTCATATTTAAAAACTGGGTATCAAATATTTAGAAATTTTAGAAATTGTTTCATTATAAATCAGCATTAATCACTTTGCTTACAGTTGACACTGAGCATTTTAATGATTATGCAACTGTCTTTTGACTTCGATTCGAAAGATTTTCTTTTAAAGTTATTACCTTTGCAACATTTGAAACATTTGGGTTTTACCTCGGATATATAATTTGAGCAATTTTTCTTCTTGAAACCAGACTTTAATGGTTTTTTTTTTCTTATTGACAATACTATCTATTGTTGCTTCAGATACCTTAAAATCATGACTTCTGCAACATTCTTCAATAATTAAATGTGAATAATTTTCTTCGGAAAGAACACAAACATAGCCTTCCAACCATTACTTTTTTAAAAGTGTGATTTTGTATGAAAACAAAATTATCAAATAGCAGATGATAATTTACACTTTTAAAAATATCACTGTAATTTAAAAAAAATAATTTCCCAAGCAGGCGATATTTTTTATAACAAAACAAAATCATCTAAAAGGTATGTGAACAGCCTCTGTATGTGTGCATATATACTATAACAACAGATGCACACTCGTGCTGCTGATTTCAATAGTTTGCATACAATAAGAAATGGAAATGTCATTGCACAAGATTTCATAACTGGCCGGATTAAGCAATTAGAAGGGCTCAATTTGTCCTACATGCTGGCTTTTGTCCATGCTTGCTTTAGATACAGACGTTCAAAGATTTAGGAGAACCAAATGCTTTCAAAACATAATTTTTTTTTTCCAAAAAAAATTTGAGGAAAAAAATCTGAAACCTATGCAACAATCATTATTTAAAGTCTAACCCAGGTCTAAATATTTTGGGGGTAAGAAAGGGAAACTGCTGTTTACTCCTCATAAAATAAAAAGATGCAGAAAAATGTGATAAATTACAAATTACACAAAAGGACAGTCTTTTAGTGACTATCTTTTAGAATCTGTATGTAAATATATTTAACTTTAAAATAATATTTTCAAAAAATTACATAGAAATGAATAAATTATATAAGAAAAGGAGAACAAAAATATAAATATGTGCAAAATTTAGTACATTTTCTCTCAGCATTCTAGTTATGTGTTCTGAAATCTTAGCTTCATTCAATTTCTAAAAGTATTTCCATTATATAATTTCTATTGGCACATTTTCCATTCCTAACGGGAAAATTTATTATTTACTTTTCTTTCTTAAAACAGAAGTGCTGAAAATTAAGAGACATTTGAGCCCCATTCTGTATAATCAATATCTTCACTTTAATTAAATTCAGTTAAAACATTTCATTTCCATGGCAACATTTCAGTGCCATAATCCATTTCTTTTTCCACTTCGAAAAGCTTAATATAGGACATAAAAGAACTTGACTGGCCTCAGAAAAACAGGCAACCAAGAATAATCTATTTCTTTTTAAACTTTGAAAACTTTAATAAAATGTTTTGACTGGTCTCCAAAACCAACAAAGGCTCTACCACTTTTCAGCTGAATCTCAGAGCTAATTTTTCTCTTGGGATACAGCTCAAGTTAAGTATAAAATATCAATATCAGTATAAAAATGAAGATACATAAAAAGACATGTTGTTTTTTAATGCTTACCATATACCTTTCTTGGCCCACAACAGCACATTTATGAGTAAACAAACACTAATGGTATCATTTGAAATTTAACTCCTGGTGGAAGAGGTTAGGTTATTCAATTATGACAAAGCACACGAGGGCTATCTGCCTAGGGGGAAGGATGCCTTCGTGGAGGACTTTCTAAGAGAAACTGGCTCATATACACGTTACACATGGGGAAAACCACGAAAACGTCCATGCAGCCAGCCTGTTCGCGGGATTTGAACCTCGGACCGAACTACCAGTGTTCAGCGTCTTTACCACTCAGCCGCTGGTGGGCCCTGGTGGAAGACGCTTACAGCACAGCAATTTTTGTATGTAATTATGTAAAACAAAACAAACTAATTTCCTTTAGAAGGTAATGCCACAAGATAGATAATTTTCATAATACTTTACCATAATAAATAATGTCTAATTAACTATCAGGCCACATGGCTCTATACATACAAATTTATTGCCCTTCTGACATTAGAGATATCACAAATGTACTTACTGCTGTTATAATAACCTAACCATGTTACATAAAAAATAATACTTACCTCAAATAATTTAACCAATGTTTGATTTACAATTTTATACTGCTTTTCATAGTCTTGAGATAACAAATTTTGGATGACATCTTTATGCTGAAGTCTCTTTTCATGGAATATTGCTTTAACTTCAGAAGACTTAAAGACAAAAACAATAAATATTTGCTTACAAACTAAAAACACAAAACATTTCGATCAGATTTCAAAAGTAGAATGTTTAAATCCTCTATCAAAATAACCTAATTTCTGTTAATATAGTTTTCATTTTATGTTTGCAGATTAGAACACAGCCAGAAATCGGTTGATCATAAATTTAAATTCTCCCCCTTTTTTTTTTTCAATTTAATATCTGAAATAGTTCTCTATAAAAACAGAAAATTATAAGACATATAAAGAGAAGTGTTTTTTTACTTATACTATGGTATATTACATTTGATAAAATAAACAGGAAACAGATCTTTATTGTTATAACATTCTTAGAGTTGTCCATATTTTTGTAGCAATCTCAAGAGCCACCCAATGCTCGAAAATTTGAAAGAGTCGGAATTCTCGAAGCTAATGCACAGGAGCTCTTTTATGCTAGTGGTAGAGAATTCGACTTGAATTAAACAGACCTAGGATCGAATCCCAAGGCCATTATCATCTTCAAGGACATGTGAGACTCGTGTGCTGCTGCACTTCTCATTGGTGCTAACAGATGGCGATACAAGCAAGCAAACTACCCCGTCACTGCTACAATGGTGACCCCAGTGAACTATACACACTTCCCTCTACTGAGAACAAATGACAAACTACATTACACATGCCAAGGTGCTCCTTCACACATGCCCCACCTCAACCTAACAGTGACAAAAATGCCAATAGACTGGGAACTCAAACATACTCCAACATGCATCAACAGATCCAACTCAGCACACCCACACTGGAGTCGCAGCCAATGCCCATCAACACAACAATCAATCTTGTCAACATATTGGGCTCGCAACCATGTCCACAAACCAGGCTTCTCCTGATATCACATTAGAAATGTTTGGGAGGAGAGTTTCGAAAAGCCACTCAATTTTAGAGTCAGAATTCTTGACGCTAGCGCACAGGAGCTCTTTTGTGCTAGTGATAGAGAATTTGACTCACATTAAACAGACCCAGGATCAAATCCCAAGGTCATTATCATCTTCAAGGCATGCAAAACTCATGTGCTACTGCACTTTTTATTGGTGCTAATAGATGACGACAGGAGTGAGCATACCACCACGTAATTGCTATTATCTTAAAATTTTATTACGAAATAAATATTTGGCTCATGAAATTTTGCTTATGCACAATTATTTTATATGCTAGTAATACAGCATAAAGATACAAGCTATAGATAAAATGATTCCTCTTCTCATTTGTCCATTACCAATTAATCTCATTTGTCCATTACCAATTAAAATTTTGCTTATGCACAATTATTTTATATGCTAGTAATACAGCATAAAGATACAAGCTATAGATAAAACGATTCCTCTTCTCATTTGTCCATTACCAATTAATTCCTAATCATTTCTTCAATCTAAATATGCATAGCTATAAAATGCACAGCTGTAAATTATGCATAGCTATAAATTGAGAAAGTGAATTAATTTAATTCTGCTCTAATCACAAATCAATAATAAAAGGGATCTTTCTTGCACGCAAGTTGTGTGCAACCTTAATAAAAATACAAAAATAATTCTTATTATTATTTTAATGCTGATGATGCAACATACATACCTATTTTTTAATGCGCCATTATGGAAAAATTATACACAAGTTCATCAGATAATTTAATGTTGAAATATATTAGAAGAAAGGGAATGAATGCTATGCTGTTTCTGAATGAATATATTATTAAATATCAGATAACTATATACTTTGGAGCATACTTGTCTAATAAAGGAATGACAGAAAAAGAATGGTGAAAAACATCAAAAAATAGCAGTCATAACTTATCTTACTTTTACAGATTATAGCTATATTTCTGAATCAAACAACTATAGCCCTCAGAAATGAAATTAGCCCACAAATGATTAAATGGGAAAGACTTCTCAACACTGGTAAGGTAGATTCTTATAATCTACAGCAGGCTTAATTCACACTTATTTTTGAATATGTATGCAGATTTTTATTTGTGTATGGTTACTTAAGTATTATGCCACTAATCGTGAAACTGCCACCAAGCAGCGCAATTTATGCCAATTATGAATAAGCATGACAAAATGGCACACTATAACATCTGAGCTTTTGTTTGATGTAAACTCAATCAAGTCTCTATAAACCGTCTTTTTTTTAGTTTTTATGAACTAATAAAAAAATTGCCAAATTTGGCATGCACCCAATACTTCACTTTAGCCCATACATATTACTGTGTAAAGAAAATTATTAAATGCCTCAGATAGCTGATTGATGAGAACCTCTAATATTTGGAACAATGAATGATTAGCAGCAGCAGATGGTAAATGTTGAAAAGTATATTCAGTTTTAAAAGAAGTCAAAATACAAATGTCTTTAAAATTATGTAACAATGGCACTCTCATTATTGATGAACCACGTTTACCCACACGGCAAAGAAAAGATACTTTTTTATGGGTAAATTTATGTTATCATTAGAACATAGTAGAAGTTCCCAAATCAACAACCCGCCCAAATTTTGCCAAACTCTAGCAATCATGCTCATAATAATCCATCAGTCTAGCAATGATGCCATTTTTATATGAGTTCTTTTTGTTGCATTCCAAGTTCTGATGCCTCTTATAAACAAACTGCAACATTTTTCGCCTTCAACCAAATTTTAAAGTATCACTTGTGAAATTTGCCAGCAATGGTAAAATTTCTGCAGTTTGTTAGCAAAATTTCTAAAGGCAGATACAAGAAGATACATTTGATAGATAGCCGTTGTCTGGGCGATGCTGAGTCTCTGCAATTCTCCAATTTTTTTTTAAGTGAAAACAATCACTGAAACTTGGGATCACTGAATACTTGGGATAAAAAAAGAAAAAAAAAAAAAAAAAAAAAATACAGGAAGATTTGGAGAAGAATGTGTTTTATTTTTTTAAAGTATCACATAACCCTCATTTAATAATTAAAAAAATTGTATTTTAATTTGTTAATGTATGTTTTCCTTTCATATACTGATAATATTTGCTGACTTATGATAAATAGCAATAGTTTGGAAATTTTTTAAAAAAGTTTTGATAATCACCTGCTTACACCAATAAGTAACTTTCACCTTTTCATCTATAAAAAATTACCAAATTGTAACATGGTGAATGAACCCTTTTTAAAATAACCACCAGTTTTTTAGAAACTTCAGTCTTCTGTGGAGGTAATAATTTTAGAAAAGATGATTGTACTATCGTGATGGCAGTTGCTGATTTTCACAATGTATAGGTTTAACAGTAAAATTACAAATTAACTACAAAGCTTGTATTATGAAATAATGCTTTGCTGAAAGAAAACTTAGAAAAATCATTCATAGTTAATTTTTCTAAAATTACTGTAACTGAATAATTTTTTAAATGCAGAAATCAGATTTTATGAGTTAAGTAAAAAGGCAAAAAAGGAAAAATTCCTAAAGTCTTATTCATTAACTTAATACTTACAGCTTATTAAAACAGTAATCCAATGAAGACAGAGTACATGATTTATCTTTTTGTTAATTACGACCCCTTTCAAAAGTGCTTGAACTTCATAAAATAAATCAACCATCTTATTATTTCCCTGATTACAATATGATTTCCTTAATTCGCTTGCAGAATAGAAAGTTTCAGTTTTCAGGAAACAAATGAGACTTTACATCTTCTTTCTTCAGCAGAATTTCTCTCACTTCTTTAATATACATATACCAGCCATGCACTTAAAAAATATATTCTCTTGGGCTGTTTTAAAGGGTTCTCCAATTTGTTTAATATTATAAGTTCCTATACCAATATTTAATTTATGTTTTCAGAAAGACTGGGTATTTACAGAAATACTGGATATTATTTTAAGTGGCTACCTATAGAATTTAGTCACTAGTTCGAGTTCTCTGTAGTCTTACATCACTACATAGTATATGATTAATTGCTTAAATAAATATGATTTATTGCAAAATTAACAACAGAAATTAATTGTACTTGGGGTCACTTGAATACTGACTTGTGTTACATTATCAGTTATGCAGGGCTGGCACTAGGCATTTTCTGCCTGATGCAATCACTGTTAAGTCCTAAATTATGCTGCCTGGAACCTCCCTAAATTATAAAATTTTTTGCTTTACTAAATTTTACTGCTCATTACTTCTCTAAAGTTTAAAAATATTGTCTAAATACATTGGCTCTACAGATACACAGTCAGAAAATGCATGAAAAAAAAAAAGCTAGTATAAACAGTATAGAAACATGATGAAGCTTTCAAAATGTGCATATGATGTTAAATTGAGCTTGTAAAAAACTGCATTATAGTCAGAAGAAATAAGATCTATGATACCATATTCCATATTACAGTAGGAACTGGAACTGTAATTCCTTGAGTAGATTATAACATGAAATACTTCAATTTGATAGTGAAATTAGACATTTTGACAGCTGTTTTAATACATGTTTAATGATCATAGGCAGGTTAGAGAATGGTTACCTTACAGAATGATATTATAACTATCCATATTGATGTTTACCAGATCTCAGAAATACTGGGCATTTACCAAAGAGAACATTTATAGCAGACGGTCATTAAGAAACGGTTCACTGTATTCTTACGTTCTTACATAAATTTTCCACTTGTCTGTGTAACTGCCTAAAAATATAAATCTACATTACTATAATTAATTTATAATAATTGTTATTGTAAGTTATAATAATTGTTATAAAGAATTTATAATACATTGTTAAAAAGCAATCACTGCTCTCGCTTTGAAAACGCTCAGCTAGGAATGCTACCTTATTATACTACTACTAAGGATCTATACATTAAAAGAAATATAAAGAATACTTCAGACTGGGCAGTCAAAAATTTCATATCTGCTCTAGAATTTTCATTAGAATACTAATGGAAAAAGTAAAACACAAAAGCTAATTCTTAAAGGAATTAATATGAATATAAAATCACAAACACAAAGGATACAGAGCTTAACTTTAGAATCATCTGGTTTCACTTCTGTGCTAGAATTTGCTTCAAGCTCGGAAAGAGGTTCCGTGGCTGAAGCATTTACGATCAGACAAAAAATAATAAACAACAAATATAAAGTATTCAAAATCTGAAGATATATCCTCGCTAACTTTCTGATAGTCAACAATTCAGCCTTCTGTCTGCAAACCAACATATTTTAAATTTGACATTTATTTGATCACGATTAAATCCATCATAGTAAGTCCGAACTTGTAAAATCAATTCCACAGTTACTTAAAAACACGATTTTCAAATCAAATGTTCAAACATCAAAACTATACATAACTCAATGTGTTTAACATAGCGTCGTCTGCTCGATAACGGATGCAGAATCACTCATGGAGGTAGGCAACAAATTAGAAGTCCAAACTGGTTTTTCCCGCATACTGCTTTGAAGCAATAAAACACCCCTTCTGATAACCTAAACATTCAGTGACTCGCCATTAATATCAATTGCCCAAGTTTTCGACGTAAGCAACAACAAACGACGTTTACCCACACGGCAAAGAAAAGATACTTTTTTATGAGTAAATTTATGTTATCACTAGAACATAGTAGAAGTTCCCAAATCAACAACCTGCCCAAATTTTCCCAAACTCTAGCAATCATGCTCATAATAATCCATCAGTCTAGCAATGATGCCATTTTTATATGAGTTCTTTTTGTTGCATTCCAAGTTCTGACCATTTCAAGACCATTAAACATTCAGTGACTCGCCATTAATATCAATTGCCCAAGTTTTCGACGTAAGCAACAACAAACGACGTTTCTACCAGAATTGTAAATTATACTTCCTGTATTATGTTTCTCTACGGAGTTCTACAATTTTCCGAGCTAAATTTCCTAATTATAATTTGACATTTCCGTACCATATTTTTTACTTAACGTTTTATTTATAATTAAATGTCTGTCTTTAGTAGCGACGAATATTCCTATATTTAATAATAATACTGCAAAAATTACCAGATTTGTTTTGGTGTCTCTACTTTGGTGACTTTGATTTCCCGAAATTCAGACATCCGTAGTGCTTATCGGAGTATCATTAAATAAGTAACGTGCCATGCTGTTTAAAATTGAATTCATTTATTCTGTGAATGTGCTATTTTTATTATCGGAGGTAAACATTTTGTAATCACTTCGTAAATATAGCGTAAGTATAAATGTACATATTTTTAATAATATATTTATATATTTCTACAATATTTCAGAGTCCCAAGTATATGAAAGAAAATACATTTTTAAACAACATACTGATACTGATTATGAAGTTGCTTATGCGGCCACAGAAGAGGCCTTAATAAGCTAAATAAGAAAATTGAGCCACTGAAAGCACTGACTGTCATGAGCTAGCAAGTTAAAATCCAGGAACAGTCCAGAAAGTGAGGCAAGAGTGAGGAGACTATTGTCTCCTTAACTTAGTGTGTGCTAATGGAAAGCGATGAGAGAGAAAAGTCACTCCGCACAAGAAAACAAGTAAACGTTGGCAGTCAAAGCTAAGTTATGAAGTTGTGATCAATAAGCATGTGAGTAGGAAATGGTCCGATCAATTTATTTTCTGGAATGATTTGGTAACTAAGAACATCTGAAAAATTTGCAGCGGCACAGCGAAGTCCAGTTTTATAGAAACGCTTACAAAGTTTAGTAAGGTGATCCATTACGGCTTAAATTTTCAAGTCGTCATGGATCACTTTGTTTCTAATCAGGTCATGTGCATTTACATTCTTCTCAAAATCTTATTCTGTACTACCTGAATTTTGTGGAAGTTTGCCTCTGAGGCTGACGCCCAGACTGCAGATGCGTTGCGTGGAATTGGCCTTACAGTGCATTGGTAAATACGTTTCTTTTTGTTGAGAGATAATCCCCAGTCATTTTCAAGGAGCACATAAAGTTGGTTGGTAATACTACACGCTTTTCCTGTGACGTGCTTAATATGACAATGCATGGGAGCCTTTGGTTAGTGATAATCCCCAGATAACCTACATTATTTACACAGTTCATAATTTCCCCGAATAAGCAGTGGTGATATGTTCCAAATCTTGCGCCTGCTTACCAATAGCAGCTTAAACTTTGAGTCATTTATATTGATGCTGCATTTTCTGCACCAGTCCTCAATATCTAAAACAAAATCCTGGAGTTTGGAAATGGCATTATTGAATTGGATAGAGCTCACGGCTACCACAGTATCGTCAGCATAGCAAGCTAACAGAGTTATGATCCAGTTTATTTCTGGAAAAATCGGTGGTTACGTAAAACAGGTAGAGGATGAGCGCAAGACAGGAGCCCTGGGGTACTCCTGCAGAGATGTTTTTGAAGGCTGAATAGACATTTCCTGGACTGACTTAAGTTGGACAGTTAGCCCAACTTAAGGCTCCTCTATACCAGGC
>KK115965.1:652451-666404 GCA_000611955.2 Stegodyphus mimosarum | reverse complement strand
GTTTTAGCGCGTTTATCGCAGACAATGTCTGCTGCTTTTTAAAGATTGATTTTATAGACTCGCGGTATTCTGCACATATACACGTTTCGGACAATTTATTAGTTCTCAAATAGTACAGACACGTTTTCACGTATATTTTGTAAAACATATTCAAAATAACTTATGTTTCAGTTTAGTTAGCAGAGTAAATAAATAAGATATGAATAAAAATGTCAATAGTGTCAAATGGGGGAATAGTTAAAGTGTAGAGTTTGCAAAAAAGTTTATCTTAGTGATATTTTAACAAACATTTCAATAAAAACACTGTAAATTCATACTCAAAAAATAACTTTAGAACATGTTGTCAATTAAGTATGAGGTAAAACAACCTTACAATCACTTTTGTTTATCGAAATAATTGTACAAGACTCTGAAGAAACACTTTCTTTTAAATGTATGAAATATTTCATTACATATATGGAAGAAGAAAGCACGGTATTTTGAGTTCAGGAGCGTTCTGCATATGTAGGCAATTTCTTATTTAGGGATGACAACACAAAATAACTCTTCAGAAAATAATATTTATCATGCATAAAAATTCGTTTTGTAATACAGATCAGTAATAACTGTTAATCCGTGTAATGAGGACTTAATTTGATGAGATTAAATTCTTTTGAAGGACTGAATTCATGAAATGATTTTGACTTGCCCTTTGAAATTCATCATTACAGGACGATTTATTTGATTGTAATTGCATGCATTAAAAACACCCCAATTATTTTACGAAAAATAGACATGCAGAGTTTTCAGAAATTTAATGGGCTTATCTGAATGTTCTGCATCCATTTGTAAATTTTTACTGTATTGCCAAATTGAATAATGCTGTGATTACAAAAATATAGTAATTACACAATCCTTGTAATTATTGAAAGCAAATTATATATATTTAGTCCCACAGTGTTCAATTTATTCTATTGACATCAGGCCTCAATGTCAATATTCTGGAAATAATTTAGCCAAGAAACGGTAGTGGGGACCAATCATAAACAACTCATCTAACCTTTCAACAATAGTGATTATAAAAAGCAAAAAAATTAGAAGTAATGGCAAAGATGTTTAAACGCATTATGTTACACATATCTTTGGCAAACATTTCAGATTTTAACTTGCGTTTTTAAATTATTAATATCAAATTATTATTTATATTTCAATAAATTTAAGTATGCTAATGATTTTCATATTACATTATTATAATTTCAACAATTAGCAAAGGAAAACAAAATCTAGGTATTAAATTAGAAGTGAAATTTCTTTTCCACATATAAACATCAACATTGGCGATGTTTGGCGACGGGTACTTTAACCCTAGACTAATTTAATTATAGCTATTATGAAAGAATTAGCAGATACTTAGGTTATTGCGCACAAGAATTTCATTTTACTTGCACATTATAAACATTTGAGAAGATATAAACTCTAAATGAAGGAGTAAATAATATTATATTTACTAGGCAAATAGCACCTGAAGCAGGTTCCCAATTATATCTTCGGCAATTATTCACCCAAATGTTTCTTTTTTCTTCAATTTTAGAAAATGTTACCAATATATGACCTTTCCTTGAATCGAGCAATTAATAGCTGCACATCCACCCGTTTTATACAAAAAAAGCACAAGAAATTGTTGCACTGCTTACTATGCAGCCTCCATTAAGATTCCCACTTGGGCTCCCAAATGGCGGATGATTAGGCAGATGAATCCGAATGAATAGTCCGAATGGCGAATGATGATGGATGATAAGGAGCCTTATCCCGACTAGGTGTTTTGAAGTAAACAGTTGCTTGCAGAATCCGTATCGATTTGGGGAAATTAGTTGAAAATATGGATTCATCCTTTTTAAGATAATATGTTCGCAAATTTTGCTGAGATTAGGAAGCAAACTTTTTAAACAAAATTTCGTTCTGAACGGTTTTAAATGCTATACTTTTCCCAGAATAGTTTGCTCAGACAGCTTTAATTTGATGGACGCTAATTACATTAGTTTTCGCTAATTACATTAGAAATAAATTTTAAGGTAATTCGATTTTATTCGGTTAACGATTACAAAACTTAAACTCAAAGTTTATTCTGTTATTAATACTAAAAGAACGAATTGTTTCTTTTCCATTTACAGAGTTTCTTTCTGAAATAGTTTATCAAATATGAGATGATTTTCAGCTTCTGAGGCATCTTTTAAATAAACATGCATAATCACTATGATTAATGCTGTGTTCGGTTCATTTCAAACTACAGCATCTTTTATTTTAATAGTGAACTACGTTAAATACAGTTGCTGATTTTTCATTTCAGCGTACTTAATTTTTTACGAGTATTTCTGAAAGTGGTTAAAAAGCAGGGTTGGTTATATTACTTAAAACTTATGTCTGAATTATCAGAAAATGTAAGGAAATAATTCTTTTCAAGCTTATCATTTTTTACCCTCGATTTCAGCAATACACACTTTAAAAATTTTATTTTAATACTTAAGTACGCATCTCATAGACTGTGCTCTACATCTACGCACATTTAATAGACTGTTTTCCAGTACGAACAGATGTTGCTTAAATAGTTTTATAAATATATCTGTCAATCGAATTTCAGATTATGTTTACAATTAAGTGTTAAGATCATTACAGATTTTTATAATATTTGTAATCATTATAATTCATGTATATTTAATAAATAGATTTCTTCACAATAACATTCACAGGAGTTTATGAATGAATAAATCCTTCACTTCAGAATATATTTCTAAATAATTTAATAAATGCTTATGTATTTTATTAATGCATGCTTTTTACAAGGATATGCATAAATACTAAAACATATTTAATACTTTTCAGTCTCTGGTTGTGCAAATCTTTATTTTCTGTGCATTCATTATATTTTTCGAGTAAAGTAGCATATATCAGAACATATAATTCAGCATATATCAGAATATTAAACATAAGAAATATGTATAAATATAAATTGAATCAAAATTTCATGCAATATTTTTAATACGCACTCAGTTTTTCTTCGAACGGGCTCCACGAAGACATCTCTCTCCTTAGGCAGATAGCCTTTGAACGTTTTACTTTATTTAAAGAACTTAATCTGACTTATGTGCCTAATTGCAAATATTTAACATGCATAACTTTTTATTTACATTTAGCCATCGAATTTGAAACTTTTGACTTGAAACATGTTTTTGGAGATATTCAGATCAAATCCAAATTTTCTACTAAATATAATTTTGCTGAGCATTCAATACCTCTCTTGATTCCCATGGTCAGCACACCGCCCTTCCATATAATTGGCAAATATTTCTGTACACAATTTTATTGAAATGTATGGTTACAAAGGAAGGAAAAGCTAATTTATTATCATATCTATCTACACATTTATTAATTTTAACAAAGATTACAAGATTTAGAGTTAATTTCAGTTTTGCATTAATGTATGTAAACCCAAAGTGATTATTTTTCTATTATATAAAAATAAAATATGAGTTTAAAATGAATAACAATTATGAATCTTCCTAAAGCTTTTTAAAAAGAGCGTATTACAATGTTATGTGGATGATGGAAAATACATTTTATTTAAAACATTTTTCTATTTGGAATATAAAATAAAAGTGGCAAATACACTATCAAGGGCACTGAAAAAGTGCCCAAACTTTCAACGCTTACACCAGTTAGCTGTAAGGAAATTGAGCTTTGAAGTTTGTTATATTTTTGACACATTTTGACATTTGAAAGCTACCTTAAGGTATTTATCATTCTTTACACATAGCACAAACATTTTGCTAAAATCCATATTTTTGTAGGCTAGTAGCTTAGAATTTTATAAAACCAACTCATAATCAAAATCATTATTGCAATTTATCAAAACATAACCAAGATGTAATATTCACGTAAATGCCACTAAACTACACAGATTTCTATTAGCTATCCAGCAATAAATGTTTCTTTTATGCGGAAGTATCCCATCTCTTCGATCAATGGAGAACTGTCGTGTGTGGAAGTACTACCAAATCGCTGTCAAGGTAACACGCTGGAAGTTTCACACCGCTTTTGGCAATCAAAGTTCGGCACACTACGTCAGCCGTAGTGCGAGGATGGCGTCGCCTTTTATTTCCACCTTCGTGGAATCACTACAAGCTCTTTTCGGAGGCTGTAAGCACAGAGAGATCCGAAGTGAAGTTGCGAAAATTCTTTGAAGTATTTCAAATTATAACCTTTTCACCCCCGTCGTTTAATGTGATAGGCTTTGCATTTTATAAACCCGCCAGGATCGTTTAGATATCGCCAAGGAAGACAAATAGTTCAATTCGGTTTCGGATCCTACCGAAAACGTTGGCCGCATAAGTATTTTGGCAATTTTCCTCGCGCATAATGTGAATCCATTCCAGATTCGCTTAGAAAGGACTCCCGACTCTCAGCTCGGAAGGTAAAACGTTTATCTACGCAAGCATTATTTCGCTTCGACAGATAAATTCCACAAGCTTCGCAGTAGACATCTAAATAAGCGAGCAAAAATTCAGAGTTATAAAAGTAACTAAAATTGTAGTTTTATTAAAATTAAATTTCATGATAATTTTGTTGAATATCTTAAAAAATCTTAATATATTTTTTTTGTTGAAACTCTCAACTTGCATAAGAAGTAAACTGCACAGCAATTAGAATTGCTAAGCGTGGATATTAAATTATTAAAATAAAAGTTATTCTAATTTGAAATAAATTTTAAAAAGCATTAACTCTAGCGCGAATATGAATTTTGATGTGTCTTAGAAACTCTAAAAAGGTTCTCATGATTTAGAGGTTTAGAGGATATTTCAAAATCACACTTCTGTGAGTAAAGAAGAATTAATACATGGTTTTTAATACTATTAATAATAATAAAAATAATAAGAATAATAATTCAAAAAACCTTGATTTTAATTTTAGACGATTATTGATCTAAAAAAAAAATCAGATTTGCTTGAAATTTCATTCTAATGTAATTATCGAAAACTTGTGAAGGCAACTCATTCAGTTTAAAACTATTATGAACACATGTAAAATAACTTTATCAGGCTTAACACGAAACGCGCTTTGAAAACGAGGCATCTATCATTGTTAACACTCTAAAATATTGCATAAAAACAAAAATATGTATACCTATATTTAATACACAATTAAATCTTTTTTTTCTACCAAATTTATTAAACCTTTAACGCTGAATAGCAAAAGATCGAATGTTTTCTGTGTTAATGTGTTGTCGCGGTGCTTTAAATGATGCACTAGGGAAACTAACTGGGATCATTACCCTCTTTCTTTTTTTCAAGAAAGTAGTAGTTTTTAATTAGGGCACTAATTTAGGGGATTTTTTATGATTTCACCAACATTGCAGTTTTTCACAAATGCTGAATGAATCCCCTGAGAGTTTTTCTATTAGTCGAAATTTTTGTTATAACTATTACATCATTATTTATGTTTCAATATCTGTAAGTCTATATGTTCAAATTTTCCAAATTATATTGTGAAGTAATCCTATTTCAAAATCCAAACTAAGCACTAAAACTTTGAATTACTCTAAGGTTATAGAATTCACTCTTCTTTGTTAGCGTAAACTAAGTCCAAAATCCTAACAAACTTGAAACGAACTATCGATCATCTGAAAAGAACTGAAATAAAAAAAGAGACTTAAAATAAACCTTTTTATTACGTTAATTATTAATTTAAACATAAACGCATGACTCTTGCTTACAAATGAGCCAACCACTTGTGACGGTGTTACTTAAAGTAACAGTAAATCTAAATATAATAACGTTTCACAAATGATTTAACGAGAAGTTGGCTTAAACTTCTCACCGGAGTAACAATTTAAATATTGGCAACTACAATGCAAAGCCGAGGAATCTGAGCTATCTATCCTAGAAACCTAGCCTCGAGAGGGAGAAAGTTTTAGAATCTAACAACTTCAGCTTCAATGCGCAATCTAATTTACATTCGGGCGAGGAAACGGAAGGGAGACGTAACAGTAAAGATCCATAACATAAAATAACCGGTTAATGAAAAATAATAGTAAGTTTACATCTTTCCCCGCTAGAATTTAAATAATCGTAACGCATTAACTACCTTAATAATATTATAAAATTTTAAGTCCTAACTGGAACCAACTTTTTACAAGCCATAAGTGTAAAATCCAGAACTAAATCTTGAATTTGTGGATAACTCTTAGAGAGCTGAAATATAAGATACCAGCATTCTCTTCTCGTCAGGTAAGGGTGAATTGTCGCGGGACACTGATTGTCAAACTAGCATACTTGCTACCACTGCGGAATTCCTCCTACGATTCTTCCTTAATTGTGTTGAATGACTTGCGTGTAATCTCTGTTATTTGTGCATATATGCTAAGCTAATATATTTTTTAATCTAATTAAAGTAATAGATGTAAAACCAGACGTATTCTTCATCATTGCATTAACTCATGTTTCTACGGAATGGTGACTTAGTCTCGACTAAGGCAAGATGTGACAAACTTAAATATCTCAAGCACACATCATCAATTCAACTTTTACAAACATGCAAGAAATTACTTTGGCATTTAACACATAGTTATCAGAAAATTTACGTTTACAAAACTAATTCATCCAATATATTACTTCATGAAAAATGTACAACTTATTTAACTTTAAAAAATTACTCAGTTTGCGTTTTACATTACAATGTACACAAGTTGCCTAAAATTATTCTGCAGGTACCTTAAAACAGTCGTCTGGACTAAGCCGAAATCTTTTTTTCATAGTAAACTTAAAATCATTGCGATAAATGCATAATTAAATTAAAAGCGTCTTGTTATGTACAAATCTAAAATTATCCTCGCTTGAGGCAAAAACTCAAAATGCACAGCAACCTTCATACTTAGATATAACCAAAACTAAATATTTGAAGAAAGTAAATTTCACTTATCTTTTACTTAGTTCGTACTCCTTCATCCGTTTAGCCAAAAATTCATTCAAGGAGGAATACGTTCCCGGCAGTTGCAATTTTATCATTCTCCCATGGCTTACTCTCTACGTAAACTGGAATCTTGCATTTTTCAGCATTTTATGAAACCATGCAAACTACTTCTGTGGCTGGGCGAAATCTGAAGTCGTATCTGGACTGGCGGTGGAAACTTTTTGTTTGTGAACGTCGGAACTGTCGAAACTTCTTGTTGTGAGCGAACTTGAAATTCCTTTCATTGTTTTGAACTTAAAAAATGTGTGTTCGAGATTTGTTAGAACTAACCGTTCTCCTTTCTCCCAATAAACTTAAAATAAAACTTTTTTATATCTAATATTTCCAAAGTGTCATGTTTATTTTCAAAATCCATAGAACATCAACAAACTACAAAAAAGGATCAGATGGGTGCCACTCTTACAATGACAAACTATGAAAGAAAGATAACAACTGAGGCTTGTTTCTAACAATGCTCCCACCTTTTGATTGATGACATATACTTAATCAATCAAAACGAAATATAAAAAATGCTGTTCACACAAATATCAAGGCTAAATAGTAAACAAAAAGAAAATTAAGTTCTTAAGTTTCTACGCTTAAATAGTGTACAGGTTAGAAATCTAAATGGAATTTTGATTTGTCGTCCACTTCTAGTCACGAGAGTCTTAATGTCCTTTGATAAATCTGGAGATAAATTATTCTTTGGTGATTTTGAAACTAGATTGTTTTCACCCTGCATCTTAGTTTTATTTGTCTCATCTGACTCCAAAGACGAAGGTATTTCGAGAGGGAATATTCTTTGGATTGGACGAAATAATTCTCGAGACACAGTTTTGACACGAACTCCTCGAATGTTACTGTCTTTTCCTAGATATAGCTCAATCACCTTTGCTAGGGGCCACAGCACCTTGCATTTGTCATCATACTCGATGAGAACTATTTCCCCGATTTTTATCTGTTGAGAAATTGGCACTGTAGATGGACGTTGCACTAGCAGGCCGAGATATTCATTTCTAAATCTCTTTCTCAAGAGCTCTCGTAAATTCTGCAGATGTCTTAGTCTCTTGCTGAAATCAACTTTATCAAGGTGATCCAAGTCAGGAACTCCAAAGACTGTCATTTCACCTAAAAATAAGGACGGTGTTAAAGGAATGAGATAATCAGAGTCCTCTGACACGTAAGTGAGTGGTTTGGCATTCACAATTGTTTCGCAGTCGCACAGCACACTCATCAATTCTTCATAGTTCAGACACGACTGGCCTAGGACTTGACGCAAAAGTTTCTTAATCATTTGAACAAGTCGTTCCCAAAAGCCACCCCACCATGGTGCTGCGGGTGGACTGAACTTCAGTCGATCTTGTTTGTGGCGGCTTCTATCTCGATAGTATTCCAATTAATTGATCTCAAGAAATTATTGGATCCGACAAAATTGCCTCCCTTGTCACTATAAATTATCGATGGCCTCCCTCTACGGCAATAAATCTTCTAAGGCAAAGTAAAAATCCTTGAGTTGAAAGAGACAAAATCAGTTCCAAATGAACTGTCCTGAAAACAGCTCAGGTGAAATGTAAAATCCAAGCTTTTCTTTTATCCTTCAAAATTAATGGGCCAGCTAAATCAACTCCGACAATCTCAAAAACACTAGCATCTCTAACTCTGTTTTCTGGTAGAGCAGCAAGCACAGTCTGTAGCCGTTTATTTCCTTGTCTTCTGCCCCTAACACATGCATATAAAGCTTTTCGAATCGTAGCTCTGCTTTTCAGGATCCAAAACGTTTCTCTAAGTGTTGACATCAGTACGCGAATTCCTGCATGAGACATGGACAGATTTTTATCAATTATCAATTTTTCCACAGTCTTATGCTTCTTCGGAAGTAACATCGGATAAATAAAATTTTCATGGTCTTTTCTTTCAGTCAACCTAGACATGACACGTAAAATGTCTTCGTCATCTTTGAACGCACTAATTGACTTCAGCTTCTTAATATCATCAGATGAAAAAGAATCATGTTCAATAATCTTCACAATAGATTTCGCAGCTCTTGTCAATTGATAAACTTTTAACGCTCCTGCTTCTTTTTCTTCTTTCCTCTTTCGGGTATTTCCTACTAATCTGTGTATCCACCCAATCATTCCCAGTATTTTCTTATACTTCTAAAATACCCAAAGAATCGAGATGACACATCGCTAACATTTCTTAACGAAGCTGTAACTGCTTTACGTTTTTCAGCATTAACCTCTTCTTCGATTGGAATAGAACTTGGCCATGCTTTTTCCGGCGGGGCCAACCAAGGTGGGTCCTTCCACCATCTTGATTCAATAAGTTCCTTCACAGAACATCCTCTTGATGGCATATCGGCTGGATTTTCTGTACCTGGTACATAATGCCAATTTTTACGGTCCGATAGGATTCTAATTTCTGAAACTCTGTTATTTACAAAAGCGCTCCAAACTTCTATGTTCTTCATCCAGAATAGTGCTGTAGAAGAATAGGTTCAGTAATATTCCTTTGACATTTTGAACTTAAGATTCTTCTTGACAAATGAGGCTAATCACACTCCATTAGGACAAGCAAGCAATTCAAGCCGTGCTATACTTGTTTTTTCCAAGGGAGCTGTTCGTGCTTTGGCTTGCACTAAAGTCACTTCTTCTATATTTTGACTTCTCAAACATATTTCTCAAATATCATTTCTTTGAACACATATTTGAAGAAAAGCTCTTCTAATATCTGAGATAATCCCTATTTTTCCTTGCCTAAATTCAAGAAGCAATCTGGGTATCAATTCAATTAAATTTTGTCCTTTTGCTAGACAGTCGTCAAATGAAAGGAAATCCTTTTGCTTGCATGAGGCATCAAATACAGGTCTTACTGCTGTTGTACAGTTATCTTTGAGGACCGGTCTGTGGGAAGATAATGATTGTTAACTTGTTTTTCTTCTTCTGGTATTTCTTCTGTTACTCCAGATTCGAGCTACTCTTCGAACATTGTATTGTATTACTATAGTGTATTCAAATTAATCTTTCAACATGAGCTTCTTTGTCGTGGAAATCAATCGTTTTTCAGCAAATTTTCTGTTACTTGGTAAAGCTTCTTTATCGTTAATCCAAGGTAAACTGACTTCGTATCGGTCGTCACCCTCTTTAGAGACTTGTGAAAGTGATTCCACACTGCTTCTTTTAACTCTGAATCAGTTTTACATTCTTTAGGATCTGTTATTCCCAGTGCTTCTAGCTTCCACAAGTTTTCTATGTCACTGCTATGAATCAACATGGACGTTATTGTTCATGACATGGACAAGGAGTTTCTTTCTGAAACGTAATTATTTATCTCTCTCATGATTGTCCATCCAAGTAGCAATTCCACAGCCGTCAGCACATTTTCTAACTTCTGAATTCTTCCGGTTAACGGTGCACCTGCGACGTCAGCTCAAATAAGAACTTGTATTTTCAAATCCCTTCTTCCTACATTAGATGTATGGATATTTCTCTGTCTTAGTTCTTTTATCCATGATCCAGCTGTAAATTGACTACTGGTCCACAAATCTTCGATTGTTCCAACAATATTAGTCTCTAAGGTTTTAGTTAAACTAACCAAGTTTTATTTTAATTTAAATCTTTCTATCTCTTCTCTGTTTCAACTTCTCGTCAGAAGAAGCGCGCGTTTTCAGCTTATGCTAATTTTGAAGTACAGCCAAGTACTATTTAAACCAGAGGTAGAAACCTCTCAGTGTGAGAGAGCTTTGGTCTCAGATCACGGTCAGTCTGCTCGACGTTCGCCTGACCAGCTAGCAGCTAAATTTATAAACCATAGTGCTTACTACGTGATTGCATATTGAAACAAATTGAAGTGCGCTAGTATTAGTATATCTTGCTACGCACCCTTTTACTAAGAGGCCAAACTCCGCGAATTGCTCTGCGAAGCAAAGTTTAATTTAATTTCTATTTAGGTATTTATTTAAATTTATTTGTTTGTTAAGTTAGGCCCAAGTGTGGTCTTTTGCTTTCTGTATCTATCTCGAGTTGGGAAAAGTGTAAATAATAGTGATTTAATAAAAGAGGATTTCAAATCCCTTTCACGTGCAGTTATTCTCCAGCACAATAGTTACACCAGAACATAGCGCATTTTCCGCTCCCTGTTCCAGTTCAGGACTTGAGAAGAATATCCCTTGTAAGTAATTCACCATGTTTCCAAAGAGTATGCACAGAACACTGATAGTGGCGCCCGAAAAAAAAGAAGAGGATGGCCTCAAAGACAAGAAGACGAACCTGAGATACCTGCTGTACCTGTCCAGAATCCTGAGATAGCACCTCCTGGCCTAGAAGGATTTGGCTACATCGTACAAACCATGCGAGCAGCCATGAAGCCAGCGGCAAGTTTTGACGGCAAGACAGCCGTAATCAATTTCCTGGAAAAGCTAGACTTTCACTTCCTGCTATATCCAGTTCACGAATTTCAGAAAGTCGCTCTTGCTACCAGCGCTTTGAAGGGCCAAGCGCTAAGTTGGTTCAAATGCATTAGAAAGAATCTCTTGGGGGAACCAGGAAGCCCCACATATACGTATGAAAATTTCAAGAATTCCTTGGTGAAAGCACTTCCTGTAGTACGAGATCGAGCCAGACTGGAAGAGGAACGTTTTAGTCGATACCAAGAAAAAATAGAAAATTTGTCTAATTTTATTTTGAGAAAAATTCAAGTTTTCAAGCTTTTGTATGGAAGTCGCCCGGATCCTGAAGTTGTTCAAATTATACTTCCTAGGCTACTGCCCCAAGTTCAAGATTTCATCGAGCTAATAAACTCAACGACGTCAGACAGATTATTTGAGCTCGCAGTACAATTTGAAAGCCGAAGAACAGCCGACAACGAGCGACGACGCCAATTTGAGCGAAGAAGTCAGTGGAGTTCGCCAAGACCCCAGCAGAAGCAAAATCAAAGTTACGGGAATAAGGCGAAGCAATGGCCGAAGAAAGATGTGTCTCCTAAATCGAGCGGCGAACGAACGGAATAGAAGAACAAGCAAAGATTCCGAGGGCAACCCAGAATAAGAAGAATTTAAAATAAGATGGATTTCTTCGAGGAAGGTGAAGAAGCAGCTCAAAACCCTTCCACAATTAATTTAAACACCGTGGTCGTGAAGAATTTGAGTTTACGGAAGATTGAAGTTCTAATTAACAACATACCGGCGACGGCTCTCTTAGACACAGGAGCCCAAAGCAGCTTTATATCGGAAAGATTTTTCAAGAAGCACTTTCGCCGTTACAGAATCTTTAGTGCAAGAGACACGGATGTCATAGCGGCCCAAGGAGAGAAGTGTAGCTGTTTAGGCAAAGTACCGTTGTTCGTGCGTATCAACGACGAGCAGGTAAAACTTTTATTTTATATTGTGCGAAACCTGCAAACATCCATTATTCTAGGTGTGGACTTTTTTAGTTTGGCAGAAGCAAAAATTGATTTCAAAGGGGGAGAGTTGACGTTAAATATGAAACCAATAGAAATCAAGAATGATAAGCCCCCGCAGCTGGACTTGCAGCATCTACCGGCAGAAGAAACAGAAAAACTCCAGGGCCTGGTAAGTGACTTTTCAAATTTATTTAGTGATGTACCGGGTTTCACACAGGTCGTAAATCATAATATTGAAACGGGGGATGCTCAGCCAGTTAGGCAAAAGCCATATAGATATGATAAAGTCAAAGAAGAAATAATTGAATATCATATTAAAGAGATGTTAAAGAATAAAATCATCACGCCAATTTCTAGCAGTTATGCTAGCCCTGTTGTTTTATGTAGGAAAAATAATGATTATCCGATTACGCACCCGAAGCGGTGGCGTTCTGCTATAGATTATCGCAAGTTAAATTCCGTCACAAAATATCCCGTATATCCGTTGCCGATAATCGAAGAGATAATTCGGAATATTTCGTCTACAAAATACATGACTATGTTAGATCTTACGAGTGGATATTTTCAGATTGGGATAAATCCCGAAGACGTCCACAAAACCGCGTTCATAACTAAGTCTGGCACGTACGCATTTATTAGAATGCCTTTTGGTTTATCCGGCGCGCCGCCAACGTTCCAAAGATGTATGGACATCGTCTTAAGACCGGTCCTTGGTAAAAGCACGTTCATATATTTAGACGATATTATAATTACGAGTAGTAATCTAGAACAACACTTACAAGATTTAAGAAAAGTATTTTCATTGTTAAATGAAGCTGGTTTAAAGATAAATGCGTCCAAATGTAAATGTAAATTAAAATATAAAGAGTTACGCTATTTAGGATTTGAAATTTCCCAAAATGGAATCGAAACGAATCAATCAAAAATAATAGCTATTAAAAATTATTCTCTTCCTAAAACAGCGAAGAAGTTATCGTCGTTTCTTGGGATGTGTTCATACTATCGGTCCTTCATTAAAGACTTTGCAAAAATAGCTGAGCCGCTGCTAAAGTTAAAAAGAAAGAAAGCTAGGTTTTCGTGGTCAGCAGAAGCCAACTTGGCGTTTCAAAAATTGAAAGACGCATTGACTCAAGCTCCTGCCTTAAAATTTCCAGAGGGGGATAAAGGATTAGAGATTTCAGAGGACGCTTCAGATTTCGGATTGGGGCAGTGCTTTCCCAAAATGGTCAACCCATGGCCTTTTTCAGTCGAACATTAAATGAAACCCATAGAAACTATTCGGCAACGGAAAGAGAAATTCTCGCAGTGTTATCAGCAGTACATACATTTCGTGTGTTCTTTGGAAGTTCTCCTGTAACTGTATATACCGACCACGCAGCGGTCACTAGATTCTATTCTGGAAAAAATTTATCACCCAGATTAATAAGGTGGGCTCTCAAATTACAGGAATATAACCCAATAATTAAACATACGCCGGGAAAAGAAAATGTTGTGGCAGATGCTTTAAGCAGAATTAACTTAGATGAAAATGGAAGTGTAATTAAGATAGCCATGCTGACATCAAGTATTAGA
>KK115965.1:603221-650630 GCA_000611955.2 Stegodyphus mimosarum | reverse complement strand
AAGATAAGTAGAATTTCGTATTCAAAAGTTTAGTTAATTTTCGAGTGTACTGCAAGTTGCAGGGTCGATTTTACCTCAAGCGAGGTTGAGTTTTACGCCAAGTGGGCGATAAGTTCTCATATTGAAAGAAAAATGTTTTTGTTTAAAAAATTTGTAATTCTTAAAGACTTAAAATTACTTAATGTTTGTAAAATAGATTCTTAAGCATTATAAATAGATTAATTTTGTAAAAGCAATGAATTGCTGAAAAGAAAAATATTAACTAAATGATTTTGTATGACGCTTTGTCGAAAGACTTGTAAAATGTCTAGAATGAAAAATCGGAAAATTGAAGAACACGATTTAGTCTGTGGACTATTATTTCAATGTAATGTGATATTTCAAGAAAGTACCTTGAGAAAGGAATAGGAAGCACTTGCTGTAAGTTTAGAAATTTAACCTTCATTTGTATTTCATGATTGCTATAAAATTGTTAAAGTGTTATAAAATGTAACAAATAATATTAAGCTAGCAATGCACGTTAAGTGCAATATCAGTGTGAATGAATATGTGCAAACTGCGAATTGTATGCATGAAAAGTTAAAGTTTGAGTAATTTTAGAATGCAAGTGTTAATTAGGCTCTCCACCAAATACACTTAAAGTGTTAGACATTAAGCTAGTGAGAACCTCAGATTTAGCTGGTTATAGGGCCTCTTTTCAGGTCTCGTATGTCAAGTTCTAACTAATGTTAGTCGATCGTAGGTGGAAGATTTGAACACCCCCGAACACAGAAAACCCGCAATGGCGGTTTGCTTTTCATCCAACACCGGTGAGAGAGCATTGGGGGAAGAATTTAATTGTGCTTGAATGATAATGTGTGCGTGCGAATTTACACAGGTAAAAATAAGGAATGGTACCACCTAGAAATATTCTGTTGTTATGTTGTACTACAATTATTTTCCTTCCAGATTTTGCTGGAAGGAGTAAGAGTTGTTGGAAGAATAGAACTTGTTAAGAAAAATGTTGAAGACTGTTGTTCAAGAAAATTTCTTCAGGAAAAAAGTTTTCACAAACAGATATTGCCTTGTAAGAGTTGGCCTAAGTTTAGAAGAATGAAATTTTGACTATTTTAGAATTGCGAGTTTGAACATGGTCCGTTTGGACCAAAGTAGTATAACTATCGCATTCTGGCGGGAAGTATGTAAGGTTTTAGTTAAACTAACCAAGTTTTATTTTAATTTAAATCTTTCTATCTCTTCTCTGTTTCAACTTCCCGTCAGAAGAAGCGCGCGTTTTCAGCTTATGCTAATTTTGAAGTACAGCCAAGTACTATTTAAACCAGAGGTAGAAACCTCTCAGTGTGAGAGAGCTTTGGTCTCAGATCACGGTCAGTCTGCTCGACGTTCGCCTGACCAGCTAGCAGCTAAATTTATAAACCATAGTGCTTACTACGTGATTGCATATTGAAACAAATTGAAGTGCGCTAGTATTAGTATATCTTGCTACGCACCCTTTTACTAAGAGGCCAAACTCCGCGAATTGCTCTGCGAAGCAAAGTTTAATTTAATTTCTATTTAGGTATTTATTTAAATTTATTTGTTTGTTAAGTTAGGCCCAAGTGTGGTCTTTTGCTTTCTGTATCTATCTCGAGTTGGGAAAAGTGTAAATAATAGTGATTTAATAAAAGAGGAATTCAAATCCCTTTCACGTGCAGTTATTCTCCAGCACAATAGTTACACCAGAACATAGCGCATTTTCCGCTCCCTATTCCAGTTCAGGACTTGAGAAGAAGATCCCTTGTAAGTAATTCACCATGTTTCCAAAGAGTATGCACAGAACACTCAGTTCTGATAAGTCTACTAGAAAAATCACCTTCTAGGCTCCTAACGTTCACTTCATAGCGTTTGTGAATTTCTCTCCTTGTAGTTACTGCTCCAAAAAGTTCATGACTTAAAGATTCAGATCCAATTCACGTGGCACCCTATGTCTACAACAGTCTCCTTTAATATGTATGAACGTTGCGATCCTGTGTCGATAAGTGCCCTTACTGTTTTCTGCTTTTTGCTTGCGTCTATATTAATTAACAGTGCTTGAAGAAGCACTTCATCTAGGAAATTAGTGCTCGCAAGTGATACGTTTTGTGTCTTCTTTTCGTTTTTCTTTTCAACATCATTGCTCTTTTGATTGGTGTGCAAATCCGGACACATGACACCCCAATATCTTTTCGAGCATATGAAACATCGTACATTTGCCTTGCACTGCTTGGCCCTGTGACCAATTTTTACGCAGAAGAAAACAACCCTTCTCTTTCTTAATTTCACCATTCTTTTAATTCAGAGTAATCTTCTGAGCAACAAAGCAATCTCGACTTTCATCATTTTTCTCACAAAATATGCAAGAATTCTTTTCACCATAATTGGTTCCTTTATTATAGCCTGAGAATAAATCATTCGATGTAGGCACGAAATATTCACCCCGGTTCTTTTTATCTCTTCTACTTTCTTTCTTTGCACCTGAATCAATTAATTTAAATCCAGCTTTCTCCAAAGAAATTCTCTGTTCTTCTTCCACTTCATTCTTTAAAAACAGTAATAATTGTTTCAACTTCTCAGAGTGAGAAATTTCTGTTGTAATTATTGATGCATAATTTCTAAGCCAAATTCGTAAAATTTCTTCGGGAATGCAGGATTCCACGAGCGGAAACAGCATTGCAGCATATTTGTAGCTTGTCATTCCTATTGACTCCAACGAACGTAAAAACCACTCTAACTTATTATATAATTCTGAGATACTGCATTTCCCCTTTATGATCAGTAACATTTTTAATAATAAGACCTAATTATTCCAGAATACAGAATTTTACCAAAAATTCTTCCCTGCCGAACCTATTTCTTCAGCTTTCTATAACCTTTACATAATTTTCGGAAGTTGCAGGGAAGATGTTTACAATATCACGCGGTCTTGTACCGGGTACGGTGGCTTGAATGAGATGATGCATCTTGTCCTCGTTTTGAATTTCTTTATCTTCATGCATTCTCCGAAATTGTCCCCAAAAGGGTAACCAATCTTTAATTTCGTCACCGAAATGTTTTAACTCTATTTTAGGTAACTTCAATTTCCGTTTGTTCGAATTCGGCGGCACACTGCCAATGGATTATGTCATTTAGCGATTGAAAAATAATTCCGTTTCTACTCGTATTAAATCTAATTTTCTTTTCTATTCTTCACCTTTTGCCCATTCACTTTCAAACTGATCGTTTAAAGAATATTCCAAACTTAACATTTGAGTATCAAATGCATTAAGTTCAACAGATAAACGTTCTAAAGTAACAAGTTTCGTTTTCACAGATTTTTCGTCAGGAATTTCCTTTTCTAATTCCTGCGAAACTGCATTAATTGTTTTTGTAAATGACGCTCTGGCAGGTTTTTCTTTTCTCCATTAACGATTCCATTTCAGTAAAATAAATTCAATAAAATCAAATAAAATTAAATTCGATAAAACCAATAAAATTACCTTAGATTCTTTTACCGATCATGTCCGTCGTCAGTAATTGTTCGAGATTTGCAAGAACTAACCGTTATCCTTTCTCCTATTAAACTTAAAATAAAACAGTTTTGTATCTAGTATTCCAAAGCGTCATGTTTATTTTCAAAATCTATAGAACATCAACAAACTACAAAAAAAGATCAGATAGTTGCCACTCTTACAAAGACAAACTATGAAAGAAAGATAACAACTGAGGCTTGTTTCTAACAATGTGAATTTTCTACCGAAATAGACCTTTTCCTTTTGGGACCGAATCTGCGATATTTTCCCCTTTGTAAGAGAGGATTAGGATGCTAACTTCTGTTCTGCTGGAGTCATCTTTAGTTGTTTTCGTCATTTCTAATAACATTATCCACTGAAGCTGCAACAAAAGTTAAGCTTTTAACTTCCTCAGGCTTGCTTATAAAGGAAGCCTAAGCAAAACAATAACAAGTAGCAGTGCTAACAATGCTAAATATTCATTTTCGTTTCGAGTTTCGAGTTTTTAAAGACCCAGGAACTATTATGATTCGAAGTGTGGTATTCTTTAGGATTGAATATTGCGTATTGTGGAGTCACATATATATATATATACCCAGAATGGGCAGGTATAGTTGAGCTCGTTTATTTATTTAATTTGTTATGGCAAAGTAGTCATGAAGTAAAAGATGTGTAGCTGCGTAATGGAGAAGTGATTTCACGGAGGAATTTTCTGAAAGAAAATGAAAAACACCGATGAAATTCCTTCCTGAGCTTTGAATTCGGATGGAACTATCAGCAGTAGTTTTATTTACACGGGCGCTGGTGGGATCGGGCGCACTTAAGAATAAAATTAACAAAGGTTTTGTAAACGAGCACCTTTTAGAAACACAGATAAATGAGCCTTGAATAATTACCGTCGGCGAGTCATCTGAATGATGAAATTAAATGAAAGAAAGGTTAATTTTTTGAATTCCCTGATTACTTTGTAAATAACGTTAAGAATGACAGAAAGAAGCTTAAGATACTTTGTACTTGAAACATTAAACTAGGACATTGATCAAAATTAGTTGCTGAATTCCTGTAGACGTTGCTGAAAAAGAATCAATATATATGTTATGCTTAAAGTAAAAAATCTGGAAATTATTAATGATCGCCATTTATTATTAACAATAACCACGTTTTTTGGTGACTGTGATAAATAATACACATTAATTACATTAACCGGTTATTATTAATAACTGCAAATGAAGTTCGGTCAGTCTGATTAATTAGCCATAACTTCTTGGAAATTCAACTCTAACGTAATTCTTATATTTCTATGTGCTGTAATAATCTGTCTTTGCAGACATTAGTAGAGTTAAAAAAATAAAGGCTTACCTGAAATACAGATTGTAACTTACGTTTTAATTTAAAAAGATAGCTTTAAAAGTTTATTTTTTTTGTATATCGTCATATCTATTGATGAATGATAATTTTTGATATCTTAAGTTCATAAACTTTAATACTGTTTTCACAAATACAAATTTAACATATTATATAAGATTCGAAAAAGCCCACTGATTGATTGAATGCATTTACTTTAGTAGAATATATTACAGCCGAATTCTGCATGATATAAAATTAAACACACTGATTACAGTGTTTTTCACCAAGTTCTGAGTGTTTTCTCTTTACTCGGAATTTGTTTCACCCCATACGGAATGCCACAATAACAAATATTTTATTTTGGCAGGATGAGCTACTGTGACATTTTGAAGAACAATGTGGTTTTGATTTTATATTTGCAGCGGCTTGAGTAGCATTTGCTTCTACATTTGCAACACTTAAATACTTACCACCTAAGTAGGACTGCTGACGAACGCATTCTCCGAAACTTCATTCACTTAAATAAATGCTTCCTTGCAGACAGTAAAATCATTCGTCGTGTACAATTGTTTTAATATTCCGTGTTTTGTATCAAGTTTATATAAATTTTCCTTTTCCTTAGAAATTATGACAGCTATTATATTCTAACTATCAACCTTACCTTTATCTCTGGTATTCTTAGCCGTACGTTTTCTCTTACACTCACTGTCGGAAATTTTAACTTTGAAAAGACGCAACATTTTTACCGCTTGTTTATTTAGTGACTGCTTAACAGACTCGAGTTTCTTGAATATTCCCTGAGACTCCATGTAGTGCAAGAGAAGAGCTTTCCATGTTGTCTTCGCAAGCTTCCATTTCAACATCAACGAAAAGCCTGGTTATTTTCTTTCCATCATCAGTATTTTTTTTTTTTTCAGTATCATGTTGTTCCCATTCAATTCCTCCAAAACTCTCATTTCTATTTCCAACTAAACCTGCAACAGTTATTACCTCTAAGTCTTCATTCGAATGACCAAGTTACACTTTCATATTGACATCATCCATTGCGTCTGTATCCTCATCATTGCCTTGCAAGATACATTGGTACGTCTTTTGATGGTGAAGTAGTAGCCATATGTATAACCCTAAAGCAGAAATTAGCTATCTATTATAAGTTTGCGAAAGGCAGCTATTTTTTCTGATTCTCACGCAGCCATTCAGTCAATTAGCTGTGTTGAACATCCATTAACACATGAAATTTTGCAATGTCAAGAATTCCTGAGAACTCTCACTTTAAAAAGGAAACAAACCTTTCTGACTTTGGGGCAATGAACGAACGGACTTCCTCTCAAAAAGAGGTACCAGCTTACTACAACATCATAATATAGCCATTTACTTCCATATGTTTGTATGTAGCCATTTATTTCCAACATGTTTTGAACGAACGGATATTTATATGTTTGTATGTAGCCATTTATTTCCAATATGTTTTGAACGAACGGATATTTATATGTTTGTATGTAGCCATTTATTTCCAATATGTTTTGACAGAACGGACTTCCTCGCAAAAAGAGGTACCAGCTTGTAGGGTTTATATTTATTTTAATTAACATTTATTTTAAGTCATCTTTCTTGTTTAGCCTTCATTTTCCCCTAGAAATGCCCGTGCCAGAGTATGTAAATTGTAGTAGCACACGCAGTTTATTCAAATTTAGCGGAAGCTAGTTGAATTAAATAGTAGACGAAACCAGAGTGTGACAGTCTTGCTTTGAAGTCACGCTAGCGAGGTTGCTCAGTAGATTTTAGAGCGGCGCGTGTCGGCCTATGTGCCTAGATTTTCAGAAGTGCTAATTTTCAACTGTTTAATCAGTACTCTTGCTGAAATCTCAGCGGCAATTAAAAACGCGGTTAGTTTAGGATCTCAGAGCCTCGTCGGTAGTGTTTGATATTTGTTCATCCAGTCATTACTTTCAGTTTTACGTTTTATTTCAGTTAACCGCCCGGTTGGCGCAGTTTGTGAGCGTCAAGTAGACGCCTTTGTCATTTTAAAGATAAAATAAAAAGGGTTCTAACCCCTTCTTACGTTTCTATGTAAATTCACACATAATAGTAATCAATCACTACCCCAGTTTCTGACAAGTTGGGCCAGCGAGATCTTATACAAGCTTACTACAACATCACAATATAGCCATTTATTATTTGAGGATTAACCTGTTTTTAAAAAACTTATTTGCATCTAATATCTTACGAAATCTTCAGACTCGTAAGGCCTTTAAAAGTTGGAGGATGTTAAGTCCTTCTCTTTTTCTTGATTATCCAAAACGCAGTGCAGTTGCGGCTTTCTGTCTGTCTACAGGAAATGATTGCCTTACCGTCCAATAATACCGTAAATAGGATCCGCCTTACCGTAAATAGGATCGGTTGAAATGCACCAGACATGCATTTTAACCGATCCTATTTACTCACTGTGATTCTGGAGAAGAAATGGACACTAACCATCTGCTCCGATGTGGGCCTCTTCGTGGTCTTATAAAAGAGTAGAGGTACAGGAAGACAAGAACTCTCTTTAGACAATGACTTCTTTCTTTGTGTTCTTAGTTCTATTGTTTGTAACCTCTATTTATAAGATTTTAGCTCTTTGTAACTTTTTGCCTAGCCATTGGAAATAAAATAAATTCCTTGATTCAGCCGAAAGCAGAAATTTCCGGTTCTGTGTAATGGAATATCCGAACAACTCTATCCCCGCGAGGAATACTAGTAGCCTCGGCACATATCGATTCCCTCTGTGAAAGCTGACCATGTCAGTGACAAAGAATGATTCATTAGGAAACAAGAAGTAGTTGCAACATGTACTCTGACGTGTATTAAATGATTCAATAGTCCGCCAATCTCTGCGGCTTCGGAGAACTTAATATCGGAGTTATTGCAGAGCGCACAGGTAAGCGATGAAGACAGGAGTGATGCCGAACGCGTCATTCAAGAATTTCAAAATGTTCTGTCCCGCTCGTTTTATGAAGTATGTCGAACCAGTTCGACACCGAATTGATACCGGTGATCACCAGACAATCAAGCAACATCCAAGATGTCTAACGATTGCTAAACAGGAAGAGGTAGGAAAATTTCTAAAGGACATGCAAGAAAGCGAAGTTATCGAGTCTTCAGGAAGCCCCTGGGCTCTCCGACTGTCTTGGTTTGAAAGAAAGACGATTCAACTAGATTTTGCTTTGATTATCACCGGTTGAACGAACTTATGAAGAAAGACAGGTATCGTCTTCCTAGAACTGACGACATTCAGGACATTCTTTCTAGAAGCAAGTGGTTTTCGACGCTTGATTTGAATAGTAGATATTGGCAGGTAGAGATACACGTTGATGACCGAGAAAAGACGGCATTTACTAGCAAACAAGGATTTTGTCAGTTCAAGATGATGCCACAATTTACCACATAAGGAAAAAGAAGAAAAATTAAAAAAAAATATGTATCTTCTATTGAAATTGGACAAATAGAAGAAGAAAATAAATTTACTTTTAAATTAGCAGAAAATTATAAAATTGATTTAACTGGAAGTCATTTTCATAAAGTTTTAGGATCTGAACCAAAAATATATGAAGAAACATGGCAAGTTGGTTCTCTTCATGCAAACATTGAATACTTATCTGATGATATTTATATTCACTGTAGTACAATTGAGGGTATGCAAATTAATAATCATTCTACAAATGTTATTCACACTTTTGTAAACACTCATCGACCTGGTAGTAAAATTGTTCAGATTTTTGATAAACCAATCTTTTATAACGTTAATAATTCCAATACAGGAATTTCTCGAATTAAAATGAGTATTGCAGATGAAAATGGAAATTTAGTAGATTTAAAAAATAAGAAGGTTAAGTATAAATTTATAGGGATTGATGAAAGTGAAAATTACTTGGAAAAAATTTATCTTTTACTTCAGAGTAAAATTACTTGAGTAAATTTTATTTTTACTTGACTAAATAACTGGAAAAAAAACTTAGAGATGAATTGAAGCAAAAAATTGAAAAAATAAGATTAGATAAAGAAATTAGAAAAACTAGAGAGGATCAATTGAGAAAAAAATCAGGGGTGCAAAAAGTATTGCAAGAAGTTCATAACCTGTTACGATAGATATAGAAAAATATGAAAAATCAAATAAAGATGTTGTAAAAAATATTCAAGATGCTTTAAAAAATATATCATTTCCTCCCTTAGAATCGTCAAGACCTGAAATTGAATATGATTTATATAAAGAAATAGATACACAAACTGAACTTACAGGAGATAATATATTAGATTCTTTTACTGATACAGGTTTTGATAAAAACCTCATTAATGAGATGGGATTAAAATTACCTAGTGATCATATAAACGAAAATAAAGAAACAGTGTTAGAAGCATTATATCTGGCAGAATCTATAAAATGAGAAAAATCTTATCTAAAAGGATCATCTGGGTCAGCTATTGCAAGATCGAAAGACCCACTTATCAAAGAAACATAAAGAGATAAAAAGTAACTTTGAACACATCACTAAGCAGATGGACCCATACATAAAAAAATTAGGTCAAGTCCTTGAATGTATAAATTCGAAAGAGAAAATGATGGGTAAGGGTTTAAATCGCACTAAACTGGATAAAATATTGTCTAAAACAAAAGGATCAGGATTTAAAAACATACCTAAGTTTCATCCTTAATAAATGGAAAATTATCATGACGTAACAAAAAACTTTTATCATTACGATAATAATATAGAGAGTAAAGAATTGATGGCATTAGAAAAAGCAAATGTAGAATATAATAAAGTTAGTAAATACGAATTTTTTATTCAAAATAAAGAAGCTAGAATATTATTTTCAAGTCTTATATTCAAATAAAATGGAAAATTCTAAAGAATAACGGTGATTCTATAAATGATGATAATGTTACTGCGAATTGTGGATTAGGCTTATTTACTGGTAAAAAACTGACAATAGATGGTCAAGTTGCTGAACATACTAGTGATTATTTTCCTATTTTTCACCAAGTTATAAAACTTGGTGAATATGCACCTGGTTATACAGCAACACAACCGATTGATATGTTTTGTTTTTTTTGATACGAGTGATAATGCTAATTGTAAAGATTTAAAAGGTGAATCAGAGGCCGATGATAATGGAAGGATGGAATTAATCACGCCCATGGCATAGCACACTTCTACATACCACACGAAAAGCAAGCATTACACTGGACAAGTGTTGCCAATACAACATAATCAAGATATAAACAGTTTCAGCTAATATACATATAACATCAAATCATAAACCAGGGAGTAAGTGGGATTATTCTCAACACCCTCCTTAATCACATATTATTTTGCATTTATCTCTTAAATAACATAATCTTGGTTTAGGCAAGCATTTTGTAAATAAATCAGCTAACTGATTTTCATTAGAAACATATACAAGATCTATATCATACAATTTTACAATATCCGTAACATACCTCAATTTAATATCCAAATGTTTTAGTCTAGCACAATTACTTTCATTTAATATTGCTTTAATTACAGACTGATTATCCTCATAAACTGAAACTTTAATGTTGTTGACTCCTAAAATTTCTTTAGTTACATTATAAAATACAGTTAGGTCCTGAATAGTTTTTGCTAAAGCCAAAATTTCTGCCTCAATAGAGGACAGAGCAATAGATGTTTGCTTCTTAACAGATTAAGTTACAGGACAGTCATTAAAGAAAATAATATACCCAGAAATAGATTTTCTATCATATGAATCTGACCCCCAATCAGCATCAACATAAACATTTAACATAATATCAACACTATTAGATTTACAAAATAATAATTTGAGTTCAGATGTCCCTTTTAAATATCGAAGAATTCGCTTTAGACCATCCTAAGCACTGTTAGTGGGTTGCTCTTGTATCTGACTCAGACAGTTCAGAGAATACAGAATATCAGGACGAGTTGTCATAGATAGGTACAGCAAAGCGCCTACGAGTTCACGATAAGGGCCATGAAATCTTTCACTATTCACAAAATTTGATGAAGTTGACTTAGGCACTAGGGGAGTATCAGATGGCTTACAATTAAATCTATTTAACAATTTTTCAACATAAGCCTTTTGGCCTACAGTAAGTTTGTTCTGTGAATATTCAAACCTTATTCCTAGAAATTCATTTGCAACTTCAGCCTTGGACATCTCAAATTCATTTCTAAGTAATTCAATCACAGTTCTTACCTCTGAATCATTAGAACCAGCAATAAGCAAGTCATCCACATACAGCACAATAAATATTTCACTCTGTTTAGTTGCTGCTCACAAAAATACATGCTTCACAGTTTAGTTGTTGGAAGTTTAAATGAATTATAAAATCAGTAAATCTCTTGAATCACTGCCTCGGTACTTGCTTAAGTCCATAAAGACTATTAAGAAGCTTGCACACACGACCACTGTTGTCACTGTAGCCTATTGGTTGTTCCATGTAGATTGTTTCTTTGAGATCCCCATTCAGAAACGCAGTCTTTACCTCTAATGCATAGATTTCAAGATTCTTTTGAATAATGATAGCTAGCACAAGTCGAAGTGATGATGTGCTAATTACAGGAGCATAGGTTTCAAAATAATCAATGCCTGGCTTCTGTTCAAAGCCACGAACAACCAGTCTAGCTTTGTAAACATTGTTTCGTTTGATACGCAACACCCATTTACAGGATATTGGCTTTTCATCCTTTGGCAAGTTGACTAACTTTCACACTTCATTTTTATTAAGAGAAGCTATTTCCTCATCCATGGCTTTCCTCCATAGGACTTGCTCTTCTTTTGGCAATGTTTCTATATCCTCATATATTACTGTGTCAAGAGTTGCCACATTAGCTTCATACACAAAGTAATCATTCAACTTTACAGGTAATTTTATATTTCTTCTTTACCTAGTAATTTCTTTATGCCTTTCTTCAAGATTTCTAGATTCTACATCACTTGAATCACATATTACTTCACTTTTAGGAGGATCTTTACTTTCTATGGAAAAAACATTTTGAACTGAGATACATTTCTTTTTCTCTTCATTGAACAATACATTTTGAGAAACCACAGCATGATTTGTGACTGGGTCCAGTAAACGATACCATGGTAGAGTATCCAATAAAAATCCTCTTTTTTATTTTGCATCCAATTTCTTTCTTAAGTTATCAGGAACTCTCATGTATGCATCAGATCCAAACACCTTAATAATATTCAAATCAGGTGGCTTCCCATATTTCACCTCATAAGGTAGATTTTCAACAGTCTGATTTGGAATTCTATTCTTGAGATATGCAGCTGTCTGTAGAGGAAAACCCCAAAAGGATTTAGAAAGCTTTGCTTCACATATTAGAGCTCGAGCCTTCTCTAAAAGATATCTGTTGGCTCTCTCAGCCATACCCTTCAAAGGAAGCGAATATGGAGGAGCAGGATCTATCACACCATTTTTTTTGCAATAACGAGCTAGTTCGCCAGACACCGTATTCCTTGGCGTTATCACACCGGATTTTGTAGAGATCAGGATTCTGCTTTAGGAACAATTTAAACACTTCATCTATGTCATTCTTGTGATTTAAGAGATGCACTTCAGTAAATCTAGAAAAATCGTCTATGATTGTAGCAAAATACTTTTCACCTTTCCTAGTGGGTGGATCAATGGGACCACACATGTCAGTGTGTACCATTCTCATTGGCACATGCTCTCTGCTTCTAGGGCCTTTGTTCATAGGAGTGTTGGAATGTTTTGCTAGTACACCTTCTTCACAAAAACTTGATGGTGACTCAGAGACTGGCAAACCCATTTCTTTTAATATTTTATCAGAAGAGTGCCCCATACGCCTGTGCCATAATTCTGCACTATGATTTACAATGTATGTTGAAGCTTTAACAGATTCGAATTGACTCACATACTGTCCTTTCTCATTGAGTTTAGCAAACTCAAATTTTTCATTCCTCTTTTCAATAACAGCTGCATCATTCTTAAAAATTACACTGTAACCTGCTTTTTGAATATTCTTCGCAGATATTGATTGACCGTTCAACTCAGGCATATATAATACATCTTTAAGTAATATTTCTCTTCCATTTAATGTCCCAGATACTGTACCAATACCTTCTACCTTTAAAATATCATTTTTCGAAGCACATGCAACAGTTCCAGGAAAAGGTTTAATTTCTTCAAACCACTCACCTTTATTACACATGTGTGTAGATGCTCCAGAATCCAGAATAAAATTTCCAACAGGCTCGCCAACCATGAATGTTACTGCAGCCGATTCTCTGTAATCTGATTTATGCTTAAATCTGAAATTCTTCTTGTAATGCCCTGGGCGTCCACATCCAAAGTAAACTAATTTTCTCTTGCAAAACTTGGCAACATGACCTTTACTTTTACATTTGTGGCAGATGATATCACGCTTATCAGCGCTAAAAGCTACGTTATTACTTGAGCCAGAAACACGAGAATCGTAAGAATTTCTCCCACCTTGCAATTCTTCAGTATTCAAGAGTCTTTGTGTAACAAAGTCCAGCGTAAGCATTCCATTTGGCTGGTTCTCAATCGTCGATTTAATAATGTCGTACTCAGCAGGTAGCGACATCAACAAATAAATAATCACATCCGTATCTTTGACTTCAGCACCCGAGAGTCCCATTTCATTTACGATCGCCGACAGTTCGTTAATATGTGACTGCATACTGCAATCTCGGCGTTTTTTTAGTGTCGATAATTTCTTTCGTACTAATATTTGACTAACTGAACTCACCTTCAAGTATTTATTCTTTAAACTGCTCCAAATTTAACATGCAGAAGATTCACTCAACATGGTCGCCAATATGGCATCATCTAAAAGGGTTAGCAGCAATGCGTAAGCTTTTTGTGAATCTTTGATTTCAGCAATTTTCCTTTCATCCGCTTCAACGTCTAAATATTTATCAAGTTCTTTGGCAGCAAACACAGCTTCAACACGGCGCTTAAACAGAGAAAAGTTTTTACCGTTAAACGGCTCAACACAATACTTTGTGCTCTCATCACGTGCTGCCATTTCAAATTTCACTTAACGCGTGATTCCATTCCAAACAAATAAATTCCACAAGACAAATATAAATGCTTCGCCTCTAGCGTGTTCAGTATCAGAACCACGCTCTGCTGTAAAGATTTAAAAGGTGAATCAGAGGCCGATGATAATTAAGTAGAGGCTTTATTAAAGGATGGAATTAATCACGCACATGGCATAGCACACTTCTACATATCACACAAAAACAAGCACTACACTGGACAAGTGTTGCCAATACAACATAAGCAAGATATAAACAGTTACGGCTAATATACATATAACATCAAATCATAAACCAGGGAGTAAGTGTGATTATTCTCAACACTAATAGAGCAAAATATATCATTAAAGATGATGGATCCATAGCAGCACAAACGACCATCATTGAAATAACTAATAAATTGAAAGTTGAAGAAAAGGAAAATTATAACAAAGGTTTTGATAAGAGAAGGAAAATGACAAAAGTCAGTCAATCTATTACAATATGGTTACCACTAGATCAGATTTTCGATTTTCTAAAATATTTCAGGAAAGCAATAACAGGTTTTCAAATAAAAATAGAAATTGAAAAAGAAAAAGTAATGAAAATATGATATATACTAATGTTGCTAATCCTGATTATAAAATAGAAATTGAAGATTTATTTCTCATTTTAGTTCATGTTAAATTTAAAAATAAAGCAGATATATTATATACCCAATTACTATTAACCAATAAACCTGTAGATATTCATTGGAATCAATATGTCATTCATAAATCAAATGCGAAAAAGCACAGTTTGGATCATATTCTATACACATAACATCCGATGAAGTTTTAACATTATTTGTTGCTCCCCAATATGTAGACAGAAATGAAAATAATAAAAAAAATAATATGGTATTTGATCATTTAGATATGGAAGAGTGTTGGGTTGCGATAACTGGAAAAGTCATACCATCTGAAAAATACAGCATAGATTTTTCTAATATAGAATGGAATAAACTGTATGAAGTTTTTCTAGAAATTACGAATAATAGAAACAAAGAAACAGGATGTATGATAGATTATTTATCATATGGTAAATTACATCCCATAATCGCTTTTGATCTATTCCATCACGAAAATTATACAACTGTAAGAAATTTAACATTAAATTTTCATTGTAGATTAAAACGTATAACTGCAAAAAACTATATATTTTATTTTATTGTTGAAGAAAGAAAGAAAACGGAATTAAATATGAAAGAACAAAAAGTTGTATTATTTGATAGTTTAGATGAGAAATCTTAATCTCTAATAAATGATTGCTGAATCTCCACCTTTTGATGATAAGAGAAAATCTGGTCCCCCTGGTCTACCAGGAATAGGATTTAAATATACTGATGATGGAAATTATGATATGGATAATAAAATTTTGAAAAATTGTAAAAATCCTATAGATGATCAGGACGTTAGTACAAAAATGTACGTTTGGAGTGCATTGGCAAATTTAAGGGAAATTATTGATTTTAACAAATATAATATTGATGACAGTTTTTTAAATTTTGTTAATGAAACAGCGGAAAAAACGCAATCATTGGATCAAAGTATTAGAAAAGAAATGGATAATTATTTACATTCAAAAGACGGAAATATTTTTGACGCAAAAGATAAAAGAATTGGAAACGTAAAAGATCCAGTAAATGATAAACATGATGTTAATCAAAGATATGTAGAAAAGAATGCAATAACATTAATGACAAAAGAAAAATATAATGCAAATAATAAAATTATAACAAATGCGGCTAATCATGTTAATGAAATGGATGCTGTTAATAAAAGATATGTGGATAAAGTTATATTTCTTTAAACAGAAAATAAATTAGATAGCGATGGTAATTTAATATTTAAAAAGGTTAAAAGTTATTATTTTACGGATGATTTAAACCTTAAAATGGATATGACCATGACAATCACTTTTTTATAGAAACTGATAAAAAGACTCATATATGGATATTAAAACATCGGAATCCGTAGAATTTTCAATGGAACCCATGAGCACCCCCAAACCACCATATTTCTATCATGGTACATATATCTTTAAAGGTAAAAAAGAGGAAAAATTATCAGTAAATAATGGGCTTAATATCGATTTTAATAAATTTAAAAAAAATAGAAATTATGTGAATAAATAAATGATAAAAATTAAAGATTATACTGAACCAGAAGAATTACCCGATCCTAATCAACATCCGTTATTAACTCAACATCCATTCAGGTTATTTATAGAAGGACCCTCCAGTTGTAGTAAAACAAATTTATTATTAAATCTTATTAATGGTTTTGAAGAGCCAAAAGGTTTAAGATTAGATTTTGATGCATTATACATATGTGCAAAACATATCAATGAACCCAAATATTCTAAATTTCAAGAAACATATACTTTCTTTGAATATATTGAAAGAGATGATATCCTTAAAACTAAGAAATTAAAAGATAAAAAAAGAAATATTAAATTTTTACGATAAATATAAAAAAGAGGAACTAGTATTTTCATCAGATTTAAATGAATTTATAACAGTTGATGATTTAGATCCTTCGCGTAAAAATCTTGTTGTTTATGATGATTGTGTAACAGAAAAAAATCAAAAAGATTTTGAAGATATGTTTATTAGAGGAAGAAAGAAAAACGCGTCTATTATTTATATATCACACAACTTTTATTTATCTCCGATCACTATCAGAAAAAAATGTAATTATTTTATTTTTTAATACACAATCTAAAAAAATTCAGTAAATAATAATAGACGTTGATTGTTATATCTCTAAAGAAGAAATAAAAAATATCTATTTCCGGATAGTTTTTTCATGCTCGATTTAAAAAATCCAAAAGTAAGATACCAAAGGAATTTTGATCCTGTATAAATTATGGAAGAATAATTAGAGAAAAAAAATAGTTTTAGAAAAAGTTATGAAAGGTATCAAAACATAAGCATTACCCTAACAGTCAGTAAATTTATATTAAGTGCGTCATGTTTATCGGCTTTCGCTTTTATACCACTTGCAGCATTAAGTGTAAGTTCAGGGACTGTTGAAGTCATTGAGAAAAGTTTAAATATTTTGGAAAGAAAAGAAGAATACAAGCAATGTTACAATTTTTATAAACAACTGCTAAATTTACTGAAAGCTAAATCAGTTACAGAAGAAGGCTAAATTTACTGAAAGCTAAATCAGTTACAGAAGAAGAAATCTATCTACGAGAACAAGATTTTATAAATACTTTAAAATTTTTTGCTGTTGCAAAATATGTAAAGCAATCGCAATTAAATGGATATAAATATATTTCCAAAGAATTTCCATCTTAATAAATGGGTGTCAACTGGTCTGAAGTTTCTAAAAGCACATCTTTAAGCGAAGATTTAATTAGAAATTTCGAAAGTGCTATTGATTGGGAATTAATATCAAGATATCAAAAATATCTGAACCTTTTATCACATATAGAGATAGAGTAGATTGGGATAATGTATCAGCTTATCAGAAATTAAGTGAACCATTTATGATTATGCATGAAAATCGAATCAAGTGGGATATTATATCTAGACATAAAAAATTTCTGAAAAATTCATTTTAGATAATGAAGATAAAGTAAATTGGGATAACATATCAGAATATCAGACTTTAAGTAATAATTTTATTTTACAAAATTCTAAAAAATGAAATATGAAATTAGTTTCTGGATATCAAATACTTTTAGAAAATGCTATTGAAGAACTAAAAAATAGAGTTGATTGGGATGAAATCATGAAATACCAGATAATTAGTGAGACTTTATAAACAAACATGGAGATAAAGTTGATTGGTGTAAGCCCGAATAATATAAACAATTATCTGAAAATTTTATTAAAAGGCATAGTGAGAGAATACATATTAAATTATTGGCACATGTATGTAGGGCTCTTAATAGAAATTATATATTATAATTGAGAAATATTTTAATTTTTCAGGGCATTTCTTTCATTTTTTCTTAAATTTTTTGTCTAATATGAATTTTTGATGTTTGAAAAAATGTAAAAGTACTTCATTTTTTAATTATTTTTATGTTTTCATGTTCTTTTTTCATTAATTTTAATGAAAATCTTGATAAGTTTTTCAGATTTTTTGAAGAATGAAAAAAATGTAAAAAAATGGAGAATGTTAAAAAAATGTGGAAAGACGTTATATTTTGGTGAACGTCTTATATCTTTTCATTCAAAAAGGTTTTAAAATAGCAACCTATGTCATAAAACTATGGTGTCCCATAGTATAGGACATAGGCTGCTCAAACTTTTACATTTTTTATAATAATGGAAAAAAATTGTACTGTTCATTAGTAGCCTAGCGGGTATAATCACCGAACAGCGGCAGTTTACAGAGGATTAATTTTCTGACAACTAAATGGCTTGGTTGCATGGAGTATTCTCAGTTTTTCCATGTGCAGCTTAAACGCAAGTTAGTAGAGCGTTCTTTGCGAATTTTCTTCCTTTGCCAGGTTCTCACGTAATTTGCGGTAAATATTCATATAATAAACAATCAATTTTTTTTTCATATAAAATCAGTTTTTTTTAAGAATGAAGATTTTTTAAAAAATTATAAGGTTTATATTATTTTAACTAATTAGTTATTTTAATTTGCTATCCTTTTCTATCACTCCTTGTTTCCTTTGCGTTTCCTCGCCAGGATGTAGATGAGTTAGGGTGAACAACAGAATATTTAAACTGAAGTACAGAAACGGTTAGACAGAGCGTATTTTCGATATTGAGTGCTCACGTTGTTATTTCTACGAGCTGTTTGAATTCTGAATGTCGGCTTCGCATTCTTGTCTCTGAAGTTAATATTTCGTCGGTTTAGATTTCTGAGTCAACCTGCTCTGTTTAATTGAATTGTGTAGTCTTGAGGTACTCGCTTATCTTTAAATTTAGCTAATTATTATCTTTAATTTATCGCCACAAACGGAGGGTGGATACCGTATGTACAAAGATCATGCCGTCTGTAAATAATTGATTTCAGTGAAAAGGTCTGGTGGCGCAGTGGCTAGAGTGTCACGCAGCGGCACCATAGGTCCGCGGTTCGATCCCCCAGGCAGGGCAAGGTTGACTCAGCCTTTCATTCCTTGAGCGGATCGATAAAATGAGTACTAAGTTAGCTGGGGGGATTAAATACCGCCGGTCTCGGGTTGCATGACCGCTTGTCCAGGTATGCGCTCATACAACCCGAGACCCCCGGTTGAGAAAGCAGATAATTAAGGCACCGCAGGCTATGGCTTAGGGTTGTGGCGGCACTTAGTTTTTAGAAAGGGTCTTTTACGCCCTTTCCCTGCTGTATTCATCTTCTAGTTTTAGCGATAATTCGCTACGCAGATTTTTAAGTAGGTCTAGTAGCAGTTTATGCTATCAAAGAGGACTAGATCTTACAAATTGTCATGAAATTTTAGAAGTTATTCTCATTTAAAATTCACTTTGCAGTCTTATAGTGGAAATTATTTTGCTTTGGAAAATTCTAATTTATTTTAAGCTTTTTTTTTTCTCACATGTATGAATAAGCATACATTAAGATCGGCCTATAACAGTGGATTTTAGTCTCGATAAAAATGATACCTTTTTAAAAGGAAAAATATATATCACCAAATACATTTTAATAACTCATTTAAAAATGCTTAGAGTTTTTGTTATTTAATTGACGAGTAACGACTGTCTTACATATGAGAGAACAATAACAATATTTTTTATGCGACGAATAGAAAGTCTTTCATATGAAGGAATAATAAAATAATCTGTTTAAATTATAAATCGCAGTGTGTTTTAAAAGTGCATATCTGAATTTCAGAACATTGGAAAACATTTCACATGACAAATATTTAAATTCGGCTTAAAACACTTACAACTCTGTTTGATAGATATTTAAATTTCGGCTACTATCATTTTCACGGTTTTATTTAAAACTTGCTTTTTTTCATATTCTTATCCTCATTTATTTCTGCCGTTACTAAATATTTTGGCCTTTTCTTTGATCTTTCATTTTTGCCAATTTATTAAGTATACTGGTTTTGGTCTTAAGAGTAAAGAAAAATAATGAGAAATCTTTTCCACATATTGAAAAATTTTTTTGAATATGATATACTTTTCTTCCTGTTTTAAATTCAGTAAGATTATTTCTTTCCTGCTGCCATAAGCCTGAAGACCAGTAGAATGTCACACATAGGCTTCCTCACTTTTTCTTGTTTCTGGCTCTTATTCTGAATTAGATTTATAAAAACTGTTTACATATGCATATAAAAATAATTTAATACATCCCGAAAGAACTCAACGGTACGCCTTCTTTTTCGGTAATAAAATTAGAGAAAAATTAAAAATACAGCTTTTTAATCATTTTCATGCGGCTTTAAAGATTGCATAAAATAATTTTACTTTATAATTAATTATTATTCTGAAACTACAAATTTCCAGAAATATATAGTAATATCTTAATAATTTTGGAAATTCAGTACAAAGTATTTGAATGACTGGCAATTGCATAATTCAGAAAGCTAGCTCCTTCTCTAATTATTAACCATTCATCAATTTTATATAGCATAAAATAATATTCGATATAGTTAAGCCTACTGCTGACAGTTAGAACTTCTGAATCTATGTGACTTAGAAGTTAGCAACTGCAGTTTTAGAACAACCTAGTAATAAAGTACGCTAGTGTCCAGTGGACGTTTGAGCCTAGGACTGCTTATCAGCTAGCAGACTCTGTTTTTGGCTATGATATTAAAGACAAACAGCCATATTTGGATTCTGTAGTACAGGTTATTCTAAATCAATTTCACCGCTTTTAAGATTGTTGTTTCAACAAAAACAAACACGTCTTTGGCATTTTTGCTTCCTATAGTAAAAAATTCTAATGAGTAATTCATAGTTGGTTATATAGTAGAAGGTACATAATATAAAATCCTGTTGAGTTTTTGTTCATTTAAAAGGAATTTTTAATAGTTGTTGTAGAGCAGAGAACTTCATTTCATTTAACGAAATCTATTTAGTAATACTAGGCGTGACAGCGGCGTTGCCTGGGCGACGCAGGTAGAGCGCAACCGATTTGTGCATTATCCTGCATTCTCGTGGCAATTTAACGATTCATTAGGATCCGCCATCAGATGCCAGTTGCATGTTGAAGTGCAAGGCATTTCGACGAGATAAAACAAGATAAGTTTCGCTACAGATGCGAAAGAATGAAAGGTAAGAAAAAAGAATTCTTGTTATTCTCTGGTTATTTTTAGAAAGATGCAATGCAATATTTTGAATTCCCTTTGGATGTTCAGTTCCTAGCTGTTTTGGATGCTCAAAACTTTTGAATTAATGCTTCTATCCATCGGTATGAACAATAAGAGCCCGCTACTTAGTTACGAAGGGGAGAAATAAAAAGTAACATATTTTAAATTTTATCTTTATATTCTTAATTTAGCTTTAACTTACTTTTGTAAAATGATTTTAATGCTGCAAAAATAAATTAATGCACTTGATCTGAATTACATTCTTTCGGTTTTCGAATAAAATATTCATAATGATAAAAAACTTCATATTAACTGGAATTCTTCTCGGGTTATATAGAAAAATATTCAAGTGCCAGCTAACATACATCGCAAAGGAGACTTTTTTTTAGCCTGTGATCGAATAATACTAATTGTTGATGAGCATGTCATCTGCATAGATTTTTCAAGTATACAAAACAAAGTACAGTAGCCTTCGCTTAAACGCTTGTTCATGTTTATTTTGGTAACATGATAACATTAATTAGGATGATAACACTAAATTAGGAAAAGAAGAACTGTTCTTCAATGAATAATGTAATTTAACAGATGCTGCATCCCTAATCTTGTTACTTATTCAGACAGCATCCCTCATTTCAGCATTTGTAGGAAATATACCGATTTCGTCATCTTATTCTTCGAAATATTTATCACATTGAAGGGATACTATTAACTTTAATTACTCAAATATATTCTTTATTATAACTGCCCCTTTTCTGTTTCCTCACCAGAAATGTAAATCAGTTAGATAGTATTTACGCTGAGATTTTTGGATTGTAAGACAGAGCGTGTTTCTGCCTATCGAGGCCTCGTTACTAGCTTTCGTCAGCTCCGATAAGAATGCATTTCTTCGGCTTTGCGCTTTTGCAGCCGACCTTTAATTATTACGCCGGTGAGAAGTTCTGAGCTACCTTAGAATTTAAAATCAATTGTGTAGTCTTTGACTATAAGCCCTAGTTTTACATTTGAATTTGATTCCTACTATAAGTTTCATCACATCAAGTGGTCTTCGTTTGGTTAAGCATAAGAAGTGCGTTTTATGTTCAAATTAGGATTTAATAAAAAGGTTATTTTAACCTTCTTAATTCTCTGTCGTTAATGTCAGACAAAGCCATAATTCGTTCCAAATCTGTTAGGAGTCTAGTTTATGTTACCAAAGTAAGTAAAACTCCAGAGGGGCGCCCGAATAAAAGAACGAGCAATGGCTCAAGAGAATTTAAATTTTAGTCTCCCCCACCAAGATCACAGGCTGCACCGACATCAGCAAGTCCCATAGAAGGTTTTTGAGTTTATCGTGGATATGTTGCGAGCATCAGTGAAACCTGAAGTGACTTCTGATGGCAGAAATTCTCTACTGACGTTTTTGGAACAACTAGATACTCATTTTGTAGTATACCCGGTTGCTGAAATACAGAGGTTCACCATAGCAAATGTCGCACTGCGAGGACAGGCACTGAGCTGGTACAAGTGCATTGGCAAATTTCTATTAGGAGAACCAGGCAGGTATGTGTGTTTATTTCGTCTATTTGACCTCAATTATTTTTACTCAACTGTAAGTTATCAGTTAAGCAAGCTGCTGAAATTTCACCAAAAGTGTCCTGTGTTTTGACTTAACAACTGGGGGTGAGTATTTAAATTATCACGCGGAATAACTAACTCATATCAGATCTTTCTTATACTCATGGCACATAAGATACGAACATTCCAGCATTCTGCAGTTACACTATAGGAACATAAATGACTACTAAGTGATCACAAAATTGACATTTTGCTTAAATTTTTTTATTTCTAATTCAATTTCCCACTTCATAACATGCCTTCTTCCCGTTTTTAAAAGACAGACAATTCTTGCGTGTTTTCTAGATTATTTTAATAAAAAATATTTCGTTTTGTTGAAAATAGAGGAGAAAATATTCTCAATGTTTTCGGATTTGAATGCAGGATTTAAAACACACGTATGTGTCACAAAAACTTCGTTTATTAGCATTTCTTGTTGGGAATTTAGTGGCAATTTAGTCAGTAAATTTAGTGCATTGAGTAGTGAACATTAATTACAGAAATTTATTTATTCAATTAGTAATCAAAGTCTTTTAATTTCTAATAAAATAAATTTTAAAATTTTACCACAATAATTGACACTGTGAATAATTAATTTCTCTAAAACTAGACGATCATTTTCTCTTAGCTAAATTGTAGGATTATTATTATTTTAATTAACTAGTTATTTATAATTTCAACCTTTACTATCACTTCTCCTTTCCATTTCCTCACTAGAATGCAAATTTAATTATAGAGTATTTAAACTGAAATTATCGAATAGTAGACAGAGCTGATTTCTGTCTGTCGAGGCCATGTTACCGGGTTTCACCAGTTGTGTTTAGATTGAAACTATTTGGTTTTGCTTTATTGCTGCCGACATTTAAATAGCTATGTCAGAACAATTATTAAGAAATTTTGAGTCAACATAGTTTTAAACGAATTTTAAATTAGACTTAACTTCATTTTTTATATTGACCGTTACTTTAAGTTACATCTCCGCAAGTGGTAGCTGATCTTGTCAAGCAAGAGACGTGCATCATTTATGTTCAAGTTCTGTTTTAATAAAAATGCTGTTTAATCATTTTAAAGACTGTGCTGACAATTCAGACCAGCGATAATTAGCTCAAAGTCTGTTAGGTGTTTGATATTAGTTTCTAATACTACAGAAAGGCAAACTCAAACAAGTAAACTTTAATTAAAGTAAACAACAATTTTTTACCTCCGAAATCACTTAAACGTAATAGCCTTTAGTTGGTTATTTAAGATGTCATGTGAAACTGGCATTTAATAATATTTGAATAATACCTGACGTTGCTCCTACGGATATTGTAATATGAATGCCTCATTTTTTTAAGACATAAAAACTGAGGGTTAATTACATTGCTTCGAACGCTAGGACTGATTTATGCAATACAATGGAAAGGTGCTCAGACCTGCCCCTTTCTTAGAGGAGCTCCAGATCATCCTATAATATTTAAAACATGTAAAATTTTATGTAATTTTTTCAGCTGTAGGTTTTAAAAACGTAGAAGAAAGAACAAAATTAAAAATTTTATATTTCACTTTTTTAACTCTTTCTCGAAAAATCAAACAAAGGACCGCTGTCTCACAGTCTCGCTGACGAACGATAGCGTTAGGAACAGACAGAAAGTGAATTTTTTTATTCTACACTTCTTTCGGACGTTACTTTATTATTGGATTGATAATAAATTTAACTGCATTAATTTAGCCTTTATTTTGTAATTTAGTTAAGCATTGTAATAAAGCTGGGATTCTTTAGGCTCGCTTTTTCCCTATTTTACAATACAAACGCGCTCTTTATATCCAAGACATGATAAACTGAAATTATGAAAACAAAATAAATAATAAAGATTTTATAAATTATCAGAAAAGGAAATCTATTTTTTATAAATAATTATAGACGAAAAATACTGAATTAAATAGTTCATGAACTGAAGCGAATCCTCTCGAAAAGATCATCTGTGCTTTCAAATTATTTTGGTCTTTTGTGGAAATGGTCATGTTAGAAAGATGATGTTCAGTACTAATGAGTGCTAAAAAATAATTGTCACTTTCAGAAGCAACCGTGTTAGGGAGGTGATCGTCACGAGACGGTTCACTGCCCATAACTCACATCAGTAATATCTATTATCTCGGCAAAAATGAGAGCCTAGGCGTTGGTAAAAGATTTTGTCTCAGGCCTTCACTTTTGAAACTGAAGGCCTGAGGCAAACTCTTGTCTCTTGCCGAAACATTAAAGTTACATAAAGGCTCCCTAATGTGACCCCGTGCAGTTTCAGATGATTCTGGCTTTCTGTAGAGGTGATCATGTTAGACAGGTGATATTCAAAACCCATGTTTAGGTATGTTCTTTGAAATACTGGTCCCTTTCAGAGGCGTTCGTGTCACAGAAACAACTTCATGGCAGGGTTCAAAGCAGTTTCAGGTTCAAAACTAATTCGAGTTCATAAACGATACCAAAATTAGGTTAGTAAAATAAGATATAGTTAAAATGATATTAATTAATTCTCTGCAACAAAGTGAAAGACTATTACAATCATAAAAAATTAGATTTTAGCCACTTGTTATTTAATTATAGATTCGTTAGCGGAACAAGGAACTTGGAAAAAAAAATCAGCAATGACCTCGCCGTGACTCGAACTCTGTACCTCCCAATGCTAGCTGGAAGCGGGTCCAATTACACCCCGAAGGCGCACAGCAATAAAGGAGAAAACTCCTTACGCTATTATCTTTTTAAAAAAAGGAAGACTAGCTTGTCAGCCTTTTTATAAGTAGGAAATCTCTCTCTGATTTCTGAAAGTTGAACAATTTTTAGTACTTTATTAAATGAATAACATTAAACTACTGTAATTATAATAATATCCAACGTAGAGTAATCCATGATAACTGTTTGGTTAATCTTAATTCCTTGAATTATTTCCAACAGAAACCGTAAGTAATTTAAAAGTTTATTTTATTATCCTTTTATGTTACATCAGTTCATATTTCAGGGTACTGTACATTTTTAATAACCAGCATATCTGTTCAAAGCCGAACCGCTGATTTTTTAAGAAGACCCCCCAAACTGGTAATACCTTGCTTTTCTCATTATGCACGTCGCCGTTCCACAGAACGTATCCGTTGCCACGACGACAAGGAAAAGCGAACTGTAATTCCCGAAACGCTAAAATCTTTCCCGAAAGAGGGACACAAATTACTGACAACACGTGCACGACGTAAAGCACAAGTGGGAAAAGTAAAGGCACTTCAGGAATTCCGCTCTGTCTGTCACGGCGACAACTCTGCTTGTATCTGGGTGACATCCCAAAAGTCTCATTCCCACTACAAGCTGTCACAGTAAGCATTCCACTGCGACAGATTTTAGTTGCTCCACTACGCGGATCCTCATTCCTCTTTTTTTTATATCCTTTTCTTTCTCTCCGATGCCTGCTCTTTTTTATACACCTTTATTTCCTAAGTGAGGGTGATTTCACTTGTTTCCTTGACTTCCTAATATTGTTTGCTGTTTGTATCCGAGTCAAATTAAAAACCTGTCGGAGAGGAGGAGTTTATTGAAAATTTAGTGAATTCCTCGATGTCACATGAGCTATCGAAGGCGTGGGATTTCAAATTGAGAAGGAGCGGAATCTTTGACAGGAGTTTAAGGGATGTTTGAAAGTGGTGTTGTTTTATTAAAAGTCTCTCCCTTGGCTTGAGTTTTTATTTATCCCTGCGATTGTTGCTTCACTGTTGATCAAGATTTGGATGTTGCATTTCAGGAGCAAAAATAATGCAAAACAGATACAAGCTTTACGTAAATATGGGAGCTTTTGTGAATTATTGAAACAATGAAATGTGACATTTTGTTTGGAAACGTTACATGTAAGTACTAAATAAGCGCAAACTTGTATAGGGCTGCTGGGAGTAAAGAGAATTTAAAAACAAAATACAGAACTTTTATACATCACACGTTAATTAAGGTGGCTTGATAACGCTGTTTTCTTTACACTTTTAAAGTTTATATACTTTCGTATACAGATATACGAAATTGTAAAAAGTTAAAATAAAGTTTAAAAAATAATGCAAAATATTTTAATTATTTTTTAAACACACATAGTTTAAAAAAAAAGCCAAAGCAATAAAATGCTGTTTGCTGTTAGTAAGAATAAGAAAGACGTACAAATGTTTTAATTTTATAATGGATAATAAAATATGACTTTACTATCTTCATATCATCAGTCATTAAAAGGGGTAACCAATTTCACTTAGTTTTTTACGGTATGATTTATTATTATTATTGAGAATTTAACAGATGAGGTTAAATGATGATTTATTCTGCTACAGAAAAGCTACAAATTTCATATATTCTTGATGCGACTTAAAATTAGAGAATCCAAAGTTTTTTCTATTCTCCCAAGTATGAACATTAGAAAATCATATACCTGGTTGTATAGCTTATAAGTCACAGCCAACGATCGCTCACTTTTGAGTTTCAACTGGAATTATGATTTTGTAGGGTTACACTTGATCTGGTAATAGTAATTAACCCAAAAACACTAACACATGTTAAGTGAACTATCGCTATATCTGAAACAACGACAAAGTTCTGAGACGGTTAAAAATAACCTTTTTATTTAAACAGAATTTAGAACACAAAAACACTCTCTTGTGCTACAATATAACCACAACTAGCGGGGATGCAAATAAATAGATCAGTCAAAATTAAATCAAACGTTGTACAGTAGTCAAGAACTACGCAATTAAATATTGCTAGAAGCTGACTCACTAACTCTACCGGAGCGCCAAAATTAAAGGGCAGGCAGCCGAATAATTATAACTATCAGAGCTGGCAGGAAACTAGTACGTACAGTACACGCGATGCCAGAAACACGCTTTGTCTTAAAATCCCAAAACCTCAGTTTAAATACTGGCTACTCATTTGCATTGCGGTGAGAAATAAGGAAAGAAGAAGTAATAATAAAGACTGAAATTATAAATAACTGGTTAATTAACATAAAATTCCCTATAATTTTTATGTACACTATAGTGCCTAATTGAAGCAGAATCTTTGGGGAGGTCAGTTAAGCTGGAAGTTGATTGATTAAACGAGATTGACGCATATTTGAGAAAACGCAGTGGCTGGAAAAGTAATGGCACTTGGGGTCACTCAGTAATCCAATAATGTTCTTGAAATTACTATTCACTGAGTTTTGTTACATATGTATGAAAAATTATTATATATATATTAATTTTTACATTAGTGTGCATACTAATTTTTAAATTCCTTCAGATTTCATGCTTTAACCATAAATGAATGCCTGAAATATTTTGACTTAGGACATAGATATCAAGGCTTATCGGAATTTTGCTCTTTAGCTACGGATTTAATGTATTAAGCTAATTAATGGAAATACATTGTAAGATAGGTATACGTATGTAAAACTGAATGTGTGTGATGTCTAGACTGAGCCAGAGCATTTATCCTTGAGACGATATGTTTATATACAGTGAATCATCTCTAAAGCTACAGAAGGCACCGTTTAATGCGATGGTGGTTAAGGTTATCATCCGGATTTTGTTTTCGAGCTCCCTAAGTCCCGCCCATTTGTACACGAAAACATTGAAAATCCACCGCTTTTTGTAAACAACAAATCAGTTAATGTGACCAAAGTATTAAAGACTGAATTTTTAAACTGAAGTAAATTTTCCACGTAAATGATAAAATCACCAATTAATGTCAAATTAGAGCATAGAAATGTCGCCATGTGAGATTAAGTAACCATGTAGCTTGATTTGGATTTAAGTCAGCCCTGTACAGAGAAACCGCTTTCCACTTTTATGAAAATCGTCTGGACTAACCAATTAACGAAGCTGAATTCTAGCTGAACTTGCTTTTTCAAGGCAAGAACTTCTTTTGCTGTGTTTGGAGCTTTAAGATCTTTATAATCGTCCTGTTCTAGAAAGAGTTCATTTTTTAAAGTTTGTTTAGCCATTTTTATCATGGAGGTTAGTAAAAAACGTAATGATCTGCGTCTGAAGTATGATTTGATTTGTTAAATCACTATGATCAACTCACCAAAACTAGTTAATCGAATACTGCTCTTAGGTTAAAAGTTTCGCAGCCCTTGTTAAACAAAATTGTATAAGAACCGCTAAGATATTTTTTGCAAATCAAAGCAAAATCAAAATGTAAACATGAAATGGATGCATTGCGGAAAAGATCACAATGTTGAGCACTAAAAGTTTGATTTACGGATGTTCACAGAAAAAAATGTGGAATTTAACGATCCATTGATGGGGCAGAAACCTGAAGAATTAGCTTTAAAATGTAAGGGTTATTAATTAATTTCGATTAGGGGTACAACATTAGTCAGATAATTTCCGGAATCATTATGAACAGTTAATAAATGAACTCTTGCGTAACAGTTGCGGACACTCCACTATTAATAAAACATTTTTCTTATCAAAAGGCTGTGAAAGTGTTTATATGTTTCTATTACATTTATGTCAAATTAGTTTAAGTCCATTGATATTTTGAAAGACATTTTTTCTCACTGTTTAATGTTACCATTTGGTTTATGTCATTAAATAGTCGTGATAAAACGTGATCAGGTTAAGCTGCACTTACTGTACAATCTACGGTTTAGATGATTTTGGTCTTGTGTGCGGTTATTGTATCAGGAAGGTGATGTTCAGTACGGATGTTTATTTATGTTCACAGAAATATTGGTCTTTTACAGAAGTGGTCATCTTTGGGAGATGTATTCATTTTATATGTATGTGCAATGATAAAGGATGGCGTTTATCAGCTGTATGAATCGGGAATTGAATAATATGAATCCGCAATTACATTGTTTGCTCCAATGTCTGGTCTCAGAGATTTCAGAAGGAAATACCTATTAAAGCGCAACTAGAGGTGGCCTCAACAAGTATATAAACAGAAGGAGGTCTGGATTAAAAAACACCTGAAAATAAGCTGTGTTATAATACTGGGTGAAGCACAGAATTTTCAGTTTGTCGAACCGATGTGCTAACGGTTGTACCACTGTAAATGTACCTTTATTCTTTACAAAACTATTGAAATCACGAGCTTGGGAAGAGGGAATTTATCCCGTCCAAAATAAAATAAAATAAAAAAGAACACTAAGTCGGAAGAAATCAAATGCAATCGGTGTTTAATAACTCGAATTGTATCTGCCAAACGAAAGAATCCTGTTAAAGAAATACAGCTGGAGCAGTGTTTATATTGTATTATCTAATCTTCTTACTATTATACATTGTGACTAGATCTACTTGGATGTCAAACCTTTGTGAATTCTCACACAGGAGTGAAGATGAACACATCAGGGAAAGCGCATAAAAGACCCTTTTATGAATTACAACTCTTTAACAGAAAGTCAGGCACATAGGTGCGACCATCCGAATATAAAATAACCCATTAATTTAAATAAACACCTGACATCCTTTATAAATTCTCATGATTCCAAAGAAGCCTGCTATCCAATGTTGTTGAGCCCTGCTTATAAATTAAATTTTGAAATTCCTGTTTTTCCTTTGTTAAATTAGATAACTTCTACTACTTAATCCCAAAATAATTTTGAAAATTTTTAAAAGATTTCTTATATAAGATACTGTTCCAAAGAAATATAATTGAATGAAATTCTGAAAAGTAATCATTCTTTTTCCGTATAATTAACCATTATTTTCTTTGGTGAATGCATAAAACTGTAGTGAGTTAGAAACTTAACAATTCATGGCAGATTCCAAGCATACAGGTTAACTAAAAAAATATTATAGTCATATATGTATTTCTAGGATTAAATGACTACACTCAGCGCAAGTATAGAAAGCTGGAGAGAAATTGTGTTCCAACCTTTCGTGCAGATCTTTGCGCTGAGCATTGTTTTAGAAACTGATGTATTACTTTTTGGATTACTATTATTCTTTCGCTTTAACATTATGAACTTTCTTTCAACTTGTTTTTTTGTTTAATCACCTTTGAACTCTTACCGCTTTTGCTTACTCTTTTAGAAACATTGCAAAAAATAAACTTTGAGATATTGTTTAAAGGCTTTCTGGACTGGAATGTACCTGTATGCTATGCACGTGACATTTCAGTTCGTAGTTTTCCCACTTTAAGACAATTAAAAATGTAATTAGACGAAAGATAATTATCAGGAAAGATTATTAAAATCTTTAAAAATTTAGATTTGAAGACGCTTGATTCTAACATGCTTATATTATATGTGCAAATACCCTAGCATTTCAAACTTTGCTAACTTTTACCAGAAAAAAAAAATATTACCAAGAGAAAGATCTAAGTTCTCAGACCTCCCCAAACAAATGTACTGAAGCGTTAGGCTTTTAAACAGGAAGATTTAGGTGCCCATAAAAATCAGTAACAAAATAAAAATAACTCTAATAGAGAAGAAGTAACAACGCGTCTCACACAAAGCCGCCACTTGAGGAGCACAGTGCAGCGGAAGCAGCTCCTATTCATTTTGTAGTGCTTAACAAATTTTTCTTGTCTCCTACGACAAACATTAAAAAAAAAATCATCTCGAGAAATTGAAGAATCGAGAGGAGCACTTCCAAAAAATATTTCATCTCCAAGATACGTCGGAATATACAGAGAGCTGGCCTGAAGGACATACGGGGATGCGGTTCGCTTCAATAGAGGAGCATAAAATGATTCATAAATTGAACGCCCCTTTGTCCGGAGTGTAAAAGTGAAGAGAAAAGAGAGAAAAGAATCCCTGTGTCCTTTTTCATCTTCGATGGCCTTATTTATCTTCGCCTATTTTCCGCATCGTTACCCTTGAAATTACAGAGCTTTCCAGGAGACGGTTTGGAAGAGGGGTAAGGGAACCCATGCAGAGTCAAAATGGAGAGAGCCGCAGTGGAATATTGGATATATATCAACACGCTGTGTTTATCTTAACATATATTGCATCTTGTTACCATCATCTCTTTTGCTTTTTGCTCAGAAAAACTGCATCGGGTAAAGACGTTAAATTGTTATTTTTTTCGCTTAGTTGTTACGAACTTCTTTGCATACCGTATGGCATGCTGCTCCATGCAAATGGGAAGCTTATAATGTCTGCGATTTAACGAAAGGACGTTATCTTAAAACGTGGGGTTTCTGTTAATTAACAAAATCAGTAAAAATAGAAGTACCTCTTCTAGCATTCATTAATTATTGACGAAAAGAGAATTCTGAATCTTTCATATACTTGCTAGACTATTATAATAGATATTTACACATTCTATTCAAATATAGTCTTCGTTGTGCACCCGACAAATTTGGCAACTGTAACCGTGCACTACTTCTATAATGTTAACTAGATCTAATTGTTCCCTTACATAGATTCCAACTGCTACTGATTCTCCGTAGTTTCAATGATAATTCCTAAAAACTACGAGCTACTTAAAATACTGAAAAAATTACAGATTTTATTGATAGGGAGAGAAGGGAAATGGTACTCGAAACGAAATCAACTTATTCATTCCCTGACTGACGAAATGCTCGTGACATATTTTTCATGTGTTAAGTTGATGGTCTTACTGACTTTGAAGAACAAACCATCATAGATCAGCAAATTCCGACCTTTATTTTTCCAATCAAGCTCTTCGCAGTGAAAGGCTTGTTTAACCTGCAGGTTCCGTTCAGTTAAATTATGCCGAGAAAACATAACACGTGCTTCTTCCGAGCTGCAATTAAACAGGAAGATTTTTAAGTTCGCGAATTTAAATTCGTGCCTCTTCAGAATACGAAGTTAAAATTATCGAATCAGAAATTTAAAGCCTCATATTTCTACAGAATTTCTATGCATTTAGCATCTAAAATCATAAACTTCTGATCAATTATTCGAGTCACACGCAAATAATTTCAGTCACGGAACATATAAAACGATCATAGACTTCTGATCAATTATACGTTTGCGTTTTCAGTGTATGCTTTGCACACTGGTTTCTGCAAAATTTGAATTTAAAAAAATAAGGTTTTATAAGTTACCACTTTCAGAATTTCTTCTGCAGAAACAGCGTTTCCTTTTCAAATAACAACGGCTGTAATGCGGATCAAATGATCAATGGCTTAAATTATCTTAATTCAAATTTAGCTTTTCAGAAATTAGAGTACTAAATCTTTACTTTTGTTACTATAGCAGTTAGATATGAGAAATATCCAGTTGGAAAGCACAAATTTCGGTACAGGAAGAATCTAACATTACTTTTTAAATTTTTTTAACTTTCTCATAAGTTATAAAATATGTATAAGCACTATGTAATAAGTAAAAGGTTAATAATTTCTTTTTGAGGTTTGGAAAAATTTGGTTTAGCGCTTGTGTTGCGTATCATAGTCTAGGACTTATCAAAACTTTATGATATCATGGTGTGGCAGTTTAACCGTAATGGGACTTTTGAACTCTTATTTACTTGTTTATTTAATTGCATTATTTCAAATATCTAAAACTGTAACATTTAACTGTAACGAAACTGCATATGTGTAATTATAACCGCATCTGTGTCTCAGTTAGTATGTGGTTCCGCTGGTTTTCGTGTGCTGATGCATGCATTCTTGTAACTTGGTTTTGATAAATATAAAAGTTGGTATGTTTTGAAGATGACTACTGATTCATTTTTCCAAATGAATTACTTCTCTTTAAGTACAGTATAACGAACATGTGTTATATAAAGAACATGTGCAGTAGAATGGTGTATCCGATATAGCACAACGGTTTAGCATTTCTGTTGTGTATGTTTTCGAAGTTTAGAGTTTTACTTTTGAAAATGCAAATTGATTTTTGTTTAAATTGGGGGGGGAGGAATTTGGAAATTTTGTTAATCGATCTCTTTGGTTTTAATCTCTTTAATCCCTTTATTTTTCATTTACATTCATTTTTACTTCATTTAGAAACTTAGCTCTTGACAGAATGATTTGGTTTATTTAATTATTGCGAGGCACACGAAGGCTATCTGCCTAAGGAGAGGGCTGGCTTTGTGGAGGACTATCTAAGGAAAACTGCACGTTATACATGAAGAAAACTACGAAAACGCCCATGCAGCCATCCCGTTCGAATGGAATTGAATGCAGGTCGAAACTACCAGTGTTCAGCGTCTTTACGCTTTACCGCTGGTGGGACTTCTCTCGGCGGATTGTGCATCTAGTAACTTATACTTTCTGAATCCATTTATAAGCAAATAAAGAAATTTTCATAAAGTTACCCGGCCAGGGGCCTCTTATATTCAACTGATAACCATAACTTGTGATTACGTAACAGTTCAAAACTTACATGTTTAATAACCAAATGCATTTACCGGTTTGAGAACAGCATAGTGATTGTCTTATATATGCTATCAGTTATCTGTTTTCCAACTTTCCAATATAATAAACAAGTGCGGAAACTCTCAAATTAATATTAAAAGGCAAAAATTGCTATTTAGAATAAATAAAATGCATTTAATCAATCATCTGTTTGGATTCGAAAAATGAGAACTGTTTTTAATAGTCAAAATACACCATAAATTTTTATAGACGTAGAAAATATCTCTAAATTAAATTTTTAATGCAGTTATTACGCTTTATACTTTATTTTAGCAGTGATAATATAGTTCAGAGAAACTTTCTTTCCTAATTGTAACTTAAACGCATATCGTTCTCTAAACCAAAAAGTTATGTAACGAATTGCATTATTTATATTACAATTTAATTTTATAATATGAAGCTATGAATCTTGCATTCTAAAGAAAGTGATTTTGCCTATGTTTACCCATGAGGGAATAAAAAATTTCTTGATAACGATCTTTCACCTGTCTCTCTAGTCTTGGGCGTCAAGAAGAAATCTAAAGCTTGTTTACCAGCATTTATGCCGAGTTTTCCGTGGAAGAGCTGAAAATGCTTCAACGTTCTTAAAGAAAAGAGATAGAATGATTTGTTCTTTTATTCTGAGATGATACTTCTATTCTAACAGGTAAAAAACCCTGAAAATCGAGCTGTTTAAATATTCTATGTATACAGTACACTTTCATGACAGTCTCAGGAGAATCAATCACCTATTTAACCAATATTCAACTTTCGATCTTGGATGGGTCAAGGGTCTTGAAACAGTTCATCTGTTTAGTCACGTTCTGTACTCACGGCATCCCGGATGACAAACATTAAAAGAGAGCGCTTGATAGGTCATCGTGAGATGATAAGTGAAAAGTAATCGTCTGAATACCGTGGGACATGAAAGAATTCCAAACTTCGATGGCCTCTGCTGCCGTTTGTTTACTGACATTCATAAGAAAAACTTTGACTTCATCATATGGAAGTTGAAGCAGTTCAGTCTGTTTAGACTGTATATCATTACCTACACTTAACGGGGATGGAAAACAGAGCAAAAATATTACTTGATTTACTACTAAAGTATGATAACCTATAGAAATATTATGTAGAATTATTTCACAAAAGTAATTTGCAGCTAGAAATGATCAAATTAGATAATTTTTCAAAGCATTCTAATGTAGCAGATTCAAATTAAGTACTCCAAGAAAAACAATATTAAACTGTAATGAAGGTATTTTTACTCCTATTAATAAGGGTTGGGCCGCCGAGCGTTAAAAGTCGCTGAACACTGGTAGTTCGATTTTGAACTCGAATCTCGGCGAACGGGTTGGCTACCTGATCGTTTTCGTGGTTTCCCCATGTGAAACTTGTATACGAGCCAGTTTCCCTCAGAAGGTCCTCCACTAAGGCACCCCTCTCCTTAAGCAAGTAGCCCTCGAGTGAATAAACCAAACTGTTTAAAAAAGTAAATAAACCAAACTGTTCAGCGAAAAATAATAGCTAACCGTAAAACATAATAATCCATACTTTTAATCTAAATAGACTGGCGCGCAAATATGTAACTTTGTTTCCGGCATCACCTTTTCATGTATTTGCGTAATATTTTGATATAGCACTTTATTATATTTATTTTTCATAAAAATTTACAAGTCTTTTCCTCGGAAAATCGGTTAACTAGAAGTTCCCGAAATCTTTCTTTAAGCTATGAGTTACTAGTATCTGATAGCAAGATGATCAGTTTTAACAACTTTATAATTTTCCATTTTGCTGTAAGCAGCAAATAGCAATTCACTTTTGTGCTTAATAGTGGCAAGATTTTATTCTCCGAATACACTATAAAGTTTTTCTTTTGTTTTTTTTTAAAATTTATTTAAATTACCTTTTTTAAGCTTACTTTATGAATGAGAAAGACAAATTCACTGAGGAACACGGCTAGTACGGGAAAACTAACTGAAAAGAAAGCTGAGCTCTGTCTTACAACGCACAGTTTGTCATCCAATTAACTTATAAGGTATTTCTGTCACCTTCGTGGTGTAGTGGTCAGCACGCTCGGCGCGTATTCGAGAGGTCCGTGGTTCGAGTCTCGGCGAGGGCATTGCAAATTTTTCATCTCTCTTGCTTCTAAATAACCTAATGTCTCTACAGTGGCGCCCGAACTAAAAGGGGGTGAATGATGATTCTTCACCACCAGGATTTGGCGATTGGGTCCCCTAATCCCCAGTCGCCCTTTAAAAAGGGCAGTGTATAAGGTATTTCTCCCGCCTTCTTCGCATGCCTTCGTGGTGTAGTGGTCAGCACGCTCGGCGAGTATTCGAGAGATCTATGGTTCCAGTCCCGGCGAGGGCATTGCACATTTTTCATCTCTCCTGTTTCTAAATAACGTAACGTCTCTACAAACTTACTTCAAACATGGTGACTTTTATGATGGTCACGATTCCTATAAGGAAAATTAGACTTTTCTGAGGAAGTAACTAGCAATTCAAATTATGGTAAAACTATACTATAGTTATGATTTGCTCAAGCCCACGCAAAGATAGAATGATAATAACAAAAGTGAGTTTTAGGTCAATATAAATCGTGAATCATCATTTATTTGTTCAAGGAATTTTATTTGTTCAAGGAATGTTCAAAATTTGAGACTGTAAACTTTGATGAACAGGGTCGATACTACTTTTTGGAAAATAAGGAAGCTGAAATTTCAGTGCTTGAATGATGTGGATATCGTTTCAAATGTCGCAAGAACAGAAGAGCCAGAGAAAGATACTGAAGATACAAGCGAAGAACATAGACCATTAGTCTCGGGACAGCAATGACATCTGACTATCTCCGTTGATCAAAGGGGATTCGAATACAATGATAAAATAGCACTTCGCAAAATATACGGTGAAATTTAAAAAATATATAAACATTCTCAAAAGCAGACTAAAATTACTAATTCTTTTTAAGAAATCAACACATACAATATGCATGAAAACTGATAGTTTGGAGTATCAGTGCTTTTCAGTTATCTGTGGCCTGCTTCTCTGGCACTAACCTGGATAATCGAGAGTACACTGAGTCAGATACTGTTGCAAAGAGAAGCCGGAAGGTTCTTTCTTTAGGTTGTCCAGCTGACAAAGCGGTAGGTATCTGCATTTTACGAGGGTCGAAGACAATGAACGCAGGATGCAAAAGAGACCAGAAGCCAATGAGCTGAACGAACGGAATATTGTAACGTCGCCGAACTCCTGGAATGGAAGACATTAAAACAGGTTGTCTTTTTTAAATTTATTTTAAAACGTTTCAGTTAGCATACAAAACAACGCTACAATAATATTTTTAAACAACGAAAAGTCAAAAGCTTCCCCGGAGCAAGATGCGTCTTACTTCAACGGCACCTTTCAGACAAATCTTCATTCTTCTTTCGTTAAAAATGATAAGCAGATACACCGAATGAGTGCAGTCCAAAAATACCCTTCGATTAGTTTCACTTGGCCTAAGCTAGAGCTATCCAGAAACGCTGGCATTTTTCCCATGAGAAAAGGAAACTCTCTGGTTGCAGACACATGTTATTTGTCACAATATATAAGACAGATGCCATAATACACAGGACATATGATACTTAGGTAATGGACATACAATACACAAACCTGCAATTGCTTTTGCAGAATAGCACTTGAAACGCGGATTAGAGTTAGGGTTGCAAGGGGCAGATATCAAAATAGACGCAAAGACTAAATCTTTCTTGGAAAAATGAATGACTTACTATAGCGTTTAGTGACAAGACTGAATGTTTGTTGGATATTAAATGGTTCTTCAAATATCTAGCGAAGAAATAACGAGGGTAGGGTTTCGTCATGTATACGAAACGACCATGAAGTCTGGTAGTCACTCTAGGATATTTTACGAGTGCTGCGTCGATTGTATTGCAGTATTGCTACCATTCCTGTAAGAAATGAGCTGTATCAGCCAGACAAAATCCACACCGCGTATTACCCGTGTAACTCAAAATGATCTGTAGCTATTTCATCAGCTGTCCTGATCTGAATGTTAACCAGATCAAAGCCAAATTGACATATAAAAATGATTTGAAGAAGTGTTTTATGCTGCTCATATTCTCGTATGACATTTGGATATTTGTTGCGTTTGAAGCATGGAATAACTTTATAAAGGTATAACAAAACAATATTCAATACCTTTATAAGGTATGGTAGAAAACAGCATATGCTGCAGTAATAGTTGATTGTATCAGTCATAAATTCGTCTTGTTTTATAGTATTACCAGCGGTAAGAGTTAGGCACCTAGCACCGGCTCGTCCGAATCAGTTGTTAAAATATTTTTAATTCAGCGAACTGGCCTTTAAAATTGAATTATAATACATGTTTAGGTAATTTACGTCTGTTTTATCAATTGGGTAACGAAATGATTCTTTAAAACTTTTAGTCCTATCATTGAGCATTACTCACTATTTATTGAAGAAAACGGCCACATCTTGTGAAGTTGGGAAACATTTCCTTCGCAAGTGATTTTGTTATTCTCTTATGTTAATTTCGAAACCATAATTTTACTCATTCGAAGAGATATTTTTTTATTAATTCTAGAACAGGAAAGCAGCGATGAAAATATAAATTTATACAGATTGAAACTTAAGACTAATCCTTCCGGATAAAACGATATTTAATGTATGAGATAGCTGAAAATCCTTTTAATTTTTTTATACTGTAAAAATGCTCTCATATAATTCTTCCCATACGTTATCTTCTTGTTTTAGACACTAGTGTAGATAATCTCAACATATTCAGTAAACTAAATATTTTGGGAAGATGCACGTGCATATAGCATAAGATCAGTAACTTATACCCTTATTACTCTGAATCAGAAGATAGAAAAGATGATTTCAGGTAGGTTCCAGTTCATCTTTCGATGATCTGTTTAGTTCCTCATAAAAGAAATCTAGGACAGTGTGGTATTACTGGATTCGAAAGGAAGTCCCTATATAGATCCTTCATAATTAAAAGGAAGTTTTCGTGAGCTTCAGTAAAAAATATTTTCGGAATATTAAACTTCTCATCAAAGCAAGAGATGGGGCAATAATTGAAGATAAAGAAGGAAAAACGTAGAAGAAAAACAAATAGTAATATAATAGAAAAGAAACAAGCTTTGTAATGGAAATGAAATCCTTATATAGCTCCTGCATAATTAAAAGCAAGTTTCCATGAGATTCTGTAAAAAGTATTTTCGGAATACTAAACGTCTCACCAAAGCGAGAAATGGGGCAATAATTGAAGACAAAGAATAGAAAATTGGAAGAAAAAGGCACTAATGCTGTAGAACTTCCCTTAATTCAATTAAATAATTATTCAAAGTTATGTTACCTTTCCTGAACTGCTAAACTTCCCCTCGCATTTCTTCGCCAAAATGCTAATTTAAATTTAAGTAAAGTGAGTATTTAAACGGATCAGTCTTGGAGTTTATTAAGAGCGTGTTTTTGTTATCCAGCACACGTTAATCTGTCCTTGCTGTTACGCGGAGCTGCTGATACGTTTTTTTGGCCTTTTAAATAATTATCACGCCTGGCAGGCTGTCGAGCCAACCTAGTTAGCCTAAACTTAAGGTACTAGACCAGCACTACTTTTTAGACTTGAATTTATCGTGTAACGATTCTTGAGTTCCATCGCAAGTTGTCGATGTTATTCAGCTTCAAGAACGGTGTAGGCACCTGGGTACCTGGGCCAAAGACCCTACCCCTATAGAACACAATTGCGTGTTTTCTAATATTATGAGATAATAATTAAAATAGTAATATAGCAGAAATTTTTGTTGTTATTATTATTATTATAAATTAGATTATTACATAAGTTAGTAATCAAAGTAAAGTTGCTTAGTAACGGTTAAAATTAATAATTAGATAATCATAAAATGTAGGAAGCTGCAGGCCAATAGACTTCAACAAATGCACTCCTTACAGAAAGCAGTGCGAGCTAGTGGTTAAACTTGGGAATAAAACATAATTATGACAGATATGTTAAGTAGATTACAAATTAGTGAATTAGTTGCGTGGTAATCCTTTGGTGAATTTTAGTAAGCTATAAAGTTAATACATTAGTATATTTCAGAAAAATTAAAGGAAATAAAACACTGGTATAAAGTTGCAGTACAAGTACAGGTACAACAATCATATGATGTTAGTATTTAAGATGGCCATTGGACGTTTAATATTTACAGTGTCGTTAATGTCATAATTGCATACTTTTACTAATGGATTTTGGATACTTATATTACTTGCATAAAAATTTCTGGCTAATTTATAGTAAAAAGTGCTTAGTTGCTCAATTTCTAATTCCTCGTGAATGCGATTATTCCGAATGTACCAGGGTGTGTTAACGATCTGTCTTAATACACCGTTCTGTTATGTTTGTAATTTTTTCCTGACCGATTACATGAATGAGCTCAAAACGGGCAGGCATAACAGAGCATGGAAAACAAAATGGCTTTGTAAATAAGTAACTTATTATCTATAGAAAGAACACTGTTTCGAGCAATTAGGGGATAGAGTCTAGCTTTACGAACTCGAAACTTTTGTAAAATAGATGTTATGTATGGGGTCCATGGGAGAGAGTTACTGAGGATCACCCCAAGATAAGGGACCTGCTTAGCCCAGGGAATTGATTCTCCATAAAACTTTAGATTTTTCTGTAATTTCTTCTTAGTAAATATGATGGCTTGAGTCTTATCCGCATTAACTAGCATTTTCCATTTTTTCAGCCAAACCTCAAGTGTGTTTATGTGTGCTTGTAACCGTTGTATTACTGATCCAACAAATGCGTACTGTGTTAGGATCACTGTATCATCTGCGTACATATCGAGTATCGTGTTCAATGTAGGGGGAATTTCTTTCATACAGATGTTAAAACGTGTAGGTGCAAAAAGGGACCCCTGCGGGACCCCAGCTGAAATAATTCGGCGAGTAGAGTGTGTACTTGATATCTGAAAGACAAAGTGTCTACCTGCCAGGCAGGATTTAATCATGTTAGTGATGTAATCTGGGAAACCCAGATTGTGCATTTTGTATGTGAGTGCTTCCAGACATACTCGGTCGAAAGCCTTGGAAATGTCCAGAAATACTCCGCCTATAATCTTCTTATTACGTTTGCCATCCAGAATGGTTTTCATCACACGATATAGTTGATTTGTCGTCCCGAGGTTTTTCCGGAATCCGAATTGCGCTGGTATAAGGATGTTGTTGTTATTCAGGTAATTAGAAATTCTGTGAAGTAGAACGGCTTTCGTTACCTTGCTCAGGCACGACAGCAGGCTTATAGGTCTGTAGGAATCAGGCTTGTTAGGTGGTTTGCCAGGTTGGAGTATTGGAGTAATTATTGCCAGTTTCCATATTGATGGATAATGCTGCCATTTAATAATGATGTTGACAATTTTTACAAAAATCAGGATGGTCTTCTTTGGAAGTTTTTTAAGCATCTGATTGGTGATTTTGTCAAACCCAGGGGCTTTCTTGTTTTTAGTCTTATTAATATAATCAAGGACTTCCGACGGCATGACCGGCATGATGTTGTCCGTGTGTGGATTGTTCTGAAAACTAGTGACTAAATTTTCTGTTGTTGTGTCATGTATGTTGTGGAGACAAAACTGAGATTCCAGATGCGTAGCTAACAGTTCTGCTTTCTCAGTGTCGGTGTAATGGATCCTTTGAGGGCCTTTAAGGGGCGGAATATCGTTGTAGTATTTTGTATACCTTTTAATGGCTTTCCACAGTGAATTATCATCTGTTGAGAGGGAACCAAGGTAGTTGGACCAGTTGTCGGTGTTATTGTAAAGCACGAAGTACACTGAGCTAAAAAAAAGGGGGGATGGGCAGGTCTATATCTCCCGGTTCTGCTGGGCCAATTGACGAAATTCAAATTGCGTTTTCCATGTCTCGAAAGTATGCTTTAGATTATATATTAGATTTATATATAGCTTTGTTCTAGTATAGGTATTTTGACACAAAATCGAACTTTTCTGAAATAACATACCAGTGTTTTTTGATACTTTGATTCTACGGCTCAAACTATGCCTAAATATTAAATTTTGTAAAATTTGGTGCGAAATTTACGGAGAAATTCAAAAATTTAACTTCGCGCATTTTTTCAGTTTGAGCCAAGAATAATTCACTTGACGAACTTCTTAATTTATGGCAACCTATTTTCCTTTCCCTTTCATTGTGCAGGAACGGAAAAAAAGTCACATTGTTCCTACCATTTTACACTGTGGATGAGCAGGAAAATGTCACATCGTTGCTACTTTCAAATAATTTCAAATAATAAATAGTAATAATAAATAAATAATAATAATTTCAAATAATAAATAGTGCGTAAACCACATTTTCGTTATTATCGCTTTCAACAAATATGCCAAATTTCAAAATGCGCCAATATATAAATTCACGTATATCTTCGGAAATTTTGAATAAAAGGCTCTAATTTTTTGCAGGTATGCTTAGAAATACATCCAATTTTAGATGACTGTAAAACTTTTATAGGTTATAAATCAAAATTTTTTTCGAAGAATTAAAAAAAATATTTAAAAATGTAAATTTTAAAAATAAATCATAAAAATGGGTGAATTTGATTTGAAATGAACCTAAATTTCGAACTGTGTAAGAAGGAATCAAATAAGTTTAATAAAAAAAGATATATTTATAAATACATACAAAATTGAATTAGCATGGAGGAGCTAAAATTTTGGGAGACAGTTTTTTAAAATCTACTCGTGCGATTTTTACAAAACTTGGGAGTTTGGCGTAGTATCAAAATGTGGAAAAAATTTGGCATGTCATTTCAGAAAAAGTCCGATTTTGAATTAAAATAACAATGCTTTATATAAATCTAATACATATCCTAACTCGCGCTTTCGAAACACGAAAAACGCAGCTTGAATTTCGTCAATCGGCCCAGTAGAACGGGAGATATAGAACTGCCCCCCTTTTTTTCTTTTTTTTTGGTGCAGTGTACGTGCCTTTCTGTTCATAATTTAGAATAAATAAAGGGTTATTTTCACCCTTCTTCTGTGCGGCTATTATTTCACGCCTGTGCGAGAAGTCGCCAGGATCCTTAGTAGGATCTAGTAGAGTTTATGTGGCCAAAAAGAGTAAGATCCTATAATTCAATAAAAAAGGAAATAAGCTCTCAGGATAAAAGAAAGTGGTGATAATAATTTAACAATAACTTAAAAATCAGTGTTTAAAATAAAATTATAAGGTATTACTTCCGCTTCCTTACCAAGCCTTCGTGGTGTAATGGCCAGCACACTCGGCGCGTATTTGAGAGGTCCAACGTTCAAGTCCTGGCGAGGGTATTGCTCATTTTTCATGTCTCCTGCTTCGAAATAACCTAATGCCTCTATAAAATGAGCATTCAAAGAAGAAAGGAACTTCAATTAAATTTAAAAATTATGTCACATCCATGTATCCGATAAAATATATTGAAGGTAAATGGTATTAAAGATGCAATATTTTTTCACAAAGCGTCTCAAATAAAGTCATCGTAAATTCTTACTTTTTTAATATGCTATGGATTACTGAGAACTGAACTTAAAATAGGAGGAAAGGAAAAACACTACAATATAGGTTTTTGAAATTCTAACTTCTAACCTTTATTAAGTTCAGTTCCTTCAGGATAATGGAATGAAATCAGTCGCAATTTCTTTTCATAACTGGTTAACATAAGCTAGCTCTGAAAATGACTGAATGAATCACACGGTATTTACTATTGTTATAAAATATAAAGCGTTATAAGCTGCGTTTGGTATTCAGTTGCACGTCGAGTTTTAGTAGGAGGGGAAGAACTGTTCTTGTAAATTTCACATTGTATGGAAAGGGAACTGCAATTTACTCTCTTTAAAGAGAGGAAATCATAAATAGCTAGATTATCCTCGAAGCAAATATCTTGCAAGTGAGTTCGCTACATTTTGACGCTATTCTTTTGCCCTTACTAACCCGCACTTTGTTAGAAGCGAATAACATATCTGCATTTTGCTTTCTTTTTGTGGTGATATTTGCCGTCCTCAATCCTCGATAAGAGTAAAATGCATGTCCTTGGAAGGACCTGTTAATTTGCTTTATGGCCAATAAAGATAGAATCCTAGTTTGCTCAAAAACTTTCACCTGAAGGTTTTGTATTGACTGTATAAGCTTTTGTGTTTTTTGAAAAGTGGAAATAATCCCTTGCCTATCTTAATGCTTATTACACTATATCATAACAAAAAAGTAAAAATGTATGTTTAAAAAGGCTGTGTTTATAAAAGATAGGGGAAAATGGCAACAAGGCACGGATATCCATCATTGAAGAAAATATTTAGGCAGAATTTAAAAAAGTAGAACCAGAGGAAAATCCTTTAAAAGTATCTTTTTAAAATCCTTTTACATTTAAATGCGATACATCAATTAACAAAAATTGGAAATTTTTTGTAATTCTTAAACATTACTCTTGAGACATGATATAAAACAAGATTCAATTACAGCTGGTGAAGTAATGAAAATTGCTAAATGTGATAATCAAATGTTCCCGGAGCTTGACTTGAAACTAAGAACAGCATCATTACCAATAAAGTATTCTAGCGAAATGCCAGTTAGGTTATTCTAGGTGAAGCTTGCCTTTATGTTGTCAAAGTTTTTTCTGAACTAAAATAAAGCTGCAGTAAGCTGAAATGAAGCTGAAAATAAAGCTGCTAAAACTCAAACATTATTCAGTGGCACAGAAAACGGAGAGAGGACTGCTGAAATTGTTACCATATTTCTTCAATTCTAAGATACTCTTTTTTGTATACGAAAATCATCAAAAGTTAGCATATGATAGGCAATGTTTCATAACTGAATTTCCTTGCTGATATTTTGCTGTGAAGAAGAGAGATGACTCATTAAAACAAAGCATTTGAAGGCTTACATGCCTAAAGAAGGATGCCATTGCTGAGAACTTTCTGAGCAGATAAGATTTCTAATCAATCGTCCGTGATGTCATACAGTGGAAGACTGACGTCTTCAGCGAGAAATCAGTGGCTTGGAATATTTATTAAGGTTTGTTTGAGATTGGAGGACTGCAGGAAGCTTTAATAAAATAATAAAGAATTAAATATTATTTACTTATTTCCAACTTTTGTTTTTCCTAAAGTTCTTCCATAAATATATTTGAAAGTTTATTTTGGGATTCACTGATTTTATGTATTTCCTCTAGTACATCTTGCTTTCTAGATGCCTACATGTTTATCACAAAGCAATTTTTGATTTCTAGAAGATCTTTACTGTTTGATAAACAGAGACTTCAAACTCTCTTTCCTGTGGAACTACGAATTTCGAATCAAAAGGGAGAGTGTTTGAACAAGGGTTTAAAACATTAGACTAAATCTGAGAAATGTATTACAGGGGACATTAAAACAAAATGCTGCCAAAGGTGACATGGTAGAGCGGATACCTTGATTTTATCATAATGTTAGAATACTAACCTTTTCCAAATAAGTTCAGATATGATTTAATACTACTGTACACAGCTTCCCAACACGGAAAGTTTAGTTTCGAATTGGACATTGTTAAGCCATGATATAAATTGCAAATATTTTTTAACGTTATTTTTCTTTTCTTATTTTCCTTTCTTGACCTTTGATCTGCTCAATTCATTCAAAGCCATTTAACCTTGAAAAGTGTGGAATATTTTTTGCAATCATTTCTTGTCGAGGCTTAACTTTGTCTTGTATCCTAGGTGAAAGATGGAATCTTAACAAGGGGAGAGATATTTCCCCCTCAGGGCCTCTTTTGAGTCGCCTGGGGGCATTTCATTCGCAACAGTTGGAGTGTAGTATCGTTTAAAAATCACTCTCAAGCCCTTTCGTATCTGACCTCTTCCTTTCCACGACCACAGGTGTGGGAATCCGAAGCCCAATTACTACTCAAAAGAGAATTTCCATGCATTTGAAGGGAAAATTTTCCTAAATTATCTCAAGGAGGAGGAGACTGAAGGGAAATTAAAACTGCACAAATGCTTTATGGTAGCAATTATCTTTGAGATTGAATAGGCTTGGATTCATTGATTTGTAATCCAGCCTATGAAGGTCACAATATCATACTCTTTCGCTTTGCATGGGAGAAGAAAGCTCCTAAAAATAATCATTTTGAGCTAGCTGGAGATGGGATCAGGTGCGGAAGGTTTTGAATTAAATAACTGTTCATGCTTCCAATAACTCAACTTTTATAGCCTTTTAAATTTTAGCGGCATCCCTTAAGTTCATTCGTTATATCACCAGTTTATTTTATTAGAACATGTTTTAGTTATTAAATTATGTATGCAGAAATTTGACTACAAATTGCTGAAGAACTAGCCTGAAGTAGTGCTTTCATTGTTTAACTAGAATATGGGTAACTCGAGTTTCATTCGTAAAAGTAACTATTTTGAAAAAGCGAAATAGATATTTTATCAAACCATATGACGGATTTCTTCGTAAGGGGAGTGTTTTTCCCGCAGGCTTTTCGAAAACGTTTGCTTTCTGATTACATTACACATAATGCAAATCATATGAAACATCACGTAGTTAGATTTACAAATATTAGTTTCATCAGTAGTAATTTTCAGATTTTGAACTTAAAAATATTCTTATTTAAAACCTACATGTTATCGAAATTGTTTTGAATTTAATTTATTAATATTTCGTAATGTTAATGATAAGCATGGAAACAAGGGATATATAGCATAACCAGAGTGCAATTAATTATGTGTAAATTTTATATGACATAAAGTTTTTGTTATTTAATCAAGAAAAACATTTACATGTGTGCTATAAATATGTTCTGTGAATGTTTAAGTGATCAGACGGCAAAAGCAAGTTTGAAAGCAATTTCTTGTACTAGAATAAAATGTGTAATAGACACGTTAAAAGCCAATTACTTTTAATTTCCTTATTATCCAACAGTTAAACTGTTGAACTATTTATAATACAAAGTATCAAAATAACCTGTGATTTAGGAGCTTAATTGCTTATAACCTTTCCTCTAATAAAATAAAAACATTAAGGTGAGCTATAGTGTTTATACAGGGTGTTTTAAAAAATTCATAACTAATATCTTTTGAATATTTTGTCAGAGACCCATGCTTCCATTTTAAAAATTGGATGAAATAATGTAAACTTCTACGATACGGCAATTTTAGTCATGTGATCCGTTTTATTAAAAAGTATTTAAAATTAAAATTTTATACGGGTTCCTTAGAAAGAAAATTGGAAACTTGTTCTTTAAACTATTATTACATTTTAGAAGAAAAAAATGTAAAATAGTATATTGATAACTATAATGAACAAAACTGTTGGAAAAG
>KK115965.1:585952-603154 GCA_000611955.2 Stegodyphus mimosarum | reverse complement strand
AGCGAGGGTTGTCGTATACACCTTGAATTTTGTTAGATAAAAGAATTTTGAATTTTACAATTATATCGGAAAATTTAGCACCCACCCGATTTCGAGTTAATGTTTTTATCGTTCAAAGGTTCCCTTTAGAAATTTTAATTTGGAAACTTAACATGTGCATTTGGCTTTAGAAATATATATATATATATGTGTGTGTGTGTATACTGCTGTATAAAACTAACAGAATTTGCTTATTATATGGAATATATACAGGGCGATTCTCTCCCAGACCGACAAATTTGCAGGGTATGTAGGGGGTACAGAGACGACTCGAAATCACATAGGAATGCAATGTCGCCATGTCGTAATTGCGAGCTATGGTGCAAAGAAGCAAAGAAGAAGAACAGAAGCAGCAACATATTAATGGGACAGAAAACATTTTATTGAAAGGTTGTACTACAACAGGTGTTCAAAATTAAGGCACAAGTCCTCTGGTAGGCCTGACAGCGGCGCTGCATTGAATTCCTTACGTTCTGGAAGATTCCTACCATGTCACATATCCTCCTGGCAGCCACAGACATTCGACAGACGAGGTCTTCAAATGAAGTGCATCTCATACACCAAACTCTTCATGCGATCCCAGAAGAAGAAGTCCATGTACGATAGGTCCGGTGACTTAACAGGTCAAAGAACCGGGCAACCACGACCTATACAGCCCTGTCCAAAGTTTTCGTCGAGGTGTCGGCGGACGTCAATCGTGTAATCCGGAGGAGCCCCGTCATGCTGGTCATTCCTTCAGTTGAGGAACTCGTCGCTCGAATATCTGTAGTTGCCGGGAGGATCCGTGTATGCCAGGAATCTTCCACAACGTAAGGAATTCCATACAACGCCGCTGTTAGGCTTGTCAGACGGCTTATGGTCGCAATTCCGAACACTTGTTGTAATACAACCTTTCAATAAAATGTTTTCTGTTCCAATAATGTGCTGTTGTTTCTGTTTTTTTTCTCCGCTTCTTTGCACCATAGCTCGCAACTATGGCATTTGCGGCTCTTGCATTCCTATGTGATTCCGAGTCGTCTCTGTACCCCCTATACCCCCTGCACGTTTGTCGGTCTGGTAGCGAATTACCCTGCTTATGTGTGTGTGTGTGTACTGGCGTGCAAAATAAACGGAATTTGCTTATTATGTGGAATTTCTGAAAAACTAATGGACGCATTTTAATGCAATTTGGTATGAATATACATATATAACAGAGAAAGAGATGGGCCATTGAAAAGCCTTTTTATGTATGCATGAGTATTAGTACAGGGATGTCCAAAATCCACCTTGTATTATCGGACTGAAAATGAGTCTAATATGGGGTATGGTCATCTTTCACAACCAGACAGGTCGCGCAGCGTGAGGGAATACTAGATAAGAGGCAGTTGAGGAGTCATTGTGACAGTTGATCCCACTCCTGCAGGAAGGAAGTTTTCAACTCCGAGATAGTTCTCGGAGTGATAAGGCGAGATGAAATGACCCTCTCAAGAATATCCCAGACATGCTGTATAGGATTAAGATGAAGAGATCTAATTGGCCAATCCATGCTGCGAATATCCTCACTTTCCAGGTAATCATGGACTAGCTGAGTCTTGTATATAAGAGAGTTGTCATCTATTAACATGAACCGAGGACCAATTACGGCCCTGAACAATTGAGCATAAGGCTCTACAATCACCTCTCCGTATCTCATAGCAGTCAGAGAGCCTTTGCCAAACACATGCAAGAGTGTGCGGCCGTCCAACATAATGCCTGTCCAGACCAATAGATCTCCACCACTGTAACGATAATTTTTCCTGACGAAGGATCGTATCTTGTTCCAGGCTTTCTCCAGATACAGGTACGCCAAGAATCAATGTCCAGGCTGAATCTCGGTAGTCACGGTGTTCCAGTGAAGGCTGTTCCAAGAAGCACCTTAGCTGCACCTTGCTAAACGCGTTCTCTTGTGCGCTGCAGTTAACGGGATGCAAAGTTTCTTCTAGCATACACCCTTCTCTCATGAAGCCTTTGGTCAATTGTAGACCGTGAAATGCGGGTTCTAATGGCATCATACAGCTCACGTGAGAGGAGTGAAGCTGTAACAGTCCTGTGTTGCCGGGCTGAAAATGCCAAACAACGATCCTCATTTGTTTTTGTGGATCATGGTCGACCTTGTTCAGGTCTTCTCGATATGGATGCAGTGCTCTGAAACTGTTTTCACAAATTGCTGACGACACTGCGAAAAAAAAAGACAGTTCTACATCTTCAAATTGCGTTCTTCATGTCTCGAAAGCGCGACTTAGGATATATATTAGATTTATATATAGTATTGTTCTAACACACGTATTTTGACACAAAATCGGACTTTTTCTGAAATGACATGCCATTTTTTCCTCCTATTTCGATTCTATCACTCAAATTATGCCTAAATATTAAATTTTGTAAAATTTGGTGCGAAATTTCTTCATTTGCGCCAAGAATAATTCAGTTGGCGAACTTCTTAATTCATAGCAACCTATTTTCCTCTCCTTTTTTTCATTGTAGACGAGCGGAAAAAATGCATCATTCATATTTTCAAATTATTTTAACAAAGAAACCACATTTGGCGTTATTATCGCTTATAACGAATACGCCAAACTTCAAAACGCGCAGAAATGTAAATTCACGTATATCATAGGAAATTTTGAATAAGAAACTCTAATTTTTTACAGGTATGCTTAAAAATACATTTACTTTAAGATGATGGTAAAAATTTCATAGGTTATAATTCAGAACTGTTTTCAAATTTAAAAAAAAAATTACTTAAATATACAAATTTTAAAATAAATCATAAAAACTGGGCGAATTTTATTTGGAATGAACTTAAATTTCGTGATGTGAAAGGGAGAATCAACTAAGTTTAATAAAAAAAGAAATATTAATAAATACATACCAAAATGAATTAACATTGAGGAGATAAAGATTTGAGAGCAAATGTTTTAAAAACTACTCGTGCGAATTTTGCAAAATTTGGTAGTTTGGCATAATTTGAGTCGTAGACTCGAAATATGGAAAAAAACTTGGCATGTTACTTCAGAAAAAGTCCGATTTTATGTCAAAATACCTATATTAGAATAATGCTATATACAAATCTAATATGTATCCTAAGTCGCTCTTTCGAGACATGAAAAACGCAAGTTGAATTTCGTCAATCGGGCCAGTAGAACGGAAAATATAAACAGTCTCCCCCCCCCCACTGAGCTCTATAGCCACCTGTTATTGTGATTGGTCTGCTTGAATCCACCGACAATTCTCCATCTCATTCCGTCGTCCATATGTTCGTGGCTACTCCTTTTACTTGATACCCTATAAAATTTACCCAACTCTTGCGAGAAACAGGGGGCAAATGTCGTGAAGGATTACAAGCACTCAAATCGCTGAAAACTCTTAAACCCGTCCATAATCACAGCTCTGCAGACACACGCATGTACGCTTGCGTATTCGATTCTGAATAACTGCATAATTCTTCGGCGGGATAATTGGTACCTTTAGTTCAATATTTGTCGTAAAAATAGATATAATTTGCAAATTCTGTTAATTTTGCGCATGAGTTTGTATGATGGCCGAAAATTTTGGTCAAGATAGCTCGGGAAACTTTGATCACATGAGGACCTATATTATAATTATTTTTATTTATTGATTGATTTGTTATTTTTTGATTTATTTGGAGAGTCTAGTTATTGATTTTTCTTTTCTGCAGCGTTCACATTAAAATTTAAGTGTCAATAACTTATCTTATTAAAAGGTATCATGTGATAAAAATTGTGTTTAGTCTAAAATTATATTCTTTGTGATTCATTTATTAACTGGAAGGAATAGATATTCAAGAGATATTTAGTCACATAATATTTTTTAAAATGCAATGAATTGTTTAATGTTGCAGCTATGAAAATTTTATTAGCTTCTTTACAAGGTTTATCCTAAGTTTTTAACAGTTGTCTTTAGTTTAAGCCATTTTCCTGTCTCTCCTAATTTCAGCATACAGTTTCCTACCAGAATTTGTTTTTAGAATCGCGTTTAATGCAAATGAGTGGTATATAAGTTGAAGTTCCAAAGACTGAGATAGAGAGCCTCAGAATTTCTGACTAGCGCGCGTTCGCCTTTTGGCTACGTCTCTCTCTAAGCTGTTACTACGCTCGGCCGTATTACAGGCCCTTGATAACTTCGCTAGCTCATTCGATATTTAGACGTCAACTACTTAGAATTTTGATAGCTTCGGCTATATCTCTTTAGTTAAGCATTAGTTAAGTCTCAGCTCTTGTTATTTTGAATTCAAGCCCAAGTGGAGTCTTTGCTGTACGCCCTGAGAAAGGGGCCATCTGCCAATTCTTATTTTGAGCAATAAAAGGCAATTAACCCTTCTTGAATTTAAGTCTCTGTTCCTGAACTAAAGCGATTATTCGCTTAGCTGTTCACGGGGTTCCTACACATTTAGTTGTTAGAAGGCTAGAACCCCACATCTTAAACAATATTTTTCAAAATATGAAATTTCTGTGAAAAACTGTCTGTATACAATAGGGGAAATAAAATTAATTTTGAAGCAAATAAGTCTTGAAATTTCACCATTGAAAAAATAACTTTTAATTGTAATAAAAAAATATTTATTGTGGTCTGTTAACAGACTAAAAGAACTAAATGAATAAGAGGCAAACTAGTAGGTATTCAATTTCTGCATATAAAATGACCGAATGTATACTGTCATTTGTCTCTTAATTGTTCTCTTGCGAGGTTTTTTTTATTTGTTTGTTTGTTTGTTTGTTTCATTTATTTGTTAAAGCAACAAATAAGAGTGCATAACATAAAAACAACATGTAACTCTAAAGTAAGGCGACCTAAGAGGGCCTTTCTTGAGATTCTCAGCAAAAATTAGTAATATTTATTATTATTAATACTATTATTACTATTGACCACGGACATCTTAATGCATTAAGTTAATCTTCCCGAGTTAGACCAATTTAGGACCATCTTCAGAACTTGAAAATATCGACAATACCAACGAAAGTTAACTTCCGTTAACTTGTTTCTTTACACTTTTGTTGCTTTCACAGTGCTCTCATTAAATTTTAAATTAATTTTAAACGGCGTGAATATTTTATTGAAACTATATTCTGAGTGGTATTTTCAATTTCTTATGAGCATAAAAATGTATTCCATGTAATATTTCAAGTTTCTTATGTGCGAAATCTTTTTACATGCTGTCAGAGTTATTTCAGCTGCAAAACTGTTTACAGAATAATTTGAAATTTAATACATTTAGTATTTTGGAATAATCCGAATTTATTGTTCCAAGAAGTACTCTTAAACATCAACTAAACAAAACATTATACTGCCCTGTTCTTGGCGCCAGAAAGCATCTTAAATTGTCCCTCGGATGTAGAGAAGTTGGCCACTGCCCAAACGCCTAAAGGATTATCTTATGGCGCTAGAACTGGTGTCTCTGCACCTGTTTTTAGGCTTCTTATATTCACAAAATCAAAGTTAAGCAACTAAAAGTTGTTCTAAAATGTTTAATAATTTTCACTTCATTTCTCTAAAAATGCATAAATTAACTGCCATGAGTATACAAGGAATCATCAGTGGTTAGCACATCTAGTTAACAGATGGAATATCTGGGGTTTTAATCCCAGCGATGGCTCGGTTGACTTTTCAACAGCATTCACTGGATTAGAACCACAGATTTCAAACAGCATTCCTGGTCTTAATGTCTAATGATCTGTGCAGATATTATTATGCAAATAATACACGTATTTTAATAAAAATGTTCGAAGCTAAAACTATTGGTAGTCTTTAAACGATTTTGAATTCCTTACTCGCTTTATTTAAATTGTAAACAGTTCTGAAAGTAGCTGACATCTTATCTTTTAACAGCTTCCAATTAAACCTATGCGATTAGTTAATACCAAATTGAGTCGCTATTTCGGGATTAATAGAAATAATTAAATTCAGCTGACAGAAATATATTAAATTTTTCGCCCGCAACCAAATTCAATATTTTTCGCAATTATATCATTAGGAGTGTATGTACTCGGACAAATAGTCGCTTTAGACTATTGCTTCTCAGATGAGCCATCTTCTAAGTAGAAATTGTAATTTTTCAGGAGCAGTGTACTTTTACATTTTTAAAAAGAAAATTTTAGTTCGAGGGGTGAATGGTAATATGAAATGCGGGGGAAAAAAGGAACTTCAAAGGTAGTATAACTTTAGTTCAAGCAAAGAAAATATTATGAACTTGATTTTTAGTCTTGAATTCAAATATTTATTTAAAAAATAAGTGTGTACGAATTCAGAGTGATTCAAAAGCCAGCAACATTAAAAATATTTTGTTCATTGAATTTGCGATGCTCAGCAAAGAAAATAGTCAGAAATGCTTCAAATTACTGGCTATTTGCCGAGAATTTTATTATGTAAAATTTTAAACTTTAGTTATATCTACAAGACAGTACTACACTAGTAACAGAATTCAAAATACCTTCAACACTGAATGCGGCAGCCTTTTAACAAGCCCACTTGAAGAGGAACTACGATCTTACTTGGAGCATGAAACAGAAATTTTATAAGAATCATTGATGTATGTGTTTGTCACGTATCATTTTCACCAAAGGTAACATTGGGTTGCCGCCTTTTAACATTTGCAACGAGAGTGAACGCTTTGTGCATACCCGCGATTTCAAATAGCCTCATAAGCAGAATTCAGAGAGTTGGTCATTAATTTCCCAAAGTGATGATTTATCACTTGAATCTCTCCAAAAGTAGAAAAAAGAAGCTGCATTATAGGAAAAGCAGTATGGAAGCTCTATTTTGTATGGGCGACAAAATCCAGAGCTACTGTTTCTTTAAAGATAGGAATAATGCTTTTCTGCAGCAAATCAGCATATTACTGACTCGTTACAGTGATAGCTCAAAAGCAAATTCTAAAGTACAAAGTGATTATAATTATGAAGTGACCTTACCAAGACCTATGTAGAGCCTATTCTGTTCGAAGTACCTCGTTGAAACTTTATGTTACATTGACCACGGGGAAAAGAAACCTGCAATAAAAAATAGTAGTTGAAATTTCGACCACCTGGTCCTGAAGAATAAAAAACAGTAATAGAAAACATAAAACTTCATTTAATCACAGCATTTGTTCAATGTGTATTCCATTTTCCTCAATCACATGTTCAAAATGCGCTATAGGACGTTCAACATTAGGGAGAAAGGTTCCTGAGAAATTGCAACAACATGACATGTTATGCGTGCTTTCAACTGTGGCAGAGCTAGTATGCTTCCTCCATATACACAATTTTCCAGAAATCCTCTTAACCAGAAGTCACAGGGACACGAGTCCGGGAGGCCCAGGTATTCAAAAAATTTCTCGAAATTAGTCGCTTATCTCCAGAGTGAGCATAAAGCAATTCCTTCAGTGGTCGGCCAATACGGAGTGTTGGCCTATCAGCGGCCGAGCGGTAAAAGCCGCTTAACACTGGTAGTTTGGTCCGGGGTTCAAGTCCCGGCGAACGGGCTAGTGGTATGTTCGTTTTCGTAGTTTTCCCCATCTGTAGTGCGGATACTAGTCAGTTTCCCTTAAAAAGCCCTCCACGGGGCATCTTTCCCTTTCCGTATAGTGCCTAAGGGCGGAGCACGTAATAAGTAAAAAAAAATATGGGATGTTGAACCATCTTGCATAAAGCCATTCATTTCTAAACATTTTCATTCTTGTATGTTAGGAATGACTTGACGGTGGAGAAGTTCGCAGCTACAAGCACCTATGACACCCAATATACTCAATATTGATACACTCAATTATACTGAATTATTTTTATTTCTTTCATTTAAAAAGACATTCGGATCTATGGAGCTCAGTAATGTTTGTACGTATAAAAATTTGAAGAGTATTTTTTAATTTTAATGGTTAGTGCATTCTAAATTTATATAAGCTCACCTGAATTAGAAATCGATTTAAACAAACCGAATAGTTCACAATGATCTATTGAGAATGAGCTTGTATGTTTTTTTTTAACCTTCAGAAGCAGGGGGAGGGGAATTACGAGCTCCTACCTTTGCATGCCTTTTGTCGCAAGCCAGGCGAGAGTTTAGACAGCGAGTGACAAATATCCTGTACAATATGGTGGGGGAACCGTGTGCTCTGTATGGGTGGGGTCTTACAAAGCCTTCTAAAATAGGGCAGAGAACCCTTCCTTTCCAATCTGATGACCCGTGTGAGGCAGCGGTTTGAATGGCTTCTTGTCGGGTCCATTGATAGACTGATGGGAGCAGTGGATTCAGGTCAGAGGGAAGGGTTCAGGAGCTGTTGGTTTTATAGTGCTTTATTAAAACTGTGGGCTAGTCTTCCAATGAGAAATAACATAACCAGAGATATACGTTTGTGTTAAAGAAAGTGTTAGGTCAAACTATTGTGTAACTATTCTAAGAATTGTTTTCCAGTATGTCTGGGCTCGGTTCACTTTGGAAGAAAAAAACGGAGATGACAGTTTAATATAACACAGGAAATGTCTAACAAATACAGAGTAATCATATTTTATCTACTTATTCCCACAAAGATAATAATTGGTAAATAAACTTCATAAAATTTGTCTTTTTCCTTGCTAATGGAAACATTATATACGTGGATTATTTATTTTTTATTAACTGCTCGTGAATACCAATCAATTTCCTTTAGAAAGTCTTCAACGAAGTCACATCTTCCAAGACAAAAATCATCTTTCCTAAGCCTTTAAGTACTTTATTGTAGTAAGTAATACAACATAATCAGGATGCTTTTCGTGGTGATATTCAGTAGTTATATCCATCCAGTATTATCGCAGCATCGTTAGGCCGAATAATATATTAGACTACTAATTTAAACTGATCAGACAAGATTTCTTTCGCCGTTAGCAATATTATATTTAAAAATAAATAACTTTTATATTACAATTAATTATGCATGTTATTTTCATTTAGTAAACTAAAAACATCCGTATATTTATAGCAGACTATATGCCAGTGATTTCTTTTGAATTCTCTGCATAAAACTTTAGTTTAAGAAAATAAATTAAAAAAAATAGGAGCAGGGGTAAGCATTGTTACCCCTGAATTATGCACTCGCCCCAGAACTCGTAGGGTACATCCACTGTAAGGTCACAATTTTTTAGGCCATCGCTATCCTTGACCTGCTCCTTCAATCATAAGTAAGGACAGGGTTGCATTCTCTGCATAGCGGAGCCACGTACTTTAGGCATAAGTCATCTCGAATCAGTGCATTCATATGAGCAGCCTGTTGGCAATTTCGATGTTCCAAACCGTTTCTTTTGACAATAGATCTCCACATAGCCCAGCTCCACATAACAGGTCTTCCCCTTCCTAACCCTTTCTCTCCCGGATCACCAGTGCTGTAACAGGTAGCTTTGTGTTACCGGTAGTCTCTCACAAAAGTCATTATGCGAGGAAGTTGGTGAATGAAGGAACTTGAAAAGATTTTAGTTCTTCTATTGTTCTCCTGCGCTTCGATTTATTATTGGGGAACAAGTTATGCGGTCAAGGAAAAATCGGAACAAAAGATAAATTTATATAGAGAGGAAAACTTATTTGAGGGATTCAAAACTCGAGTTTTTTTTCATATCGAGTTATGGTCTTGAAAAAGCCCGAATTAAAAGAACTTTTCTTTTCAAGGTTTATATCAGCGAACCTTTGCCCTGAACTTCGATTTATTACTGAGAATGAGACTACGTCAAAAGGTTATGTTTTCTCTCTCTCTTTTCATATGTGATAAAACCTGTATATGGACTTCTTGGGTGAGATTTCAATTTCCGAATATAACTTAGCGCATTTCGTCGACAAGCTGAAGTAGTTTACATTAAGACATTGAAAAGTTAAAGAAATCTTTGTAATTTGACAATGTTAAAATAATCATAAAGATGGAATCGTAATTTTAAGAGACATAGATTATAGACTTATTGAGTTATTTATAGGATAATTTCTTTTGGTGGTAAAACAATCTCATGTTTGTCGTTTCCACATATCTCAAATTTTTTTGGTGAGATGAATGTTTATTCATCTCATGATTAAGGATATTTTAGATTATTAGGAAACTTAATTTGTAAAAATAGCTATCGTTATTACTATAGAACAAAGAGAGAAACGTTGTATGTTATATTTACATTCTACGGAGTAGTTGAAAGTTTACCCGTCAGTTATTCCTACACAGCTTAATTTCTACAGTAAGGTGATAATAAATATTGAGAATTTTGGTTTATTTTAAGTTAATCGGAGGGTCTAAATAAATATTTAACCTGCTATGGTTTCTTAAAAATAATAACCCCTCCGACTTTTTTCCAGATTTTCTTACTCGTTTTTCTTAAAGAGAACAAAATGAGAACTAAAGTTTCGGTATTTTAATTCAGATTATGTGATTAAGCGCAGATAATTTTATGTATATAAGACAGCTGTCAAAGCTATTTTTAATAATTCTTTTCAATACGTAATTTTTAATAACATAAGTGTTGAAAAGCTTTAAAAAAAATCTAAAAGCTTTCAGATTTTATATTACACCCAAAGGGACGTTCTTTTAAAGTTTTGTGTGTTACATTTATTTATTAAATGTCATGCTTTTCGCACTTAAACTATAAAATTCAATTCAACAGCAATATCACAAAATAATTTAAAAAGAGCAGTGTAGGGCGCTGGAGATTAAAAGCATTTTTTTTTTTTACGTACAATTTTGCCCCTGCTCGCTTTGAAATCGCTGAGTTTGTTAATCAAAAATTGGTTAAAGTTTTTCAAAATATTTAAATAGATAATAAAACAAGTCCAAATTTGGGCTTCCAAATGCCCATATTCGAGTGGAGGACTACGTTGTTCAAAATTTTATGTCTCTACGTACCGTTGTTTTTTCACAGTGAGAGAAACATACGTACATTCATGCGGATTCTTCATTATTTAATTTCTTTAAATATAATACAGGGAGACAATATTTGGTGGCAGCAATTTGAAAAGTGAAACGCCACAAAATGCCAAAACGAACGAAATTAATAGCCCTTCTGGGCAAATTGCCCCTTTGGACTTAAAAAAAATATGGCTTCTTTAATTTGTTTTGAAGGGCTACAAAATATTACCTTTATTTATACTGCTTTCATGATTAACAAAATTAAGTGTACTCTGAGTTGTACGTATTATCAAAGCATTATTACCCTTTTCCCGCAGGAAATAATTAAAGAAAAGTGGAATTCTGAATACACGCAAGAGAAACAAGTGCTTCACGCTTTGGATTTGAATGCAGAAATAACTGAGATCTTTTGAGATTCTGCTCCTACCAAGTTACTTCTGAATAAAGAAAACACAAACGAAGTTTCTGCTTTGAAGTAAATTAAATTTCTGCCCCAACAATGAAAAGAACTATTAGTAGAAAATTTTTATAGCAATTATAAGCAGACATTAACTAGTAAAAAGAGCATAGAGTCATTAGTTTATTATGAAGCATGAAAAATATGCAATGCCCTCGCCAGAACTGGAACCCTGGACCTCTCGAATACGCTCCGAGTGTGCTGACCATTACACCACAAAAGCATGCTAAGAAGGCAGGAGAAATAACTTATAAAAGTACGTGTATGGGGAGGGGGTAACCGAATTTTTTGCCTTAACTGAAGCGGTTTACCTAAATGTTTATCAGATGCTTAAAAAATGAACGAGATTGCACTTCAAAATTACACTCTTCTCATTATCGTTTCCTTTTATTTAGTATGAGTCATTAGTTTGTGACCGTGCAAGAAGTTACAACGCGCAGTGCTCGAAATCATTAAGATATTGCCTAAATCAAAAGTTTTGGAAATGAGAAACTTCTCAAAATTAGAATGTTCGCTTTCATTGATCTTGATCTGCTAAGTGTTTTTATTCATAGCATGCAAAAATTAGAATCTTCTGTTTCATTGATTTCGATTTGCTAAGTTTTATTATTCATAGCGTACAAAAACTCGGCGAATTACAGTAGGCAGTATTCCTTTTGTATTATTAGACTTAATAAATTTAAAGATTTTAAAATGTTTCTTTTTTTATGTAACAGCTTAGTCGATTACAATCAGATCTTAGCATTAATTCAGTCTCGTGTTTAATATAACAAATTTCACTGTATTTCTTTGTGAACAACTCTGCTTTAAATTTTCTTTTGGGCATTTTCGTAGTTCTTGCTTAAATTCTAATCTCCAAGGATATGAAAGAGAAGTTTTCTTAAAATATGCACATTTCGCAGCTATTTTGCTGATGTAAGTTATTGGTGTTTAAAAACGTAAGTGGAAATTGTCTTTAAGTGTCATTATAGGTGACATAAATATGCTCTTTTGACAGAAAGAAAATATGAAAGTCGATAATTTCTTCTATACCTAATAAAAGAACTTTTAATTTTTCATTGTTTAATTTGTATTAAATGAAGAAAATGGGTATTTTTAGCGGAAAAGATGCATAAAGAGGTACAAAAGAAAGTTCCGCAGATATAACTTTTGTACTGCAGTTTTACATGATGCATAGTTTTGACACTTTCGTGTTTAGGTTATCTTTTGTAGCACACAGTGGCAAGTGAAGCATTCAACATTACAGACCTTAAGGCATTGTACGCAACTTTTGTAAAATGGTGTAAAGCTCACTTAAATACTACACTTTCTTGATATATTAGGTTCTTTGATACAACCAGTTAGTCACCAAGTATAAGATTAAAAAAGTACGGCCTGTGGTTCATAGTTCTAAAGCCCAAACCCTGCCATATCGAATTCTACAATTCCCACTGACGAAGCCAGGCTATAAAATTTTAGTTCCATTTTCACCAGTAGCAGTAAGATTTCCTTCCCACTGAACTGTAACTGCGTTCGATGAAATCCAACTAAATATTAACTGGGAAGAATTACGAGCCATAGCTTGTTTTCAATATAGCATTTTTTCCCCTTAAGCTTTCTATGGCTTCGAAAAGAATGGTATCGTAGAATTATGGCAGTTAGTCGACGTAAAGCAGATAAAAGACGGCGTGGCAACAATTGCTTTTATCGCTTCGAGTAGCAAAAGCCGTTAGTGGTAGCAGGTTTATTCACAGAATGTGACCTCCTGAACTTCTGTCTCGCCTTTGTACCGAAAGCGTGGAATATCGTAGCTTGGAAAAGCCAATCGTAAAGAAGAGAAAAGAATTAGAGGTGAAGGAAGGATGACACAAGACTGCTTACCCTCACCTCGATATTGAATATTTTTCTCCAAAATATTCCTCACAATGTCGCGTGTTGCACAAAGACAGCGCTTTAATGCGAGATGGAAATAAGATAAGAATGAAGGAAAAAGTGTCCAGAATAGGCCTTTTGAGAGTTTAGTAATGTACAGGAAGCAATAAACCACAAGTCTCTGCTGAAGAAGATACGTTCTGAAATAAGCTTTTATAACTATTTTTTCTTCCACGCTACAGAGCTGGCAAAATCATAAAAAGTAGACTTGCCCGTGCTGCGGTTATGCAATAGTAGGAAAATGGAGAAAAGATTGTGGAAGAATGAGTTACGGAAAGCCCCCTTCTCAGTAAAATGCGGGAGACACTGCAAAAATGGCAGTTAAAAGCGAGCTGTTAAAAAAAAAAGGATGAGATAGGAACCCCCAGTATAGGAGCAATCTCTGATGACAGGAGGAGGAGACACTAACTTATAGTGAAGATCTTTCAAGGAATGACTAATTTGCATTACTAAGATAGTACGTAAATCACCACCATATCACAAAAATTTCCAATAGAAGAGGGTCCAGAGGGAAAGATTATGATTTGAGTGTGTGGTTGGGGACTTTTTTTTTTTCTACTCTTTATCAAGGAGAGCGCCAATTTCGACTCCTGGGTGTGCCATCATTTTCTCTTGCATAATAAGAACGTTTTACACCCTTTTTCTATTGTTATACTTTTAATGAATAAATGCACAACTTTCAGAGTTTTAGGATACACCGATAGCTAAAAACAACTCTTCTGTAACGACCTTTATCGTTTGTTTATTTTACATATGCATAGAAAAAGTCTTGTTTTTTCTTAATGGTATTTGGAGGAGGATTACATAAATGAATAAATGTACGCCCGCTTATGTCGGTATACATGTTTGAATGTCTTAAACAATTGTGAAATATTTTATTTTCTGTGCCCTTTTCTTATTTTTTTTAAGGTTAAAATACCGTTGCAGATGCTTTTTTTCTTGATGTACCATCTATAATATAATATAATTTGCCTTGATTAATTATTGAATCAATTCATATGGTAAAAATAAGTATATCAGTTGAATAGTAGTTAGCTTTATGTAAGTATTACTTATCTAATATAACTTCTATTTTACTTTTAAGTTTAAATACGGAATGCCGTTTTCTTTTATATCAAAGAAATAAGGGAAGTATGTAGTAAATTATGACTGTCGTGACATATTGATGGAATACTGACAAATTCTATTTACAGCCGTTTTCGAAGCGTTTTCAACCAAGTGAAATACCGTAACATTTAATATTTATCACAAACCAACAGAATACTGAGGAACGTTTTTGACAGAAATTGCAGGTCATCTGCATGCAGTTTTTAATGAAAAAGAAGACTGGATGTGCGTGGAAATGGCTATAAAAACTGAGAAAAATTTATTTCTGCATCCTTTTCTTTCTATTGGTTTTAGATCACTAAACAATATTTTTTTCAAATAATATGCATATGACATAAGTTTAACAGTTATTGCAAAGCTCATTTAACTTCGTGTATCTTATTCAGGCGAAAATTAAAAAGATCGTCTTCTAAAAATCATCTCTTTTGGTCAATAAAAGAACTATTCATGACGTAAAGACTGTAGGTACCAGATACAAATAACAGCAAATATGATCACACAATAAATTATAAACTTTGAATATTTAAAATTACTAATGCATGAATTACTTATTCTATACAAATAGTATTTATTCCATATCAAAATATCCTCGATGAGAGATTATAAAAATGAAATGTGATCTTCAAATGTTTTTATATTTATTCATTACATTTTTTTTTCGGATACAGATTTCCCAAAGCATTTTCAAAGTAATTTGAATTTAATAATAAATTATGAAATTAGTAACACAACAACAGCAAGTTTTGTTATAACAAGTAATTTGAGAGTACTGAGAGAAATTGAGAATACTTCTGCCTGCTGCGCTTATGTTTTTACTTAACATGGCTTCTTATTGTTGCTAAATGGGCGTTACCCACAACTTTCAACATACTTATTTGATCGCATACTAAAAATTGCAATTATTGATAATTCCTGATTAGTATTTTTAAAAGAAAGGCGAAATGAGTATAATATTCTAATCTATACGTCACTGTCGTAGGAAAAAATAAATTCTTGTTAAAGAACATACTTCATTTTAAATTAGGGAGCTCAATTCCTCCTTTAATCATAAAAGAGAAATTAGAAAAGTAGACTTGAGGATAAAATGAAGAAGCTCTTAATTACAACCAAATTAAATATACTTTTATTTATTCAACCAAAGCAGAAGTATCCTAAACACACCAGTAGCTGAGTGGTCATACTGGTGAAGTAATGTTCCTCTATCTATGGCTGAGCGGGATTCAAGAGACTTTCATGGGTTTTCTTCATGTGTATGAATACAAAAGAACACATTCTTTCAGGAAGTTCTCTATGAAAGCATTTCTCTTAAGACAAATAACCCTTGACTGCCTTGCTGCAGTAAAGTAAATTCTACTAAATTCTGTCAATTCTACTCATGGAGGTTGTTCCTTTTCATAATATCAATAGGTTTATTCATCTGAAATAACGTTTTCTTTTGAATAAACACATATGCTTCTCAATTGCCGCCCAACCGATATAATGGTTAGCGTCGTTGACTGCCGTGCCGAAGGGTCCGGATTCGAATCCCGGAGAAAACATGGATGTTTGTAAATGTATAGGGTCCGTGCGACATGGAGGCACTCTAAGTATGCGGCGAGTCGAAAGTCGTCTCGAGAGGTTGTGGGTGGGGAAGAAGGGTGGAAGACCCTTGGACCCGTCCTCCCCCGGGGTGCTCTTCATGAAAACTGGGGACGGAACTGAGTTAAATCGAATTGTTATCTGTAATGTGCTCAAGGCTGTTGCCAACGACAGGCGTATCCTGCGCTCCTTGCCACGACGAATTTCGTGGGCTTGGGCTGACTACAGGTCAGACAAGTGAGCATTAGTCAACAACAACAAGCTTCTCGTGTGTATACGTTAGCATGTATATGTTACTGCATATGTGACTGTTAATAATAAATAAATTGTTTGCTGCCCTTAATTTGTAGTAGGTTTACCATAGGCATGTTTAAAGAATAAAATAGGAAGTTTATCATCTTCTAAATGTACTTTTTTTTTCCGAGAACAGACATATCTGTATTAAAAATGCTGGTAAGCCTTTTTCAGAAATTTTCTGTTTGTTGAATGTTAATAGTAGTATTGCACAGAAATCCCCAAAGGTGAGTGTTTTCCCCCATGTTAACGTCAACAAACGTCCCCTCAGAAAATCTTGCGCAAAGCTTAGGCAGATAGCGTTCACGTGCTTCTCCGTATTCAAACAAAACCAACGTTAAAAGCAATGGCCAATTTCTGTGGCTTAGACCTCACAGCATACGCTATATTTCTGATGATAATCTAGAATACATAACGAAATATACGACTGCATTTGCAACCGTTGCCCGTTGGTTGCACATATATTTCCAGGTACAAAAATTTTAAATTAAAGCAAATTTTTATATTACGGCATTTTTAAATATGGAAAATCAGTTTCGTGAAAAAATACAAAATCTAATTTTTCTGACTATAAGAAGTCTGTAATCTATCTTATAATAAGAAGATAAGGTACATATAATAAGAAGACAGACTTCTTATAATCTAGCTATAAGAAGATAAACCTAATATTTTATTCATTAAACAAAATTTGTATGATATCCTGGTCCGAATAGCTACGTATAATAAAAGCTTATACTTATTTTAAAAATTAAATACAAAACGTTTGGCCACCGTATGACAAAAAAAAAATGATTGATAAATTTAATTGTAAAGTTTGGGATTATGTTTTTTGAAAATTCAGGGGTCGACATAAAATAAGAAGAAAAATATTTGAATCTCTACTCAGCTAAAATTGAAATACTAATTTATAAAAAGTTTTCTGACGATAATATATTAAGTGATGATTATGTTATGCAGT
>KK115965.1:571168-585897 GCA_000611955.2 Stegodyphus mimosarum | reverse complement strand
ATATATATATATATTCAAAAGGAAGAGTTTTTCCACAGAATCTTACAGAATTCGTTTTCTAGAAAACGGTACAAGGCTTCAGTACTGATACGTAGACTACTCATGACATTAATTGCATAAATTAACAAAGAAAAATATTTTGGGATCATTGATTTTTTTTGTTCTGTTTTGTTTGTACGACTGTTAGATTATAATCCTAAAAATATGAAACAGCATGTGATTACTATTAACGAATTTTTAGCATTTGAAAATTCAAAAATTAAATGTGTAATATAGCAAAGAAGTTACTAGACTTATTTTTTGACCAATCCCTCAAGAAAAGCACCCTCCGGAAAGAACTGGCTTTCTGGTAGGGAAAAATCTGAAAATATTCGAAAATGTGAAATTAAAGAAGTCAGTCAGTTTTTATCGTACGACAGTGCAACTTATTTTGATTTCCATTTTCATAAGAAGTTAAATATTTGAATGTAACCCTACTCGCAGGGTAACTAAACAAAAAGGTAGGCATCGTAATTTTTATAAAATTAATTTTTAAAAATTAAAATTTACAATTTAAAAATACCGAGACAGGCGCATTTGCTTCATTTAAAAAAATTGTGTAAGCGAAGGTACATATCTATGACTAATGGATGCGAAAATGAAGGTTACGTAAAGACTTTTATAGACTCGCTGTATATGTTGTATGAAATATCATGAAATAACATATGACCGTACTTTAAAAATTACGATAAAAATGCATAAAATAATTAAAATTTTGATGCATAAAAATAAATCTATTTTGCGTCAAACTTTTAATTTGAATTATGATTTATGAGCATTTATAATTTTGACGATTTTTTTTAATTCTCATTTTGATGTCAGCAAAAAATTTACGTGCGTTTAGTGGAATTCCTAACGTAACATGATTTTGGTTTTACTTAAGTTGTCTCTTAGCAAGATTGATTTATGCAAGATCTGTGGTGGCATTGCCATAAAACGCAAGGCATTTACAGAATATTAGTTGGTATTGATTGTTTAAAAGCGCTTTTAAGAGAGCCTATTACTTCATATTATCTAGATTTTAAGTCATTTTCGGGCATTTTATTATATTTTTATATTTTTCTATTTTAATGGGTGAATTATTTAAATTTACCTGCGAGTCGGATATCAATAAAAATAGAAAAGCTTCCTTTAAGTTTATTGTGTATATTCTTTTTTTTTCTTTTTTTTGTTCCTTATTTTAGTGTGAGAATTAACTAATTCTGTAAAGCTAATTCTTTAATTTTCATATTCTTCAACAAAATTGATAAATCGACAAGCAGTATCCCTCTTACTCTAATACAGGGATTCTCAACCAGGAAAAAATTCCCCCCAGAAGGGAATTTCATAATTTCAAAGGGGTAATGTGGCCAACATCTTGTTTAGCTATTAAGCAATTAGTTTTAATTATGAACGTAAACAACTACTTTTATTCAACCTTTGGTATCAACATTTTCTACCCCGTTTTGTTTAATTTATAAAACACGTTAAAAAAACCATCTAAATCTAGAAAAATGTATATGTTTATTTTTCGATTTTGGTAAAGAAGGGGGAGGACGGATCTTCTAGCAATTATGAAAGGGATGCATGGGTGAAAAAAGTTGAGACCTCCTGCTCAGATGCATTGATAAACAAATCGAAGATAAGGAGCATATGCTGACATGTTTTACCTGTCATTTCATTTTTCAAATCTAATTTTCACACGCCTTACGAAATGCGATGCTTTTATCCTATCATCTTATTTACCTTTCCAGGATTATGATTAATATATTTGAACGATAGATGGCGCTTATTGTCTAAAGTTTCTACAGCTGACGGATGTCATAAGAGAGAGGAGGAAAGTCATTTGCGTTAAGTATTTGTGTTCGGTGCAAAGCAACAGAAATGAGATAGAGTCTATTTCAATGCTTCTTAGGTCATTCTAGCCTCTTAGTCAAGAGATGTTGCTTTTAAATTCTGTTTGAAACATTATTATTCGCTATCAAAATATCAGAAAAACAGTCTAATTAATTATCAACATTGGTTTAATGGGATAGTTAGGAAAGAAACTGAAGAAATGAAAGGGCATGCCTTTTGAGCGTTGCATTCAGAAGGCATTTCATAGCATCCATAAATGAGAGAACACGCCTTTACTTTCACCCCAGTTCCTACTATTGTAATGACTTATTATCATTCTCTGTTTCACGAATTTCTGCTATAAATGATGAAAAAGTGATCAGGCCTCTTCCTTTGAAAATTAAGAGGTCCCGTATTCGGTTCCTGGTCGAAACAAATCTTCAAAGATTGAAATAGGTGCTTATAAGCATAAATAAACCATAGAACAATAAACAGCTCTGATATCACCTCTAGAAATGGTCTTAAGAATATAATACAGGAAGGCTGCTATTGCCTTAAAAAATACTTAACTCATCATTATGCCGCCCAGAAGGGATAGTGGCAGTGACGTAGCGACGGTTTCCAGCGCCCGGGAACAAATGAAGAATTTGCGCCGCTTTCTGTGTGCCAAGAATGGAAAACGTTTCATTAAAAAATTTCGTAGCATCAATTTAGCGCCGCCTGGATGCTGCGCCCGGGGACAGATGTCCCCCCTTGCCCCACCCTAGCTACGCCACACTGGATAATGGTTAGTGACTGTGACTGCTGTACGGAAGGGCCAGGGTTTTAATCGCGCAGAAGGCATGGGTGTTTGTAAATGTATAGTATCTTTGAGGTATGGGGCACTCTTAAATACATGTCGAACCGAAAGTCCCCTTGTGTGTGGGAAAGAGGAATGAATATTCTCAGACTACTCCCCAGGTTGCTCTTCCTCAATGTTGAGGTGAGAAGTAGAAGTCCAACCTCAATGAGGCTCTGGCAATAATTCTTCCCTGTAATATGGGCTGGAAAACGACAATAACGCATCATTATTTTAATATTACTGATTTTTTCAGTCATAAGATATAATGAACGATTTTATTTGTTTCTGGTCTTTAACTCCGCTATTTTCAAAAAACTAACTTCTAGTCTATCAAAATATCCCCAAATTTTAATCCTGAAGCGACACAATCTATTCTTATCTTATGGTATATGAGGGGCTTATCGCACATAAAAACAAAGCCACAACAATTTTTTCCACATGCTTTAATATCGGAAAAAATATTGAATACCTTAATTTATCGATATATTTTAGTCTTTAAATACACATAAATTCTTAAGACGTTCTGGCACAGAAAAATGTCTTTGTCAGTAATAATTATAGATTGAATATTTCTCCGCCAACTTTCTATTTTTTAAATTCTTCTCAAAGTTTTGCTAATTTTATTATTTTGGATCAAAACCTTCTCCTCTTTTAGAGAAATTTCACTATACTGTAATCTACCATGCTATTTTTCATTTGAATAGGCTTCATTTTTAACTGCGTAACTGTGTTTTTAGTGTTGAAAAATTAAATGAATTTGCTTTTTCAGTATTCATTGTAATGTGTTTCATTATTGAATTTGACAAGATCTAGCTGAGGCCTAAGGCTTTATGGCAAATAAATTAATGTGCCGAAACTATCTGAAAGCTTGAGGTAAAGTAATATTTTTTCTATTTAAAGACTGAATTATTTTATTTCTAAAATAAAAACAATTTCTCTACTTTTACATATCTTACAACTTTCTTCTTCAGGTAATAGCCTTTCTTGCCTGCTCTTAACTTCGTCTATCTTTTAAGAATTATAATAATTTCAATTACGGACATAACACATAAAACAAAGTATATTTATGTAATATATCTACAAAAAATTCTGTCAGTTCTGCGGAAGACAGCAGTAACGAAGAAAGACCGACCAGTTAAATAAGTTACTGGGGGCTCAAAAGAAGTGCTATATAATACCATACTATCTAAGTATATGATCTGTTCTCGACTGTTAAAAGACCTGAATTTTTTTTAGCGTTATGGGTAATTTCTCTTAGAAATGCACTGGCGTACATACCAGAAGAATGAAAGTACAGTTTTCCTGTTTGATATAAAATTGCAGCAAAACAATTTTTACAGCACTACGACAAAGCAATTTCTTTACGATAGTTCTTTTTTTTTATTTTACGACTCATCTAAAATGGATTTTAGTTTCAAGGGCTTGATGGTTTTTAACAATATCGAAAAGCCTCTAGAAGAGGCTAAAAGGTGTCATAAATAGGAGGATAGGAATGAGAAAAGAAATTAGGAAGTAAAATACAATGTTATTAGATAAGCCAACAAGTAACAGTGAAGAATGTTAAGATTTTTCAAATAGATTTCTTTATCAGTTAAGTTTTATTATGTAAAAAAGAATGCACAGAACCGTTTAATTATATTCAAAGATACTAAAGACGATTTCGAAAAACTTCTGATATTCCAAAAATCTGAGCTAGAAGGCTCAGACTTGGAAATCCTATTCCCAATGAGAGACGAATACGGGAAAGATTGGATTATATCTAGTATTCGGTTAAGTTAAAAATATCCAGTGGACTCCTAATACGGGAATTCCTCTTCATATCACAGTGCCACAGATCTTTGGGTTTCAATCAATCTTCGGGTTTTGTTTTCCCAGCAAAAAACTGCAGGGAAAACAGGCTGCGGATCCGATGATCATCAAACAGCTGACTTCAAAGAAAAATTAATGAAATGTTTAAATTGCCAGAATATACATGAAAGAAAAAACACTGGATTAGATACCAATCATGACACCCAAGATAAAAACTCTGCTTTCTATTTTCCAGAACTACAAAAATTGAGAAGACGCGTTAACTATTGATAGAAAGTCCGTCATACAAATTAACCTACAGCACTCTAGGGGGTGCTACGACGTATGTAAGAAAACACCTTGAAAAGCATGACAACATTAAGATAGCCACAATACAAGAGCCATATTTCAAGAATGGGAAGCTCTGGCTTTTCCATGACATACAGATAATTTTTAAATAAAACCGACGCCAAAACGGCAATACCATATTACGGACGATACCATATCCGCATTAACCCTACTCAGCGGTACGAACATCACAGCAATTACGATAGGCGGGACACACTCATTTATTTTAGCCTCGGTCTGTTGTTTCCCATCTCAAGTTCTAGACATCTTTTGTGAACACAGTTCGCATTACTTTAGCGGAACAAGAGGCATATTGAGCCCAGTTACAAGGACAAGTCTTGGCCCTCAATAGCAACTCGCATACAGTTTACACCACATCACGAGATTTCTCAGCATTCAGAATCGTTTCATGCAGTGGAATCCTCAGCCCCAGCAGTACAGTCCGCAAAAGAAAATCATTCACAGAGGTGATACGAAGAAGGCGGAAAACTTCACTGCCTTCAAGGTCTTCTCCAGTTCTATCGGATCACGTTCTCTTATTAAGGTCAAAGAACTTCACACGGACACCCGAAGGGATTAAAGCTCAACTAGCGGCAGACTTGAAGCCCTCCCAGCTAGGGATCTCTTTAGTGCAGATTCGGCCCACAAGGTCCAGAGAGCTTCTCGTCAGGTGCCGAGAAAAAGCTCACCTGCTACGTCTCAAACAGGCAATCGAAGACAGGCCAGCACTACTAGAGACACTTGAATTTCGGGAGCCCAGGGCAAGGAGAGAAAGTGGCATTATTTTTGGAGTACCTGATAATTTAGGAAAAGAAAATCTAACAACAGCACTTGTAGACCAAATGCCCAACTTTAATCCCAGTGCTTATCAAATACGAAAAAGTCATTCCGGGCAAAGCGGTCGTAGAAACTGGGTGATAGACATAGAACCTAAGTCAGCAGAACATCTAGTTAAATTAGGCCGTCGTTTAGTGGGTTTTGAGTCTTGTCCTCTTCGTCTATACATTACGATTATACGCTGCTGCAACTCAGGAGTTCGGTCACTATAGCAGGAACTGTAAGAACACTGCAGTCTGCGCGAAGTGTGGTAACAGCCACCTGACGCAAGCTCAGAAAAAGTAAGTTGCACTAATTGCTGCAGTAGTAGTTCTGAAAATGGGACCTCTTTTAACACAGATCATCCAGCTACTTCAAGCTCCTGCCCAGTGTATGGAGCCCATTTCGAGAGCTGGAGAAAGACTGCTGCTCAGAACTAAGCCAAGACGACACTAAATAAACATATAGCAGGTCTTCGATTTTTACAGCGTAATTTGCAGAAGTGCTATGCAGCAAACATAAATACGCCGCAAGTAATTACAGATACTGCTGTCAATGTCGGAATCTTCCAAGAGCCCTATGTTTACAACAGAGCGATTCCCAGTGTTCCAAAACACAGTAGAACGTTTCTCTCAAAGAATCAGCTAGCTGTGATTATTTACATTGGCCCTACTTTTGAAATATCTAGAGCTCGAGGGTGGGCAGATTTGACAATATCAACTCCCAATACAACTACGTACATACACGATTGGACAGTGAGTGACATGCCGTCACTCAGTGATCACAAAATTATTACTTACAGGCTGGATACTCCTATACAAGAAACAATTAAGAAAAGATTCAAGACGGCATTTGGAGGACATTCCGTCTTACGGAAACACATTCGAACGCATGTAGAGAAATTTATCATAAATTTCAACAACTGCCAGGACAGAAACTCCTTAGATAATCTCTACGACTTACTAGTTACAAAAATAGTGCAGGCAGCTCACAAAGCATATTGTTTGAAATTTCTAAAGGTAAGACATCCGATATCTTGGTGGACACCAGAGCTTAGCACGGCGAGAAACAGAGTGCGGGCACTTCTCAGAAGAGCACAATCCACGCTACATTCAAATCTTTAGTTAGAGAGAATCCATTAGAGAGATACAAGGGAATTCCCAATAGTAATCTTCGCGGTTATTTCAGCTTGCTGGAAAAATCAACACTTTCCTATAAATATGAAGTTGGCAGAAATGGCGTTATTTCTAAAATCGGGCAAAACTCCGGGAATTCCTTCATCTTATAAGCCAGCCTGTCTACTGCCAACGCTCGATAAGGTACTGGAAACAGTAATTATTTCCCGACTTAACATCTTTGTGCAAAGAACCAAGGCCTTGCATCCCAAACAATATGGATTCCGTATGGGCAACTCAACTGAGCATACCCTAAAAGACTTAATGGCCACTATCCAACAGAACAGAGATAACGACTTACATTCACTGGCAATAGCCATTGACATCAAGGGAGCCTTTGATTCCCTTTGGTGGCCAGACGTAATATATTTGCTGCACAATATGGCCGGTCCTACAGCTATTATTACCACCATTCGCTCGTCCCTTGAAGATCTAAGTGTACAAGTAACATCAGATAGTGGCATTTATGTCAAAACTGTCTTTAGAGGGTGCTCATAAGGGTCATGTCTAGGACCAGCCCTGTGGAATATAGTGGCAAACTTGGCATTTCAACAGTTCGAGAGCGTTGAATGTGCTCGAATTATAGCCTACGCTGACGATTTTATGCTAGTAGTGGCAGGAAGGAGCAACCTGGAAATGAGATCTCAGTTCTGTCTCGATATATTTTCCCAGTGGGCCAGAGCACATAAGTTACAGATTTTGGCACAGAAAACTAAAGCTTTACTCATAGGACGCAGCAGGCAGCTTAGACGCAACCCAAGTGTTAAACTCCATGGGACACCGGTAAAATGTGTCCCCCAGTTGAGATATCTTGGGCTAATACTCTACAACAGACTTTCCTGGATGCCACAAGACTCGAATTAGCATCCTAAGTAACAACATGAGACGCATGTCTTCACATAAATGGGGCATCTCATCTAAGCTACTAAAAATTTGGCATAAAACCAATACAGAAAGAGTGATCAGTTATGGAGCGGCAATCTGGGGTGGTAAACTTACTCTCACATGAGAAGATAACTGCTCTCTATTCAGAGACAATAGCTACTTCAAATATGCAGAGCCTACCGCGCACATCCACACTAGCCCTACAACAAATAGAAGGAATTCCTCCGCTAGATCTGATAGTTGAAAGGGAGGCAGCTGTCGTAAAGGTTACTAGGCTGGGTCAAACTTCAACACTCCGGGGTCATAGATATATTACCATGTGGATTACGAGGAGCAAAATATCTGCAATAACTTTCATCCAGCTGCCTTTAATCTCTCCGACGTTATCAGCATAAATGACCAACCATTTCAAAGCAATAATAATAACCTTTTTACAGATGGCTCCAAAACGGAGAAAGGAACGAGCAGTGCCTTTTCTAGACTGGAAACGGTATTGCAACATTTGAGTGGAAGAGGAAACTGGGCTTGAACAACTCGGTATATCAAGCAGAGCTTCTAGCTATCAGTGCTTCAATAAGGTATGCGAACACATGTCAACAGTAGAAATTTTCCGTACTTAGCGATTCGGCATCAAGTCTGGCGGCTATCGCAAGTCATAATAGCCAGTCCCTTGGTATACCGAATTCAAAAACAGCTTCTGGCAATGCTTATCACACAAAGACCAACTTTAAAATGGGTTCTGCTCATACACGAATTCAAGGCAATGAAGCCACTGACCTACTGTCCAAGCAGGCTGCCAATTCCACGGATTTACTAGAACGACTAACAAAACTTCCCTGGTCTCACATAAAACGAACAACTTTGACAAGTTTGCTACAAAACTGTCAAAGTAGATGGATAGAGGCAGAGGTAGTACGAAGGACATACCGCTTACTGCCAAAAGTTAGCATGGAAATAAAGACCTATCGTGCTACCCTAACACAATTCTTGACGGTCCACGGACCATTCCCAGTTTACCTCGACAGATTCAGACTTAAGGAAATTCCTTTCTGTGAATACGGAGAGGAAGGCGACACGGACTATTACACTTTCATTGTGTATAACAAGAACCTGGCACTTAAAGAAACCAGCGACTGTGCCTCGGCAATGTGGACGACTAACACACTCAAAAACAGAGTAGCCCTCGGTGAAATGGAAAAAATCTCAAGACATTGCGTAAGCAGAACCAACCGTGAATAGCATTATGTTTGAAATGTTCAGATTTTAAAGCTGATAATCAGAATAATGCTTGATGCCTGCAGTTGTCAAGCTATAGAAACTGATATTAGTGTGTCATACTTAACTTTGTTACTTTGGAGTTTTCCCCCGCTGTGATGGTATATAATTCCGTTTGGTTCATGTCCGTGGTCGGAAGCCATCATAGCGGTGCAATCACTCACTGACTCACTCAAGTCTCACAAATGTAGAAGAACATTAAGAAAAACGAAGATATCTCATTAATAAACTCTGGGGCTTTAATGCGAGGCGCCCAATGTGTGTCCCAGTCAACCAAATCACCACGGACAGCAGATTTGTGAGCTCTCCACCTTCTACGACTGACCTCGTGGTTATCAATAACCCGCAAAGCATATCAGCCTTTTCCGGGTCCATAGGCAACTTTGGGGTCAATCTGACTCTCTAAAAAGAGCTGACTTGCTTAATATCGACAACTAGTGACCATAAATATCCCTTTTGACATAAATAGCTTCAAACATACCAGTACTAAAAGACACAAAATGATGTTAAAACAACCAGACTGACTGAAGTTTCACGCAAGATATGATACACCAGGAATTTTAAGATACAGAAGACATCGATAAGCAAATAAACGAGACAACCAATTGTTGGCAGACCTCTATAATATCACAAAGAGGCCCCAGAATAACAATAGTCACAAATCAAATCCATGGTAGACTCAGGAACTCACTATCATGCGGAGACGAATCCGTGTTCTTTGAAGTCGCTACCAGGCACCAGCGCGTAGGGCAGAAAGGAAAATAGAGAAAAATGAGCCAAGCAGAAGGTTCAGAACATTTTCACTGAAAAGCGAGCATCCTGAAACATTTCTCAAATAGTATATACATCTCTTCACCCTTCGTATCGTATTATGACCAAACCAAAAGTAAAAGTTTACGTTCACTTCAGCTCAGCATAATCGTGAGACCAAACCAGCATAGGAACCAGCATCCATCCTTTTAGAAGGCGATCCAGGGCTTTCTGATGCCAGACTTGAAAACTTCGAACTGCACCAACACAAGACCCATAAGATAAGGCAATCTAAAAAACGATATGCCAATCCTCAGGATGACCAGTCTGGCCCATTCGAAGTAAAAACGAGGAAGCAATACTGAGCCTTACGGAAATAATAAACTTCATATGCTAATTCATTCCAGTATGTTCTATCTTTTGCATTTCCTTTTCGTATGACTCCGATGTTCAAACTGACTTTTTTAGCAAGTAATAACCATCCGAAACTGCATTATTTCTTTCCCAGAGGAAGATAATCTCTGAAATGTGGGAAACCGGCGTGACATAATATTTTATATCGATTGAAAACCTTTAGTTATGTTGGTTTGAGAAGTTTTCTTTGTAAATAAAATTTTATTTCGACCATATTTTCTTCATCAATGCTTCCCTATTTACTCTACATAGCAACATAACAAATTGTAGCCTATAGCGAATACAAATATGCAAGCTAACAAATGCCTACTGACATGGTATTAAAGTTTCATTAGCCATTTGCAGATGTAACAAAAAGAGTAATAGCACGATTTCTCGTAAACTTATACAGTCGCGTATTATTCAGTAACATAAACTCACGACTTCTAGGAAGACTGTAGATTAATAATCCTCGGGTCTGTTAACAGTAGATAGGAAGAAGGGTGTAAATAGCCCTTTCATTCGATTACAAAGGACTGACAGTCGACCCAACTTGAGTTTACATAAGCCAACACTTCTGGCTTAACTTAAACAAGTAAGATTGAACTTAAAATAAAATGCAAGTAGAGTAGCCTAACGGCTTACAGGATAAAGTAAACGTGCAGGAAAGCTCTGGTTCGTAAAAGCCGGAAGGGCAAGCCTAATGGCTAGAAGCACTCAAAGCCATAGAATCAAATCGCTATTTAAGCACGGTAACAACGTGGTGTCAAGTAGGCAGAACGCGCCCTAAAATCAACATGCGAAACCTTCGTTTAAATAGCACGTCTTTCTCCTTTAATCCGAATAAACGCGCGCTATTTAACTTACATTCTGGCATCAAAAGTGCGGTTGAAAAAGAGAGTGAAAGGAAAGTAACTTTAACTAAAAATGAACAATTATTCAAAATAAATGAATAAATGGTCACAAACTAATAGGTCCGTCGACCACGTACCCCACTGACATTCATTAATTCCATTAATGGGCCCTAAAGATACCAGGCATAAAATAATTAGCTTCAGGCATATGGCGGTTAACATTTCTGGCATGTAAAGATTGGTATTAAGGCACTACCGCACAGTCAGAAGGGTGTTTTTTGCGTTTTCCACGTATATCCAAAAAGTGGCCTTTTTTCAGCGCGCTCTTGCGGTATCGCAGATTGCCCGAATTTTAAACTTAATATACGTATTTTGTAGGAAATGTTGTCTGTTATACTTTTACATAGTATGACCATCTTCGAAAAGCGCTTATTGTTCAATTTATAAGTTAAAAATTGAGAGGTTTTTTTTTGATTTTCGTTGTGAAGCCGGCCTCTGATGAGATGATAAACCTAAACTTTGGATTCAGTACCCCCAAAAAACACACAGAACAGGTGAGGAAAGAATTTCTATATTTTTTTCCTGAAAACATCCTTTTTGAACTTCGATGACTAGACATAGCAAACCGAGCTATGTGTTGACCACTAACAACAGCAGAATTTGGTAATTTGAGAGACATAAAGTATACCACTCATCGTGTGGAATATGTTGCATCTATCAACAGTTCTCCCACTGAAGTCTGCCTTATCATACACCATTTGAGAAAGTGACTGTTGATTAAGAGTCAGACGTGGTTAAATGATCGAGGAGAATAAAAACGTGTGGCCTTCCTTGTTTGATGAGCAAAATCCTAGTGAACTCAGCACAGTAAGTAACCTCTGTAAATTGTACTTTCTACACAAATATGCTGCAACACTCAATAATACAGAAAATATACACCATCCACGATGTTTTCGGAGAATACCATTTGATACTTTGCCAGTTTGTCATTTTGGTATTCTATAGAATATCTAGGTTAATGTGTAAAATGTTTAATAACATGTATTGCTTAGCCTGTCATACATTGCCGGCCAATTTTTGCCATTCTATAAAATACCTAGACATTCTATACAACTCCGGTTTTCATACATATGCATTTTGTAGGAAACTGTGTCCACTGGCCTCTGGCAAGGTGGTAAACCTAAAATTCGGATTCAGCACCGCAACAAACACATGGAACAGATGAGAAAAAAAAACTTGCTATTGCAACTTGCTAATGCATTTGCTAATTAAACTATTTGCTAATACATCCGATGTGATAAATACATCAGTACAGCCTCAGTTTCCACAAATTAATAAAACAAAATATGCTGATTCTGCTAAATTAAAGAAAACACTTCAAATTTTCTTTCACATACTTATTCACCTCTATGTGATATCTTAAACTTGCACGTACGATATCCAACCTATATTCTTTGTCCTGCCATGTTCACACTTAGATACCTACGTTAGTTGTAACAATTGTCCAAGTTGAATAGTGTTTCTAAGTGTCAGACTACATAACATTTTGCATGGATAAACCGCTAGATGTTTATGTATCGGAGAAGTTTTTTTATGACCACCACGTGTGTGTGTCTGTGTATAAAAGGTAAAATATGAAGGAAAATTATAAAAAAATACTAACTTAATTGCCAATAGCGCTGTTAATTTCTGCAACGAATTAATACATCGTTCTTCAAAGAATTTGTAATGCGTTTCTTTCGTCTTCAATACACTGCAATACTGTAAGCTCTTGCCCAGTCGCTGTTTACGATTCAAACAAAGCATTCCGAGCTTATTTTTAAGCCCTGCCGAAGTACGCAGTCACTTTTCTCTTCTGCTGTCGCTACGTAAGCATGTAATTAATCGCTTGGCAGCTTCATCTATTAAAACGATGTAATTTGCGTATATAAAATTGTGGGGTGCTTTTAGCACCCCTACTGTTGTACCTATCAGGAAGATATATGCTATGAAATTCATCGTGCAGAAATAAAGGGATTTTTTACTATCAAGCTAATTGTGCTTTTCCCAGGTTCCAGTCATCTACGCATCAGTTTCAAGCTATCTCCTATCACGCATCCTACTCGTGTGCGAGCTGCTTCTCTCTACAACATCTCGGCCATGATTGCTAATTAATTGATTTCATTTTCGGACAAAATGATTTCAACTTAGAGACACGACAGGACACCATTATGTGTACCTTTCCACGTGTTTCTGTATGTTTCATGTGTCATCGAAAAATGTTCATTCTTCAGAAAATCTAAAACAAGTTGGATCATTACATTCTGAAGTTTTAAATATTTAATGAGTTAAACCTTCCTAGGCTTTTACAGTTAAATTCAAATCAAGGTATAAAAAACGACTGCGTACTTCCGCCGAGTCTACAAATAAGCTCGGAATGCTTTGTTTCATCTTGCACGGGGACCAGTTTACGGCATTGCAGATTGCTGCAGTGACTAAAAATCAGTCATGGCCTAGTGACCAAAGTGACTCATTACAGATTCTTTGAAGGGGACGTAGTAATTTCTTAAAGAAATTAAAATGGCTGCAGAAATTTTGTTAAATTCATATTTTATGTCTCATATTTATTGTGTATGTATATGTTATATATTTACAAACGTGAATTGATTTGTAATTATTAATTAATGTTTAGCAACAATACATTAAATCAATTTAGACGTATAATTTTCTTATTACTTTTTTCACCCGAGACTCTCTTTTTCATTTCGAGAGGAATTATATGCATAATATATATACATAAGTGGGTTACAATGAATTATAACTCTATGCAAATGAGTTGTAATGCTTAATGTTTGGGAAGCTGTGATCTAACTGATGATTTGAAGTGAAAGAATAGACAACTCTGAGTATACCACAAAACTTCTTTTTTCGGGACTTTTTCATTTAATGTAAACTCCTATACTTTGAGAAACTTCACCGCTGTAATTGATTTTAGTCTGTTAATAACAGAGATTGTTATTTATTTCTTGGCATATAAATTCTGTTGAAAAAGAAAAAAAAAGACTTGTAAAAAAAAAAACAGTGAAGAACTACTTCTAAGATTCTTACAGTTAGGAAACATCTTTTAGAACTAACTATTTTATTGAAATCACTTTTTGCTGACTCAGAAACCATCTCTTCCTTTTCCTACCTCTTTCCTGACTTTTTTAACAGCATTTTCGGTGTCATCTGTTAAATCGCTATTTTAAACTCACGCATCACTGCCGCCCCACAAGTATCTAAGCGTAGCGTAAGGCAGTAAATTTGAACATTTGCGTAATGGAGTGAGAACGGCCAAAATACGTCATGAATGTTTTCTTTCTTTTTTAAATATTGTGGAAACCTTGCCTGATTTTTTATCAGAACGAAGTTAATGTTCATTGCTTCTGAATCAGCGCCAGGTGAATGTATAGTATGCAACACCATTACACTGTGTAACATGTTCATATTCAAATTATGTTGTCTCTATTCTAGGTATTACGTAAAGATTTTGTTTGGTAGTTTAGACGTTTGGACAGATAGGTTAGGATTCCTTGTGGGTGAAGCTGGAGAATTCTTTCACTATAATAGAAATTGAATTAAAATTCACTTTTTACAATACTACGCAAAATAAAAAATATCGTTTTATACCTACACATTTAGGATATATATATATATCTATATATATATATATATAAATTCAAGAACGCAATACAAATATATAAGAACGAGATATATATATATTATTATAAT
>KK115965.1:507781-571158 GCA_000611955.2 Stegodyphus mimosarum | reverse complement strand
CGCAAAACTTAGAGCAAAAACGAAAAGGCGCTTAAGTATTTGAAGGTCACCTATTATCTACGTGAATATATATATATACATACATATTATATACGTATATGCTGAAGGATTTGCTAATTATACATTTCATAATTCATTTTTATTAAACTGCAGAAAATCTACTAAATTATTAAAGCGAATTGTATAATTCTAGGAATTTCCTAAAAATAAAATATACGTCTGTTATTAATATTAAGGCATTTATTGGTATGTTGTATTAGTAGACGTTGCAAATTTTGTAATCAGTCATTAATTTGATTCCTGTGTTGCTCAAATTTTAACAATTTATTTATCTTAAGTAATCTTTAAATTCATAAGTCTTCTTTAAACTAAATTATTATTTAGTATTTCCATAATAGTCCTAAATTTATGTATCCATTTATTTTAGTGTGCTACAGAAGATCAGTGTAGATATTTTAACATGGATTTAATATATGGGGAAACGTACTACAATCGACACAATATTTAGCCGTATAAATTTAATGCATTTTTATTTATTTAGCCGTCAGAAATTTTTAGCTCGTTTCGAAAGGGCGTGTCGTGTTTTAAGCGCGTGTCATTGCAGTACACCTAATTAACCCAAGCTTTTCTCGCTGAAACTATTCTCTCTGTTTACTCGTTACTTTGCTTTAGTTTCTTCCCTTTTCTTCAACTTTGAATCAAATTTTGCAAGGAACTATGAGTCCGAAAATTAATGGAAGACCAAAGTAACAAAATGAAAATTTTCTAAGAGCAAAATTTGTCGTCTTTTTTGTTACGGCTTCTTTAATGATAAAAATTTCTAGAAGACATCTGAAATTTCGCATTATTTTCTAGTTATTAACAATGATAACCTTATTTACAGGAAACAAATTTTGACATTCTTATTCCAAACAATTAATTAATTTTTTTTTTATGTTTCCAAAATATTGATTTACCAGATGTCAGTTTCCTAAGATGTTTTCATGAAAATTCAAGCATTGATATTTCTAAATGCAATTTGTGCATGAATTACTTAATACTTTAAAATGGTCATCTAAATAAACTGTATGTTATGCTTGTCGCTAAGACCAGTTTTTGAGACATTTTCAAACACTAATTCAAGCAAAGTTTGGTGCAAAAAGAAAAACAAATGCGCATTTTAAGCAGCAGATAAAAAAATACTTTCACAAATTGAAGATTGGAGCATCATGAATTAAGTATGCTATGATAAAGAACACATGCATATATATATATACAAGAGTGCATTAAAATACTGAAAAAATTCGGAATTATTGTTCTTTTTTGTGAATCCTTGAGTGCAAATTTTGTCTTCGTGGTGTGGTTTGTTCGATTACACGTTACTCTTGAAATTCGAAGCCTACGCGCAGATATGTATATATGTATGTGTGTGCAAGATCAAACATGTAAAATAAAATCCTAACTTTAATATGCAACATCATTGTAACTCTCATTTTTAATTTGCTATTCTCCCACTCTATCTCGAAAATATGCTCACACTATATCTTTCTAAATTGCATCAGTTCAAAACCAATCCTTGCCACATGATTAAGAGGGTTTTACTCCTTAATTAACTTAATTTTTTTAAACTTAACTGAGACTGTCAGACGAGTTGTTACTCCATCTAAGTAAATTTCAGCTGAGCGAGAAAAAGATTAGACAACCTTTTTATTTAAAACTTTAAGCTTAATAGATGTCTGGTTTGTGTTTGTAATTCGGTCTCCGTTACTTGCGAATTTCAGATAACGTAAGTGTGAACTTAAAATTCAAAGCAATTTGATGATGGAGATTCAAAACCGCAAAGGCCTATAAAGCGCCAGCTCAGTATCAGCTAAATAATTTCAACGATCAATAAGGCTAATGCCTGATAACTTGTCACAAAACTAGGCGAGGAAATTAGCACTACATTTAGCGTCGCTGCCAAAGCTCTCTGTCTAACTTTCAAGAATTCTGTTCTTAAATGCGCGCATCTCATTTACACCCTGATCAGAGTTAATGAAAAGTAAAATTGACAATACAGTTCAAATAGAAAGATAATGAGTTATTTAACATAAAATACTCTACAGATTCTTATACCAAGCATACGATGCAGGCAGTCATCAGCCAATAATAATACTAAAATATGCAGACTAAAATCTTTAGCTACCTGTCAAAAGAACATCAAATCATAACTGGATTATTCTGAACCAAATCTTCATGTTAAAAATTTCCTATTTCTTCTCGGATTCTTTGGCCTGCAAGCCTGCTGTCCGCTGTTGCGTTTTCTTTCTTCGAATAGACTACAAAAGTATAAAAAGTACCAATGTAACTGATAACTGATAGATATTGGGGTGCCCTTTTCATGTCAACTTATCTGTGTTTATATCAAAACTGTTTTGTGAAAAACAAAAAATGGTGTTCAACCGGCCAGGATTGGATCTACTTCTTCATGAATTGGCTTCCATCGTTAATATCTCCTTTCTATAAGAGAAGTATATTTAACTGAAGGAAAAATTAAGATTGTAAAATCTTTTCCAACTATTATAAATCACTAAAATATAGAGGAACTCCTATTTGTCTGAACTGTAAGAAGTTTTTAGTTGAATATTAAGTGCAAAAAAATATTAAACACCCATTTCAGATTCGTTGTGGCTTTAAAAACTGTCGGAAGTTATGTTTCAAATAGCCACTACTCTTATGACTTATATATCATTATAATATTCTTCGCATATTGTATAACGTTTTGTTGTGACCACAGTTATGTATCTTACAGTAATGAGAAATTTGTTTGACAAGCTCAGAGATTTTTATTTCATAGATTAGTATGTTCCTTCAGAAAATGCTGTGTTTATTCATTATATGGGTTACATTTCAAATTTTATGCCGTGAATTGATTATTATTTTGTTACTGATATGTTTCAGAATATTTTTCTTGGACATTTTAATAGATGTTATAACCCTGAAAATTGTTTTTTCTAATTTTAATGGTTTCATTTCATAGGTTTATTTAGTTTAAAGGGTATGAGGATTTTGTTTTAAATAGCCATTACTTTTGTGCCTTAATTTGGCTAATATTTTAGGTTTTTTAATTTGTGCTAAAATGCTTTCTTTTTAACAGGAATGCTTATAAAATTAATTTGAAACCACGATTTTAATCATAGGTTTGCATATTCGTTAATATATATATCGCTTTTAACTACCTTTTTTATATCGCAACTTAGCTATTATTATTGTATTCATAATATGCATTAAAATGCTTCGGTTTAAGTACATCAATACACCTGATAGCCGCGAGAAAATTATTTGAAAGCTGAAGTTTAGATATCTACATTTACTCATATTTTTATTTCATCAGTGCACGGGTAGAGCTTAAATTTAAAGCTTCTGATAAAGGCTGTATTGATATTCATTAATTGGTTGCCACTGAATTCGGATATTACTTATCATTTTGCGCATATATTCAATTTCATTATCCTCTTTTATTGGTTGTGAACTGCCTAAAAGTGCTACTTTAATACCATTTTCTCTGCTTCCAATCTAGAAATTTTATTTATAATTCAGGAATTAATTTCTTCTAAAAGAAGCTAACATTTGAGGTACCTGCAATACGAACGTTCATTTCTGTTAGGGATACAAACAAATTAATTGTACTCCTGCACGAACAACTTACACGTTCATTTCTCATATTCTTTTCTGAACACATTTACGCTTTGAAATTCCTTTTCCCGCTACTTTGCTAAAAACGTACTATCAAATTTGTGGCAGAAGATAAACTGCAACCCGGACTGCTGATTACAATTAAAAAATTGTCGCTTCTCATCGGAATTGCTCATTCGCAACATTTTAGTTTTCCATTAACTTATCATTCTATCATTCCGTAATACATATTTTGGAAGAGAGAGGGAGAGTGTTACTGTCCTCAGCTAATTGCTGCGCTGTAAAACTCATCATCAATCAATGTTTTCGGTCCTACTCCCACCGGAACATAGTCACCTTTGAACCTGAAGTTAAGTGGGTAAAACACCCCCCTCACACCTGTTGAACTTCATAGGTTCTCACGGGAGTATTCAAGCGTTGCGTCATCCCGAAGCTAATGGCAAAGTGTATTAGAACTTGCATATATAATCTCTAAAATCGGATGCCCGGAATTCCCCCAACTTTGATCCTCTTTCCATTTTTATTTCCTGGCATAAAATACTTAGTAATAGATATAAGCGTAATATATATATACATATTAATTTAAAATTGCAGGGTTTCACTTGGAGTGCATTCTCTATCCTAGGGGTTCTCAGCCAAGAGAAAAATCCCCCCTTAAGAGGGATTTTTCTCTTGGCAATCAGCCTTTTGTTTACCTCTTAGGTGGCTAGCTTTAGTTTACGAATATAAAAAAATTCTTTTATTTATTCTTTACTCTTTTTATTCTTTTTTTATTAAAAGAAAAAAATTCTTTTAATATTCTTTATTATTTCTGAAAAATTTAATTTTCATATTTATTATTACTATTATATTTCATATACTTTTTTTTTGCTTAATTTAAAAAAAACATGTTAAAATGATCTATATTTAAATAAATGAATATGTATTTTTAGAGTTTTGGAAAGGAGATGGTTGATAATCGCCTAGCAAAAACGGTTGAGAACCACTGCTGTGTACATTCACTGCATTGAATTTTTAGCGATTTTATATACGTGAAATATAACTACGGATCATTTATTTTTAAAAATATCTCTGCAAATAACTTTTCTTTCAGACGTACGAGATAGCTCCCAAGAGTAATCAAAAATAATTAAAGTAATTAAGCAATTGAATTATTTAATATATTCAATTAATGCGTTTAAATTCAGAAATAAATTTTTTTTCATAAAGTTATCCAGTGTAAATTAAGTTTTATATATGTTGGAGGGGGATAAATAATGATTTAGAAAGTAAAACTATATCTCAGTAAATAATTAATTTATGTCTGTCACTACATAAACAAAATGTCTAGGCTGGCGTTTAGTTTAAGTAGCGACATTCTCATCACATTTAGTAGCTCAAACGTCCTGCAGGTGATATGCTAAACAACAATGCACTTTGATTAATATGATTTAGTCAGAAATGATTGCTTAAAATACAAAAATTAAGTAATTACATTAAAATGAATGGTGAACAGCATAAAAATCGACATTAGTGTCAAGTTAAGGATTTTCAACATTAAGCAATCTTACAAAAATAATTTTTGCATAATATTCGGTTATTTAAACTCGAATAAAAGATATTGAATTCTTTTCTAGATGTGAAGCTAAAAAGCTGACTTAATAAACGAATAATGGACCGCATTTATTGTTCAAATCGACTCTGAAATAAGAATATGAATTTATTTGTAAATCCATGCACATAATCAAATCAAATAATTAAAGACCGGAATCGACTGAGGAAAGTTTTGAAGTTGTACATTACTCCGTATTCTAGAAAACAGATGGGAAATTTAAAGATAAAAAATGTAATCGCGACTTATGTAGAATTTATGGGCACATTTTCAAAAGTCTATTAAAGTTTTCGGTTAAACGTCCTTCATAACAAATTATCATTTAACGTTCCGATAACAATTTCGTTTATGGAAAGTAATCGTAATTGACTCAATAAATCCTAAAGAAGATCATGAAGAGAACTTTTGGAGCAGACAATTTTGATTTTATCTTCTTTAGACATGATTGTCAAACTTATTCTTGGCAATAACCTACTTAAAAGTGGAATCTCAAATACTTGTAAGGTTTTATTTTAGTTAACTCATTCATTTTATTATTTAATTTTTTTATAACCTTATTTTTGACATCTTCCACTAGAACACAAATTAGTTTAAAATAGAAATAAGCTTCTTGTTTCATACTTCATCAAAAAGCATTTAGCAGCGTAGGCTAGTCGTCAACCTACGTTAGATTCTGTGCTGTCTGAAATTTACTCGCCAGCAAAAGTTTCTGCTTATCGAGGTTTCTCCTCGAGCGCTTAGTCAGGGATAGGCTATGTTAATTTTGTATACAACGTTCGGTTTCATCGGAACTTGTAGTAGAAGCTGTTTATCTTTTCGCAAAGTAAGTTTTTGTTTCTCTTAAGTTTTCAGTTTGTATAACCGTCAGATATCAACGAGTTAATGAAAATTTCTATTTAAATTTTTACCTTCGTTTGAGCTATTTCTAGATGTCAGTCAGACGTTTGAAAAGTCACCTGGCTAATCCCTTACAGTTACTTTGGTAATCTGGTAGTTTAAATTTGATAATCTAAAGTTAATAGCGTAACCTTATGTACTTAATTGCCAGTACAGATAAATATATCTTAGCCATTGTTTAATCCCATTAATCCGATATATAATAAAAACAGAATTAATTTAGTATTATTTAATAGTGCCTCAATCTTTTAGATTTCAATATAGAAATCATTAAAAAGTCCTGAGCCAGTTACTACTTAATTAACTTAATTACTAGAATCCTGATCTAGGATGCTGCTGTTGTAAACAAGGGCAACCAACTAAGTAAAACTAATTCAGCCATTTAAAAAAAATAGGAAACTTTATCTTTTAGAACGAGATGAATCTTTATTCCTTTCCATTTCTACATCCGTAAAAATAAAGAGCCAATCTCTTTTGCTTCTAGAGCCAATTCTTTTCATTAGTTTGCCGTTATCAAAAAACAGACTCCATTTCAGTTAGTTTGGAACTATGTGTATATAATTAGGATACTAACAGAAAACTTCTGGGAAACTAAAGAATTTTACTTTAAGTTAACGTTTCAAATACTTTTAACACAACATCAATTTCTTGCGGTAATAGATAAACTTCTTTACAAAACACTTTCTCTTTGGCCTAATATTTCACAGCATCTTTTACTCTAAATTAACCTCCAGTTATCCAAGACCACATTCACCGACGTAAGAGTTGAATTATTGGTAACAGTTGTGCAATCCGAGAATAACATAGTTTTGCCGTCTTTTCATCTTATGATGATTCCAGTCCCAGCAGTTTTTCAACGCCACTGACAGAGTCGTACGTCACGAAACTTGGAGAGAGATGTATTGGAACTTGGAGAGAGACTCTTTGGTATTCTAAGCATTTTGTTTTCTTGCTTAGTGAATCTTTGCGTGTGGGTCGGAACAAGGTGCCAAGTAGGGTAATGGCAGGTGTTCTACTTTCTTCAAGTACGTTGCTGTTGAATCTTCATTCATAATGATTCGACCAGTTCTGGAAAATTTTTAATATTTTGTTTAGCTTATTTTGTAGAAGTTTGCTTTTCGACAAAATAAAATGCATTTGTCGAATTTATTGATGATTCTAGTATAATTTTTGCGTTATTTTCTAATGTGGCATTTGTAGGATTCCCAAAGCCACATGAAAGCATATTTTTTTAAGAAAGTTACAGATCTTGTGATACAGGAATATTAAAGTTCTAGTAATCAGGAATATTAAAATTCTGATTACTCCAATTTTAATATTCCTGATCTCACATTTTTATAATGCAGGAATATTACTTAGCATGCTTTCTTTTCCAGTAATTTGTGGACGAAAACAAAACTGACGGAAAAAATATTCAAAAATAAAAAATACAATACTTGGCGCTGTTCAGCACCTTTTAAGGCTCTTCGTAAAGTACAGATAAATTGCAGATTTTATGCTATTTAAGTCTGTATGTCAAAAATTGTTTTCGCAACTGCGTAATAGTTAATTCTAACATTAATTAATTTATGAGATTAATTTCTAACATTCATTAATTTTTATGAATTTATTAAATTTTATTAATTAAACTTCAATTCTAACATTCATTAATCTAATGAGATTTGTGGTCTAAATATTAAAACATTAACTGATGTTTCCTTTTCTGTAATCTAACTACTTAGAGCGAGATAAAGGCGAAAACTCGAAATTTTCAATGTACAGAAACTTTAAATTTCCAACGGATTTGAAGTTTATTTTTCCTTTCAACATGCATATGGCCCTAAGCCATTATTTGTTGTTAAGAGTTTTCTTTTTTTTGTTTGTTTTTATCTTCAAGCAAGAAGAATGTTTTACTGTGTTTTCCGTATCCTCCTTATTCAACAGGATAGGGACCAAAGTACCATGAAAAGAGATAACCATCGAAATGTGAACTCGGACTTTTCTTGGCTTGCAAATACATTTTGGTAGCCGAAAAATGGAATAAAAGTTCTAAATATTACTTGCAAATATATGCCAAAGATTTATAACGCACACAGTGGAGAAGTGCAGTAAAATGAACAATAGTTTTGATTATACCATGAGCTTCCGGTAAAATTAAGAAAAGCCTGCTTCGATTTTCAACGCTAAAACTTAACAAATTAAGCCGAATGAGCAAACGAATAGCGTTGAATGTGTGGTTATTATATGGAAAGATTGGAAAAGATACGAATATAGAAAAACGTCGAGTGTCTGTGTTACAGTATAGGCAACTATTGACTTTTCAGTTTGAAATTTTGAATTATGAAAAGTTAGTCTGGTTTATAATTTTTCGAGTGTATGACAGTGAAAACATTCACGTTTCCTGTAAATACTTATATGAATGGTAAGGTCACATATAACTATGATTTTCCCTTTCACACCCATATTTAAGAAACAGATTTCCCAGATCTCTGAACGCAATTGTTGCGACTAGAAACCTTCCGTTGAATCTAGTGCTGAGAAAAATACATTTCGTAGAAAAGTTACGCGTGACTAGATATGATTCGCTGTGGGTCACTAGGTATGACAAAGTCATATAAAAACACATAGAGGTGCGGACTATTCCAGCTTATACCATTGTCCTGAAAATATTTTCGATAAACTGAACTCGGACGGCGATTGCTTAGAGAAAAAACAAAAGTACACAAACGTATAGCACTGCAAAATTAAACGTTGAGGTCTGAAAAGAGAATGCATCCGAAACAGTTTCTTGCTCATTTTTCGCCTAAAAGACGTGTTTGAGACAGTACGCATCCACGCTTTGTTTGTCTTGGAAATGTAAAATTATGGAATTAGAAGAATGATTTCGAGTTAGAAGAATGACTTTAGAATTTCTTTATAGGAATGAGCACAGCCGTATTTGAGTTTTATGTAGTTTCCACAGCTGCAATTTGGAAGAACAAATTAAAACTCGTGAAAATCTTTCAATACATTCGCAACAGGAAATTGAATCTGCAGGGACAGTAATAAATTGACAGGGTTTTGTTATAGTCTGGTAGACGTACCCAGACTTCGTTTTAGGTGACCACTTAATGCCATTAATCAACTGACAAGTATTTATTATCCAGTTCTCGGCATCAGCCTGTGTCTTGGCAATGTGCCTCAGCTGGAGTTGTCAATGCTTGACTTGCACGTTTTCTGCACGGACAATTTTCTGCGGATAATGCGATTAATAGTAGGTTGAAAAGATACCAGAAATATTTGCATCCACATTAGTCGATATTAAGAATTTCAAAAGAAAGAATATGATAAAGGCGCGAAAATGGGTAAAGTATCCAAAGGCATACAAGTAATGATGAAGCTAAATCAGCTTTTTGTTTTGTTCAAGTCTAAATTTGATATGAAAGCCATGTCTTGTAGAAGTGAAGTTTTTTTGAAGCGGTTACGTAGAAGATCTATATATTTTTTCTTAATTTCAAAGTAGTTATTTATGTCGCTTTAAAAGTATCTAAAAATCACATGAATACATGATCGACATCAAAGAAAAAAACGCAGTCAAGAAATTATATCTACGGGTAACCGAAATATACAGATTATTAAAAAATATGGCAATTAATTTTATGCGAAGAAAGTAGTCGCTTTCTTTACAGCAGATGAAGGAAATTATTTTGATAAATGGGAAAAATTAGCTTTGAATATATTAGCAGAAAGTGAAGGAAAACAGAAAATTGCTATTCATAACTTAGATGAAATAACCAATTTTCCGAAAGTTGTTCTTTCATAGTAGAAATGAAAGAGTTAAAAAATGCTTTAATTTCGCACCTAAAATATGTGAAAATCTAGAATAAAAATTTTAAACGAGAAATGAAAATTTTCGAAATATCTTCAGATTTGAAATTTCTCATCGAAGAGAATTAATGTCATTAGATTCAGATAATTTAAAAATTTATCACTTAAATATTCAATTAATACAAATGCTGCAGAGATTTCAATAGAAATATCTAATTTTAGACCATATAATTTTAGTAATTTCTGGCTCGATACTCTAAATTCAGAGCTTTTAGGGACAATTCATAGATTCAGTTTGTAAGGTATTTCTCCTGCCTTCTTCGCATGACTTTCTGGTGTAGCGGTCAGCACACCCGGAGCGTATGCGTGAGGTCCGTGGTTAGAGTCCCAGCGAGGGCATTGCTAATTTATCATTTCTCCTGTTTCAAAAATATCTAATGTCCCTATAGTGGCCCCCGAACTAAAAAAGGTGGTGGATGAGGATTCTTCACCACCAGGATTTGGCGATTGGGTCCCCTTATCCCCAATCGCCTTTAAAAGGGGGAGTATATAAGGCATTTCTCCCGCCTTCTTCGCATGCTCTCGTGGTCTAATGGTCAACACGCTCGGCGTGTATTCGATAGGTCCGTTGTTCGAGTCCCGGCGAAGGCATTGCTAATTTATCACTTCTCCTGCTTCAAAAATACCTAATGTCTCTACAAGTTTAGCTCAAACATATCCACGCCTCGAAACTGCGTTAAGATTGGTTTCGACTTTACTGTGCTGTAGTTGTTAGGGAAAAGAAGTTTCAGCAGATTTAAAGCATTATTTGGTATCTTCTCCTGTCCCCTCTCCGAAAAAAAAAAACTCTGAAAGTTTCAGATTTTAAATTAAGTCCAAAGGGGCGTTTTTTTAGCATTTTGCGTGTTACCTTTATTTATTAAATATCACGTTCTTCGCACTTAAAAAATAAAATTCAGTTCAAGAGCAATATCGCGAAATAATTTTAAAATGAGCATATCTTTAGAAATTTCGATAGACAGTCTCATGCGCTGGAGATAAAAAATTTTTTTCTGTACAATGCTGCCTTTGCTCGCTTTGAAATTTTTGAGTTTGTTAATCAAAAATTCGTTAAAGTTTTGATTAACAAACTCAAAAAATATGAAATCGATAATAAAACAAATTCCAAATTTCAAATTTGGGTTTCCAGATGCCCATATTCGCAGCAGAATTACGTCATTCAAAATTCGATGGCTCTAGGTACCGTCGTTTTATTACAATGCGAGAAACATACATTCATTTATGCACATTCTTCATTATTTAATTCCTTTAAATATAATACAGGGAGATAATATTTGGTGGCAACAATTTGAAAATTGAAACAAGGCCTTTAGTGAATCAACGCTAAATGCCAAAACGAAATTAATAATCCTTCTGTGCAAATTGCCCTTTTGGGCTAATTTAAAAGGAGGTTAGTTAGGTAAGTTAGCAGATTTTGAAAAAGAACTTGTTAGGAATGTTATTTCGCAAAAAAAGTGGGGAGAGAGAACATTAATGCAAATAGCTACATGTATTAAATTTCATGATATAAGAAGGACTGTGTTTTATACTAATTTTGGTTGCCTATTTGCATTTCCGAAGGCAAATAGGCAACCAAAATTAGCACAAAATGCAATTCCGCAGTCACATTACAACGACTTAAAAAGGGGCATGCCAGACCTATGATTCAGTTGGAGAGAATGGAAAATTCCGTGTAATCACAGATAACCAAAGCGGAAAGCATTGAGCCGAAGACACCTGACACAGAGACCGAAGCACATTGCACAATGAAGTGCGTTGGAGGGCTATCGGGATTTTGCAAGCCGGTGCACGCTATCAGACGCCAGACATTACGAAAGATACCATTACAAAGAATGAGTCTTACTTGCATGCGCAGGGATAGCAGCGAATGGCCGCACTGAGCTATATGTGAGTCCTGGTGCTTCCGAAATCGCGACGAAATTCTATACTCTCTTGTGCGCCCTTCTATCCCTGTAACGGGTCCGACGCGATATTTATGGACGATAACGCCCGCCCGCATAGAGCTCGAGTGGTGCGGAGTTACCTGGAGAGTGAAACCATTCCACATTTGCTGTGGCCTGCTGGATCACCAGATCTAAATCTCCATAAAGCATGTGTGGGACATGTTGGGACGAAGTACGGCAAGTCGCAGTGTGCCGCCAAGTAACCTCCACGAGCTCCGACATCCATTACTACAGGAATAGGCACTACTCTCGCAACAAGTAATCAACGACACTATTGCCAGCTTGCCTCGCCGTTGTCAAGCCCGCATCTTAGCTAGAGGTTATCATACCCCTTATGAGCCTGATGTTCCCACCGCACATTCTTCCAACCCATTTGGGCTTTCCCGATGTGATAGTTGTAATACATGTGGTTTTGTATGTCTTTGCTTTATTGTTTGCTTTGCGGTCTAGTAATGCCACACCAACCTCCTGGATCAGTTTCACGCATATCCACAAAACAGTTTTTATTTTATTCCGTGTTTTACCTTTGTTGCTTATTTTTTTAGCAGGAGTGTAATTAACTTAAAATGCATTCGTTTATCGCTTTGCTGCAGGTGAAGAATTATCTATGCACGGCTATGGTAAATTTTTAACCATATTTAAAGTAGGCTAACAACGATGTTCAGTGGTATATGTGTATAATGGAATCTTGACCTATAGCTTTTTAATGAGACAAGGGAAAGAAACGATGACTGTCAGCAAACGATTATTCCAAGAGATTATTACACATTGTTAATAAATAACATTTATTACTTTCAACATAAATGTACAACATTGAGAAATTACCAAAATGTCCTACGTTATTCTGTTCTTCGTGGTTGAATTTTGCCCCAAATGAAAAATACGATTTTTCGAGATTTAAAAAACTCTGCCTTAAAATTTCGTTAAATTTCACAAGCCTCCATGTCCACACCATGTCCCGTCACTCTTAGTCACCCTGCACCATACCCCGTCATCTCTTAGTTACTTTCTTTTTCCATATTGTTACAGATCATAAATAAAAATTGACACGCATAAACTAATCGAAACTGACAGAAACAGTATTCGGAAGTAAAGCTAAAATAATATAGATGGGAAACAGAGCAGCATGCAGATGTTGCCAGATTTATAGTTAAAAATGGAAGTAAAACAAATAGTATGTTTCACTTCGTTTCTCCAATTATCCAATTTCTCCACTCCGTTTTCACTTCAAATCCAGATAATCCATGTGGGAAATTCTGAGCGTGGTAAAATAATAATTCGGGAAATGATATATGGGAATAAATAATGTTATTGCTTAGAATTTCATTCCAAACTATAAATGAAGGAACGACACATCAGAGTAAAGAATTTAGATGTAATTTCGTTTTTAAATCTTTAGTTTAATGTGGACTTACCATATAGGTAACACATGAGTAACCCCCATCTTAAACATCTGAAATGCAATAGAAATCTACTGCAAATTAACATTCTAATTTTGCAGTAGCCTCTTTCCTTATCATGCATTGTACCATTATTGAAGTGCTAATGAAGATGCTGTGTGACTTAAATAATAAAGGAGTATTCTCATTTGTTTGCGTGTTTAGAAGGACCTTTTGCAAAGGAATTCTTAGAAATTCTTCCTTTTTTTCACAATCATAACGTAATATAAGAAGTTAGTTATTGAAGGTTCCAAAAGGTGTTTTAGAAAAAAAAAATTACAGAAGCTTTTTCTCACCGGTTCTTTGTTTCTGGGGGAATCCGAAGTTTAGGTTTTGCACCTTGCCGGAAATTAGCTTCACAGAAAAAACCGGAATTAAAAAAAAAAAAAAAAACCCTCCTTCGGCACTTTTCCCGTTTTTCGCTTATAACTCAAAAGCTAAGTATTTTTCGAAGAGGACCATTTTATACAAAATTAAAGTAGTTAAAAAACTTCCTACAGAATGCATATGCTAAATTTAATGTTCGGGCAATCTGCGACGCCACCAGAGCGCGCTGAAAAATGCCTTTTTTGGCTCTTCGAGAAAAACGCAAAAAAAATGTTTTGCTATAAACTTGCAAGCATAATTAATTGAATACTTTTTTAGCTGAATACGCCGTGGAACCACCTGTTTGACGTAAAAAACGGTACGAAGAAACGTTTTCTCCCCAACTCCTCCCACCTTCAAGCCTTCTTGAGGTCACCTGGTCTTGTAACCAACCATTCCGTGTGTGTCCGGCTGTGATCACGTGCGGTTAAATATCACGAGCCTTTTTCAGTTATTATGCGCGCATAACATCTCTGGATTGTAGTATATGTGACGAATCGTTGGAAGATAAACACAGGCTGCTATAGTGAAGTTAAAGGGGTTAAAGTCTTTCATTGAAGCAAGCAAAAAGCGAGAGGGTGGAAAGGTAGCTTTGTTTAAACGGTGTATACAAGTTGAGCATTACAAAAAAATGTAGAAAGCAGTACACTAACTAAAATTTCGTCGCTGCTGTTGTTAAGAGGAGGAAAGAGAGGACTAATGCGTCTACATTACGATCACGTATACCTGAATTCATATTTAAAAAAACATTGCTTTGTGCGTGGGGAGGAAGTGTTATCAGATTACTCGAAGAGAAAGCAACCACATAAATGCAATCCTGTGTACCCCGTGAGAAAACAGGCGTAGCAAAAAACGTACTAAGATCGAAATGATGACTATGGACATTTTTCATTGTAGATCATGCAGAGTCAGTGCATGATTTGCCAGCCACTGATGCCATTTCTTTTGCATCATTTCATCTGATTTTCTACATCATTTCATCATTTCATTTTCTTTCATCTGGTTTTCTTCCTTTGTGTGGTAGATGGCACAGAGATTATGTGTCATCTACCACACAAAGGAAGAAAACCAGATATTGGCAGAACTAGAGATGATGTGGGCGAAGCAATGCAAATGATTTTCACGTTTAGTGGAAGCAGCGTAGAGGAATACCAATTTACAATTGACAAACTAATGAATGAGTTTGAAGGTGACTTTCTTCCTCAACCAAAAACAGTAAAAGAATGCCTTCTTGAAAAATATGCTGATGATGTATTGGTAACAGCTAATATATCTTACATTATGTGTTTCAAAGCTTAAGTCACAGGGTTATTACTTATTCATGGTATCAGGACTGGCTCCCAGAGAATGAAGAAAGGCTAAAAATTATTAAGACAGCAGCTGCTGTTATCGCTGGGAATGCCCTGCGCGACGTGACATGGTAACCTCCAGCAGACAGATTTCTGGAAGGCGTTGAGAATTCCATTCCACAATCTCTTCAAGCCACACGTTTTTAATGTTCTCCATCGTGCAACCACCTCTGACTCTTAATCAACAAGCACTTTCGCAAGTGGTGTATGATAACGCAGACTTCAGGGCGGACTATTGATGGATACTACACATGCCATTCGACGGGTTGCATTCTTTTGTGATTCCAAAGTCTGTTGTTGTCCCGGTCAACACACTGCCCGGTTGAAAGACGTATCTTCAACAGCAAGTATTGGACGTGTCGGCACTGTCCACTGAAAGTGTTCGAAAGGAAAAGTAATGCAGTTTTAGCTGCCATCTGGTCAACCCTTTCACCAAGTGCAGCAGCAGTTGCGAAACAATTTACCATCTGAAGGGATTTGGAAAATAGTCAGAAACAAGTCGGTCCCCATATCCACCCTCCACACTCCAGCCCTGGAGATGCTTCTCGGGCTCATGTAATGCGAATACAAAAAGGGTTATAGGGGTGTTGTGCATGCAGAAGATTTTGGCTGTTCTGCTCCAGACTCTGTTTGGAGGGTGGAAGGAGGTGGTGAAACAACGACTTATTCTCATGGATGATGACGACGACATCGACGCCAACCCATATTAATCCAAACGACTGAAGCACCTGAAAAGAAAGAAGGTAATTCTTAGTAATGCTTACTAATACAACATTTCACACAATTAATGAATTATTCCTTCCTATATCGAATTGTGAGCATGATAAATCCGTTAATTTTTTTTTACAGTACGGGAACTAACATCCATCCTTCTAGGAGGCGATCCAGGGCTTTCTGATGGCAGACATGGAAACTTCGAACTGATCAACACAAGACGCATAAGAAAGGGCAATCTAAAAGGTGATATACCAATCCTCAGGATAACCAGACTGGTCCACCCGGAGGAAAAATGAGGAAGCAATACTGAGCCTTAAGCAAGTATAAACTTCACATACTAATTCATTCCAGCATCTTCTAGCTTTTGCATTTACTTTTCACCGAACTTCACTGTTTAAACTGGCTTTTTTTTACAAGTAATAATCATCTGAATCACCATTCTTTCTTTTCCAGATGAAGATGATCACCGTAAATGTCGGAAACCAGCGTGACATAATATTTTATATCGACTGGAAACCTTTAGTTACTTTGCTCTAGGAACTTTTCTTTGTAAATACAATTTCGTTTTAAACATATTTTCCTTCACCATTACTTTTTTATTAACTTTACATAACAAGTCGTGGCTTGCAGAGTGGCACAAACATGCAAGGTAACAAATGCCTACTGACACGGTACCTCATGGAAGTTTGACAATTTTGAGTACAAAATTAGTTTATTGTGACATTCATATCATATAAACCATTTCAGTTTTATTTACCATTTGCAGATGTATCAAGAAGTGTAGCAGTGGGATTTCTCATAAACTTGTAGATACCCTGTACCTCACTGACGTTCGTTGCATTCATTAATGTGACCTAGGCATTCATAAAATAATTAGTTCCAGGCCTCTGACATTGACATTAGGGCACCACTTACATAGTTAGAGGGCCGCTTTTGCGTTTTGCACTGAGAGCCAAAAAGTGGCCTTTTTTGAGCTCGCTCTAGCGGCGTGACAGATTGCCCGAACATTAAACTTAATACATGTATTTTGTAGAAAACGTGTCTTCTTTGATTTTTTATAGAGTGGCCATCCTTGAAAAATGCTTAGTTTTTGAGTTATAAGCGACAAACTGAAAGAAGTGTCAAAGTTTTGAAGGTTTTTTTTTCGATTGTTATTTCAAAGCTGGCCTCTGGCGAGGTTACAGACTTAAAATTCTCATTCAGCACCACAGAAAACATGCAGAACCACAGGAAAAAAACTTCTATATTTTTTTTCGACAAACTTTTCGTTGAGCCCACCAGCGGCCGAGCGGTAAAAGTTGCTGAGCACTGGTAGTTCTGTCCAGGGGTTCGAGTCCTGGCGAAGGGGCTGGCTGGGGGTTTTCGTGGTTTTACCCATGTGTAACATTGATACAAAACAATGTTTTCTTAAAAAGATCTCCAAGGAGCATCACTCCTTCTTTGTGTAGTGCCTAATGGCCGAGCACTTAATATTTTTTTTAAAAATCTTTCTTTGACTGGACTATAAATTTTTTCATAGAAAGACTTTCGTGAAGTAATCTCTTCCTTAGAAGGACAGCCCTAGTATGAGTTGCCTTAATTAATTAACTAACCTAACTACGTACATCCGCATCTCTCCCATGAAACTAAATACAGTATTGGTTTACGAATTTTCTTGTAATGCATATAAAAATGTAAACTTTTGGATGAATGTATTTGTTTATTTCAAAAAGCTTATTTAAAACAATTTTTAAAAGTAAAGATATATAAGCAGCTTTCAAATATTTAAGAGCGTCTTGAATAAAATTTTGCTAAATGAAAATATAAATTCATTGATGGCAATGCAGTACGGCGTTAAAAGTAAAATGAAAAAAAAGAAAGCTATGGTTTATGTTGTTACAACAAAAACCCTCACACATTACACACCTAATAGCAATTTATCGCCTGTTCGAATTATCCTGCCATTTTAGATTATTAAGCATTAAAGTTACTGGTGGAATAATTGCACACTAAACTTTATACCAGATACAACATACTAGACATAGCTACCTGCGAGAGATGAGCTATTTCCCATGACGTTCACATACGCAAAATGTTGTACATATCGCCCAACAAATTTCAATGAATAGAAAGAGGGCGGGGAGGACTAAAGAAATTCTAGGGCAGCCTTGGACTAAACAATATGTCTAAGGCTTAAATGTGTATTACACGAGTTTAAATATTTTAATAGACAATAAATGAGGTTATTAAAAATTTTTAAATCTGCATTTGAACTTCAGCTATATTAACTGGAAAGCAATTAGTATTTTTTCTTTTTTAAGATAAGATACCGCAGTTGATCGTATCATCTTATATTGACTGTTTTACAATTACGTGAACTGATGCAATTTTTTAAAAGTGTGTGCCTTATTCATTCTCACTGAGGAACTTAGTAGTGACTGCTATCAGTATCTCAAAAGAGACAAAAAATTATTTTTAACTCATTCTCTTATCCCGCTGAAAAGAAGATACGACTAAAATCTGTCAAGATGAACCTAAGTGTTGACGTTAATGAAAGTTATGTGGTAATGCATAAGGACTGCTACTACTTTGCCAAAACCCAAACTAGAGCTAAAAAAAGGTTTCAGCTTTTATTTTATGCGACGCAGTTTTGGATATTTGGCGCCGAGGTGCGAGATCCGTTCAGCAATGTAGCTGTATCATTACCGATATTAAGTGGTTATTTAAAGTTACTGTGCTATATCTATGCACAGTAATCTAATTTATTGGTCTTTCATATTTCTTGAAGAGAAGGTTGCTAAACCTTTTTGAGAAGGTAAGGGGCAAATAAAGAAAAATTCATAGAGAAAGATCAATGAATGGAATATGTAAAGTCTCTCGATGTCTATTCACTTCTATTTGCCCACGTTTATCCGGTTTCATTTATAATTTGTGTATGACGTTTTTGTAGCAAATCACATCTGACAGAAAATACACAGATATGAACAGGCGCAAGTAGTGAGAGAACTTGATTTTATGAAAGTTTCAGGTCCATAAAATTGGAAGCTAACATTAGCGTAATTTAAAGTAGTAAAAGAGAAATTCTAAACGTGCCCACGCTTCATTGTGAGGAAAGTTCTCTTAGAAGTAGAAAGAGAAATGGTGACCCAAAGGAACTCTTCACCCTCAGACGCTTGTGTCAACACCGTGTCAAAAAGTGTTTACTTTTGTGACGCCAAAGATCTAGAATCCAGAGGCACTCCCGTTTCAACTCATTCGGGAAAAAAAAAAGCTAAACGCTCATGACCCTCAATCTATTGATGATATATGTGACATGGCTACGTTTTATGCCTTCGGACGATTCCTTGGAGGATATCTTAACCCTGGAATGGCAAAATTGTGAAAAGAGAGTTGCCTTTCATGGCCATCATTTCATTTAACAAGTTAGTACAAAACTCACACACTACTGAATAATCTGTTAAGAAAACTATCTTGAACGGTGCAGGGTTCGAAATAACTTTCCCGCACTCATTCTCATTCATTGCTACTTTTAAGTACTTCTGGAACCAGCAATAAAGAGATATCGTAAAATGTGACTCCTGTCAACTTTCCTTGATATGAAAAGGTCGCGTTTATTGCATGACACATTTAATGCGCAATTAACTGAAAATAATAAGTGTTTAAACGCAAGATCAGACTTGATTCAAAATTTTGATCTGAGGCGATATGAGACATATAAATGCAAAATATTGTGTAGAACAACATAGTACAGAGTGCGGTGCTTTCAATTTCATTTAACTGAACAGCACATTAACAACCGATTTGGGGGGGGGGGTAACTAGAATTTCAAACGTTATATTCGAAATTTAAAGAAGCAAAGAGTTAGTTTATGTTTCAAAACACATTCGAAGCATTTTTGAACACTGCTGAAATATCACTCCGATCATAGAAGTGAAGCAACTATCTGTGACAGGCGTAGATTTTTAGCATAGAAACCCTATCGATTTCCAGGACGAAAGAAGTCCCTCTTCATCAGGAGCAAAGAAATCTGTTCCACATAGCAGATATCTGTACTGCTCAGATTTCTTTGCTCCTCATGAAAAGGGACTTCGTTCGTCCTCAAAATCGATAGAGTTTCTATGTTAAAAATCTACGCCTATCACAGGTTGTTGCTTCACTTTTATGATTTATTTCAGGCTTGTTTCTCTTCTGTACCGATCACTTCGATTTTTTATTTTTGGAAAGAAATTATTTTTCTTTAATCACAGCATGTGCTTGATAACGTACTCCATTACATGTCTCCGGTTATGAAAATAAGTTAATTTTTATCCTTTTTTTCAGACAGGTAAGGAAACTTAAAATTTCATTATTAATTTTAAAGCATTTATAAAGGATTCTGAGAAGATTACGTTTGTCAAATCAATTAGAGTGAAATACATACCATTCGTAGCATTTACTGTTTTTGAGGATGTGTAGCTATCTTAACTAACACTATATTATAATTACATGCATTATCCCTTTTTTAAATCAATGACAATTTGCCTGAAATACCATCTTAGGATTATTTTTAAACTCATCATTATCTAAAAAATCATGATTTTTCCTTTCTGAAACATAAGAAGTAATTAAGAGGAGAGACCTTGCCCAAAGTGAATTTCGGAACAGTAGGAAATGATATTCCCTATCCGATATCTCAATTCATCGTCTGTTAAGCGCGAACTTCTAAAGAAATCTTTCCATTACGTCTTATATACAAATTACTAATGGATATTTAGATAAAACTCATAAGATTCTCAAAAATAAACAAATAGACAAGTAAATAAATGCACGTATTTTGTAGAAAGTCTGTTTGGCTTACTTTTAGTATAGACTGGGTCCAGGGCAGGACTAAGTAAGAATTTTAAGAGGCAGTAAGCACTTCACAGATTTTGGTGCTCTCACGTATATTCACGACAGCGTTTTCCTGATTCCTTCTCTCTCGCACTTTTTGTTTAGCTGCACCATGTATTCAATCATAAAACCGGCAATGGGAAATGTTTTGATGTCCCCTTTCCTGAATGCCTAAGGACCTTCTGCGGTGCCCCCTTTCCTTGATTCCCTAAGCATGTGCTTATACTGCTTAATGGTTAATCCAGCTCTGACTGGGACTTGTATGAGTTAGCTTTTTGAATACTAAGTATTACTTTACATAATATTCTGCTGTGAAAATATCCTAAAGCATCAAGTGCCAGTAAATTTAAATTTATAATTAATTTCATTACCGGTAATTTTTTTACTACGAAAATAACATTCTTGTCTTTAAAATTATGCTTTCTTTTAATTATTTTTCTAAGTTATATTCAATGTTGGTATAACTTAAGCAGCTTTTAATGAACAGATATATTCTTATTGTTGCTGATTTTATCTCCCTTGTCTGGCCTAATTAGATCAAGTCCACGAATCGCGGCGTTATCGTGGCGAGGAGTCTTATCGTGGCAAGTAACGCAAGATTGTTTTTGTCGTTGGCATGGGCCTTGAGTACCATATAGCTGACAGTACGAATTTGACAAACTCGGCCCCCATTTTGATGGAAAGCACCTGGGGGGATGGATCCGAGAATTTTCCACCCCCTTTTCCCTTACCACACAATCCATTCGAAAGGACTTTCGGCTTTATATTTTGAGTGCACCCATGCCTAACAGACATCCATGCCTTCTCCGGGATTCGAACCCGAATCCAAAGAAAGATACAGTGGCCAGGAGCACTAACTGCTCTAACGATTGGAGTGGTGATATTCTTATTAAAAAGTTAATAATAAAATTAATTTCAGTTTTCATGTTTTTTGCCGATTTTGTAGCCTTTAGACATGATTTTTTTTTATTTAGTAGGTAACGAATACGTATATTAATTAAAATATAATGTACATTATTAAAGATAAGCTCCTTGCCTTCACCTGAATTCCATATATGATTACTTCTGTCGTACAAAAAAAAAAGAGTAATAATATCCCAGTGCTACTAATTCTGAGTTGTTCTGCTGAATAAAATATCGGGAAGATTTATGATTCATATTACATTTTGATCTAGATTTAAAACGAGAAGTAGCATATTCAAGTACTTTGTGTTAAAAAAAGAGTGTTTTAAAGATGTTTCATACACATTTGATAAACTTTAATCTATGTTGAAGCATCCATTGTTCGTCACGTATATAACACAGCTCAACATTAGTAGTTTTAAGAGGATTCTATTCCCAAAGGACCTGCTGTTTGCTTGAAGTTTTTGTGTTCTTTTCTCATGTGTAAAGTTGTAAGACAAATAGCCCATGCATGATTTGCCATTATCAGTTACCAATCTTACTGACTGTTACCTGCTTTTATTTTTAAGCACAGGAATATCAAGCACAAAGCCGCCCAGACGGTATAGTGGTTAGGGGAGCCGACTGCGATACAAAGGACCCGGGTTCGAATCCCGGAGAAGACATGGATGTAAATTGTCTGTCCCCTCATAGGATGTAACGGTGAGAGCCTCCACAGTATATAATAAGGTAGCCTTCACATTAGATGCCTCCACAATACACAATAAAATGGCCACCACTTCCGGCCTTAGGAGTGGCCAATGCTAGAAAACCAAGTGCCCGCCGTTAAAAAAAAAAAAAAAAAATCAAGTGCAAACGACTGTGTAGAGGGAAAGTTACAAGATCATCGGTTAAAGTAGCAGGACTTAGCTTTTATCATTTGCTAAAGATGTTTATTGATGCTATTATGGCAAAGAACTCGAGCACTTTGAAGGAAGGCTTCGTGGGTAAACTTTGAAAAGAGAGGATTCCTACCATAGTTACACGGGATGAAAATCTAGTGCAATTATCTCGTTGAATCAGGCGGATCGAATCCGTGAAGAACTGACTTTAAGTGGTTTTATTCGCTAGATTCTGGTGGGCTCTATTGAACAAAAGTATTTTTAGAGCTTTGTATTTCATCTATCGCATAGAATTATATCGCTAGGTAGAAACGAAATACTATCTAGAAATATTCTTTTAATAATGGCCAGAAATCAGTAAAAGACTTATCTTCCGCTATATAGCACCTATTTTTAATGAATAAAGAAACTACTCTTTCTAAATGAGCGAAATTCCTACTTCTCCCGCCCCGAATTCAAAATCAAACTTTTCCTTATACCTTCGCTTACAAAACTCCTCGATAACTACTTCCTTCCTTCTTCCAAAAGTTAACTCAGGTAGCGTTTTACAATTTGAGGGCTCTAAGCATAGCTGGCATTTGAGCTTCTTATCTCAGAAAGAATGTTTGGAATGCCTTATAATTCCCTTCTCCGAAAGGCATCGATAGGAAAAAAAAAAGTTGCTGAATGAAATCACTTTAAACTTTCTTGCAAGTGGCCTTTTTTTTTTTTTCCCTTCAACATCAAACCTGCAGCACCTTAAGCTATTATGCCGTTGCTGTACCTTTTCAGCTGGCGGGTCCCTCACAATAGCTGCGGTATCTCACAAAAATGGGGAAAGAACAATATACCAAGCAGAATGCTTTGTTATGCTTCTTCTTAGGTGTAACGTTACTTAAGCTTCACGTTTTTATAACTCCAATTTTAGAAGTTATTTAATGGTTTACAAACGTTAAAGAGCAACTTAGTTGCATGATGTGTCAACTTTTATTTGTTTATTTTGGTTTCTTGCCCATTTGCCTGATGTAGAGTTAGAAATCCGTTACTTCTGTACCCTAATTTCAGTAACGTAGCATATTTTTCAATTATAATAATTTGTATAAAATTAATTTTATCGCTGACAGGAATTAAAGTGCTTTCTTTATATTAAATTTTACATCTTTTTTTATGTTTCTAATTAGTAATTTGATTGAAATTTTTAGTATCATGCATTTAAAAAACATTTATAATTCCTTAGATTGGAGAAAACAGAAAGCAACAAAAGTTTGCAACTTAAATTGCCCGCATTTTTACAGCAGGTGGGAATACTTATGATTGCCGAATTATTATTAATATATCAATCAAAATTGTTGAAGAAAAAATGCTTATCTTGCAAACATTACATTGATAGGTTAAACTGTTGAATTCTTATGCTCTAATTTAAAGAATTTCCTTTCTTAATTTTGAAATTTTGTTGCGGATTTTTTGAGAATCTATTTCAGTGATTGTGTCATGATACATGCGTGATATCAAAACTGCAAAAATTTCTGCATTCTACTGTCAAACTGAATTGGTAATAGAGTACAAAAAACTTTCATAATTTTCGTTTTCTCAATGATTTTAATGAAAGTTGTTAACGGAATCATAAAGCGAGCCTTTCAGTGGCGGTTTGGTTTATTTGATTAAGGCGAAGCATAAGAGGACTATCTTCCTAAGAAGAAGGATACCTTCGTGCAGGACGTTCTAAGGAAAACTGGATCGTATACTCATTACACATGGGGAAACCACGGAAACGCCCACTTAACCAGCCCGTTCGCCAGGATTCAAACCTCGGGCTGAACACCTAGTATTCAGCGACTTTGCCGCTCGGCCGCTGGTGGACCGTTCAAGAGGCGGAGTAGGTAAGCTTATTGAACCGCTGGCAGTAGGCTCTAGCTGTACTGGACTCTCATGATTTTTTTCACGGGTATCCTGATTATGAATCAGTTTCTTTTAGGAGGTTCTCCAGAGAGGCATTCCACTGTAGGCAGATAGCAATCACATCATTAAGAAAACCAATTAATTAAGTTCCATAACTATTTAATTGAACATGGCAAAGCATAAGAGTACTTATCTACTCATGAAAAGGAAGGAATGGATCTCTTTATGGAGGATTACCTCGTAATTACATTACACGCAGAATAAGATCTTCAAAAGAGATTAAAATTTTAATATTGTAACAGCTGCTTCGTCCAAAAGCGTAATCCTGAAAATTAAACAGTTGTTAGCGCTTTTAAGATCCGCATCCTCTTACCAGTGATGTTCTCTGGAACTTGCATGGCTCGGATATCCGATGAGTTGACGAGAAAGACTCAGCTTACAAGTCATAGGAGTTTGAGATTTTGCAAATCAGTAAGCAGCACGCGTATGATTCGCATGCGTACAGAAATAACTTGATGATCTAAAATCTGTCTGCATGTAGCAAGATTTGGATTTGAAATAAAAATCTGAATATGGAAGATCTAGGAATTTCAAATCTACAAGAGGAATAATGGAATCCACATGATTAATGCGCATTTTGCTATAAAATAAATATATCTATGAATTTGGTACCATCAACATGCTTCACTGTAAAATAAATTGAAAAACATCCTTCTGTAGGTAAACATATAGCGTACGACATTAGAACTTTTTACGAGCTACACTAATGGCGCAGGTATTTTTAACCTATGTAAATTTTATGTATATATTACCAAAATAAAAGAAAAATATTATGAAGAAATAAATAGCTCAGTTTCTCATTTTATATGCAATGAACTTTTATAATACAAGAGCTAAATTAAAGGTCTCCTGCTCAAAGGCTAGCAACAGACTCATATTTCGCACTTTGTCAGAAAGGTAAATTAGAGATCTGTTCTAAGACTGTCAGGAATATTAAAAGAAGCAGGTGGCATGGATGATTGTCAGTGTGGTAGAATTATGTAATACAACGAAAGTAAGGAGACGCGGAAAATGGAAAGACTCGATAATAGATGTTTCTGACGTCAATAATTATTTCCAAGAGTTTTGAACAGTGGTCCATCCTCCTCGCATTTGCATCTGTCTAATTTTAATGGTCACTACACAAATGTTCTCCGATTTTTCAATGTTGGAAGTTCAAACACATCCCCGATAAACATTATACACGATAAACAAATATTCTTTAGGAAACTGTTGGCACTTCATCGGGTAGTACAATAGCACTTTCAGAAAAATACAGGATATATTTCCTGTTTTTAGAGGATGCATATAGAATTGAAATATCAGCATTTTATTTATTGAAATTCAATGAATTATAATTAAGCTTTTCCTGTATTCGTTTTGAAATTTTGAATTCTGATAGCTGTCTTCCTTATGAATGATATTAGCAAAAAATAAATGCCTTCTGTCAAATTGATGGATCCCACCAGTATCTGAGCGTTTAAGAGTGCAATGGGGTTTTGACCTGGGTTCAATCTCAGGCAAACAGGCTGTCCGCAGCGTTGGTTTTAGGGGTTTTCCCCATGTGTAACGTAAATACGAGCCAGTTTTACCTAGAAAAACCTCCATGAAGGCATCCTTACCCTTATATGTACTTTGCGATATTCAAATAACCTAACCACAAATCGAGAGTATAAAATCAGGTAAATCAAAATATTCTTGTTCCGTTGCTGTTTTATATGAAAACTGTTATTTTGTTAACAGCATTTTTTATTTTTCGATTCCTAATTGATTTCGCTTGTATTGTTATAATTTATGTTAATATTTGTATTTATTTATTTATTTGCATTTTGTTGAATATTAGGTTTCATGCATTTCGTGTTATTGTGTAATTATTCTTATTTATTATTCATTTGCTTATTTTGTGTATCTTTTGTGATATTATGCTTATTTATTATGCTTCTTGTAAAACTTTTAAATTCGCTCTTCGTAACTGTATTTTTCTGCATTTGGCAGCTTTATTGTTCTGCAGTATTTGTAATTCTGTGTCTGTCTGTTTAATCGACTATGGTAGGGCAAGCGATGCTGTTTGCCTAAGTGGAAGGCAAGTTTCCCAGTAAAATAGGCTCTTCTTCATGTTATACATGGGAGAAAATACCTTGTGCAACCGGTTTCATCGGGTTTCAAACCCGGGTCAAACTGTCGCTATTTAGCGGTCTTATTCACTCCTCAATGATATAAAATAATTCTATGTAAGCAGACATTGGGAGTGTGGAAATAGTGTTCAGTAAATAGCTAGAGATTTAGAATGTTGATGTCTATTATGCCTTGATGATGATCTTCACCAGTTTGAGGATATTTTGGAAGCTTCCATAAAACAGTTTTCTCTAGACCCTAAGACAGATTTTCTAAAATGTTCTGGCAGTGCAGTCATCCTGGTTATGGAATAAATGGAAGGTTACCGTTTTGTGGGTGAGCTGATAATTTAGAACAGCTTGCTTGAAGGTTTCAATTTTTTTGTTATGTGTTTGATTGTTCTGTTGCTTTGTAGTGTTTGTAATTCTGTGCAGACTTCGGAGTTAGGAAAATCCTTTTTAAACAATTTTGAAGTTTCTAGAAAATATCTTGGGACCGATTTTTCTAAAATATTCTTGTAGTACCAAGGCTACGGTATAAATGGGAGGCTAGGAGAAATCCTGAATTAGAAGAGAATTTAGGTTAACTTGTTTGCAGATTGAAATATGTTGACTTACTAAGATATTTGCTCTGATTTGTCTTTCCTGAGTAAGCCATTTTAGAATTTGCGACATTCGCTTTAAAAAAAAAAAAAAAAAACCACTGCTCTATCTCTTGTTCCTCCTTAAACCTTGATGTAATGGGCTCCTCAAGTTTTGAAAGGAAATTGTTTTGGATTATTATTAATACAAAACCTTTGTTCCCGACAAATGGGATCTCAGTTCGTCTCTTGAAAAGTAGTTAGACTTTTCAGCTGATATTAATGACAAACAAATGTTTTGATTTATTTAATATTCTAATAATTAATATTCAGTCTAGCATGCAACTTTTGCATCCGTTACTGCATAGCATATTGAGCATATAATCAAATGAGTAAATTAATTCATGAAAATATAAGTCAAATGATATTATATTCTTTATTATTAGCGTTTTTTTATCATTCTTTACCTCTTTAAACACAACAAATTACATATTTATATTACAAAATACAGCTATTTTCAGGCATATTATTTGGAGAAAAAACTTTTAAGCCTGATGTGAACATTTTTTTAAGCTGGCTAACTAAGTGCTAAACTAAATTTCTTCTATAAATATTGAAAACTCAAGGGAAAAATTCTTCCTCTTCTTTACAATGCTCAAAATGTTATACATATATTTCTATGCGAGGCACCAAATTATTATTAAAACCTCGGGATCTGAATACGTACAGTGCTTCTAGTGCCTACCACATATAGCTATTATACGTGGTATTATTGGGATGTGAGTATGCGGTATTCTGCCTTTTATGGCTTACATTAATCTAACCTGAACTAACCTTTATATGTATCTAAAAATTTTAAAGTTTTTTTTATTAGTAGTCTTAAATGGCATGACAATATGCAGTAAAAATCTTCATTGACTTTACAATATTACTGATTTTTTAAATCAGTTTATTTTGAATACTCATTTTTTAATTTAGTTCAAGAAATTTTTTAATAATCTTACAGATATAGAAGGAACGTGGCTTTGTGAAAAATCTTCGACTGCTTCTTGAAAAAGACCAAGAAATTTTCAACTGTTTGTTATTCTGTTCCGCTTTTGTTTCAGTTTTGATTTTTATTCTTTCTGTTCGTCAGTTTACCACCAGTATTGATTTCATTATTACCTTTTGATCACTTAATTAAGTTCGCAGCGTACTGCTTAACATCAATAAATAATTAGCTTAATTTTGGAATATCTAAACTCTTGATTATATGTATTTTTTAAGATGAACTATTGCGAATTATCGCGAACGAATGATGATATTTCTTCCGATGAACTACTGTGAGGCCGTCTGAACCAAGATGAATGCTGTTTGCATGAGTAATACTTAGGTGATAAAAGACGTCTGCCTTTGGAAATATCTTAAACTGCATCCACGTTAATCAGTTATCAAATAGATGAGGAATTCGTAATTTATGCTTGGAATCGTGTCAGCAGCTAGAACTTCTTTTATTTAAGCTCGCTTTTTTTGAAAAGTGTACTTTCTACGTAAGCAAACCAAACTAGATCCACACTCTCCCTTATAGATAAGAAAGTTTATTTTTTGAAAAGCTATTCAGGAGGCTCAGAAGATGACAAGTTCTATAGTTTGAGAGCACAGAGAATAGGGGGGAATTTAACTCGAAATCTATGCTTCGCGTCGGAGTTATTTGGCCCAGAAGAACTGATGAGTTCATGACCAATAACTTCTCTTTTTCTGTACAGCATGGTACTAGTTTCCGACCTTTTATGTGGGGTTCAGTTTCCCCCCATATGGCTATTATCCCTTAACTTTTTTTGGCGAGGGGTTTCAACCTGTGCTAGCATTCTTTCGCCCCTCCCCCTCAATAGTTCTATATTCAGGTGCCCCTTATTTCCACCTCCCCCATTCCCTAATACGATGTCTTTTGAAAGCCTCTGCTATCAGATTGTTGCGGATTCAAACAATCTCACAAAGCTTGTTTGAAGGGATGGGGGTCATACTGACGAAAAATGTTAGTCAGAAAAGAAAAAAAAAAATATGTTGTATGTATAGATTCTTTTTTTTTTGAATATATCATCCCACTTGCGTACTCCTTTTTACTTTTCACGCATGGAAACACTCGCATATAAAGGAGCATTTTCCACCTCCCCTTTGTAACCCCTGTGCTTTTAGCCTTCGGAAAGCGCCCCTTTTTGCAAGTTTTAACATCGTCAGCATGCGCGCTTTCAATTTAAATAGCAATAAAGTACGTGCTTTGACGATTAGAGTGTTAACTTGTTAATACTCCATTCTTATTAAGCAATTTTTAATTTATTCTGAATACCAGACAATTTTGTTCAGATTCATACTGATATTACTGTGTAACAATTTTTTTATAGTTTTAAAATTTTAAAAAATTTTCTAACCCCATTACTTAAAAAGAGATTAATGGCTTCATTATTTTATTACCTCTGAAGAAGATGAAAACGTGATAATTTCACATGCAATTGCGAAAAAATTCTATTGTTGTAGTGCAACAAAAAAAATATGTATCAATATGTATGTTCTTTCTGTCGAAATTAGAGCAGAATCAAAAGTAATGATTTGAGAGTGTCCGCCATAAACATCGCGGATGAAAACGTCGTGAGCACCATGAGAAAGCACCGTGAGGGGTAAGGTTAGGTTATTTGATTAACACAAGGGCTATCAGCTTAAGGGAAAGGATGCCTTCGTGAAGGACTTTTAAAGGAAACTGGCTCATATTCACGTTACGCATAAGGATAATAATTAATGAAAATCAAACATGCAGCTAGCGCGCTTGCCCAAATTTGAGCTCGAGTCGAACTATGAGGATTAAACGGTCTTAAGCACCTGGCTACTGGAGCGCCAGTGTAACGTCACAATGAAAAATCATGGTACCAAACATTATGATAGAACCAAAGAAAACACACACACACATACCCATACACACAAAAAGTTTGAAAGCTTTCAGATCTTGCATTACACCCACAGGGGCGTTTTCTTAACGTTTTGTGGGTTAACTTTATTTATGAATTAGCATGTTCTTCACACTTAAAACAACGTAAAATTCAGTTCAACAGCAATATTGCAAAATAATCTTAAGTTGAGCATATCTTTAGAATTTCCGATACACAGTCTCGCGCGCTGGAGATAAAAAAAAATTCTTTTTTCTTCCGTATAGTGTTGCCATTGCTCGCTTTCAAATCGTTGAGTTCGTTAATCAAAAATTCGTTGAAGTTTTACAAAAGAAAGAACAAAAAGACCGAAGTCATTGCCTAAGAAGCGCTTTTACCTTCCAGTATCTCGACACTTCTGTAAGACCACGAAAAGCCCCACAGCGAAGCAGGTGTTCCCTGTCCATTTCTTCTCCAGAATTGCAAAGTGGGCAAATAAGATCGCTTGAAACGCCTATGGGGTGTAGGTGAGCGGCGAGGCAATCATGTCCTGTAGACAGACGGAAAGCTGAAACTACAGTGCCTCTTGGATTATCGGGAATAAGAGAAGGACTTATCATTTTCCAACTTTTCAACGCTGTACGAGTATGAAGATCTCGTAAGGTACTAGATGTGAATAAACTTCTTAAGAACAGTTTAATCCGCCAATAAGAAACGGCTGTATTTGGATGTTGTAGTAAGTTGGCATCTCTCTTTGCAAGTAAGTCCACTTGTTCATTGTTCGAAAGGCCACAATGGCCGGGCACCCACTGGAAAACGATTTGTTTCCCCTTTAAAGTGAGAGTTCTCAGGAAATCTTGACATTGCAAAATTTCAGGTATTAATGGGTGTTCAACAGAGCTAATTGATTGAATGGCTTCGTGAGAATCAGAAAAAATGACTGTTTTTGCAAACTTGTACTGAATAACTAATAATTGCTGTAGGGCTATACAGATGGCTACTACTTCGCCATCAAAGGAGGTACCAATGTATCCTGCAGGGGCGTAGAAAGAAAAAAGATTCGAAAACACACCAGCCCCAACCTTAAAATGACAGTCAAACTGAGAACCATGAGTAAAAATGTGCAGCCAATGAATAGGTGGATATCCAGACAAAATGGTTTCCACAGCGAGACATTTCAAAACTCTTGGTGCAACATCTATCTTTCTATGGATGCTTTCCACTAGGTTTAGCTTTACTTCCACATTAATCACCTCCAAAGGGCTTCTGGTTGTCAATAGAGTTTGTATAGACCTGGAATCTCAAGAACTTTCTTCATATCCAGGACTTTTTGAATAAATCCATATTGGGTTTTTAATTTTCTAGACTTCACTACGTAGTCCCTCCAGTAGGGATCCTCCATCCGCAGTAGCTTTTCACAGAGAATCAAGGCACTCATTTTCATAATATCCTGAAAGGGTTTATTTCCTGTCAACAATAACATCGCGTCGATAGGTGTGGACTTCACAGCTCCTGTAATCAAGTTTTACAAAATATGAAATACATTGCTGGCCACCCAAATTGCAACACCAAGAAAGGCAAGAGATATCACAACAAAATTTGTTTAGTAGATAACATGTTGATCAAGTACCAAATGATTAAATTTATAGACTTCTGTGAAGTGTGGTTCATTCCAGAACCAGTAGCTAAAGTAGCCGCTATTGTTGGAGATCACCGCAGCCACACGCCTCAGCATTGATTCAAAGAGGCTTTGGATGTGTTCTTGGGGTACAACAGACCAAGCAGCTTCCACACGTTGCCAAAGTTGATCTTGTGTGGCAGCTTGGTATGTAATCTGAGTCAATCGTCCAGCAACCATGGACCACATGTTTTTAAGATCCGGAGAGCGAGCTGGCCAGGGAAGCAATTCAATCTGGCGATTGACGAAGAACCCTTGGACAATGCATGCCACGAGCGGCCGCACATTATTCTGTTGAAATATGGCTGTCGGCAAGCCCTGAAGGTAAGGAAGGACAACCTCGGACAACCTCAACAACGAGTACCTCGGAGATGTAGTGCTGGCTGTTTAAAGTACAGGCAAAGCGTACTAGAGGAGTGCGAGAATGATATCCAATGCCGCCCCATACCATAATACCCGGTGCAGGACCAGTGCGGCGGTGCGTAACGCAGCTCTTCAGCATCCTCTCTCCACGGTGTCTCCAGACTCGAATCTGACCATCTTGGTGTTGCAGACAGAAGCGTGACTCGTCAGTAAAGAGAAATTCATTCCATTCTGCCGTCCACATCCTTCTTTCATTGCACCATTGGAGGCGGAGACGTCTGTGGTTCTGCGTCAAGGGTAGACGAAGCAATGGACATCTTGCGGGCAGACCCCTCTGCTGTAAACGGCGTCGAATGGTACGCACAGACACTGGATGATGCGTAACAGACTGAATGTGCTATGCTATGGTTCGTGATGTGACTCAGCGATCCGTCACTGCCATGCGCACAATGTTTCTGTCATCACGTGAAGTGGTGCACTGAGGTAGATGCGATCGAACACGTCGGTCCGTCGTACCCTCCTGCATTCAACGGTCACATATCCTCATTACAGCTGTTTGGTTTCGTCCAACAGGACTGCCAATTCCCCTGAAAGATAATCCACACTCTGGGTAGGCCACTATCCTTCCTCTGTCGAAATCGGATACTTGATCAAACGATGATCGCTGTTTACTCAGAAGCATAATTGATCGTTTTTTTTTTAAAACCACAAGAAAAACACAGTTGCCGAACTTGAAATCGTCGAAAACTCCAAGCCTTAAATAGCGCTTTGAAGTGGCGCCATAGGCGCGCGTGATGTGCGTCTGCGCTGAAATTCTAATCATTTGCATATCTCACCTCCGCTAATGCATGTTGTAAATTTCATGTTATTTGCATGCTTCCTTCAGGGTGTTGCATATACGGTGGCCAGCAGTGTAAATACTAAAAGAAATTCCAAATTCCAAATTTGGGCTTCCAGATGCCCATATTCGGGTGGAAACGTACGTTATTCAAAATTTGATGGCTCTAGGTATCATCGTTTTATCACAATGCGAGAAACATACATACAATTATGAAAATTCTCCATTATTTAATTTCTGTAAATATTTAACAGGGCTGTAATATTTGGTGGCAACAGTTTGAAAAGTGAACCGACATTTAAAGTTTTCAACGCAAAATGCCAAAACGAAATTAATAGCCCTACTGGGCTAAAAAGAAAAAGCAAGGTGTAGTTTGTGTAGTTTTAAAATAGTGCACTGTAAAAAAACTGCGGTTGAAAAGGGGGGATGTAACTTTGCAATTTTAAAACATCGGCGAACGAAACACGTTTTGGTGAAAATTAAAACACCTTACGAGGTATCGCATGATGATAGCATCGTAAACATGCGTTTACAAATTTTAAAAGTATGAGGTGTATATATGCTGTAGCAATATACAACGTTTTTGTCTGTGACGATTTTACAGAGAGTTTTCCACCAGTAACAGATCTGAAGAAGCTTTATTGGTAATGATATTTTTCATTTTGTTGATCGACGTCTCTCTTTAACATCGTATATTATTTAATCTGAATAGAGTTTTTCCTTTTTTAAACTTTTATGATGCTTTACATTTTTTAATGTTTCAAATATTTTTACATTCTTTGAAATTTTTATTGGTATACTCATTTTTGAGTTTAGAATCCAATCTCAAATGCTTTAGCTTGCATTTTTCTTCTTTTAATTATAATTTTATATCAAGTCACGTTCTTTCTTATTCATATTATGATTGGAATATATGTTTACTAAGCCTTCGGAAAAGATCTAAGAAAATATACCAACATAATTGCACACGTTCTACATTTGAAACAAGAAGCACTAAATAGGAATTGCAACGCTTTTGGTTTAAAAAATATCTGCTCGTATATTATAAAATTTTCCCCAGAATACGGGAAGACTTAGTTATAAATTTCTGATGCTTGCCTAGCATCCTCTTAATTTGCAATGATATAAAGTATTTTACTAAGCAATAAGTTCAAATTAAGTAAAACTCTAAGAGCTTAAAACTTCCATCCCTTCACATAAACCTGCCTATTTAAACCCAAGTTACATTTTTAAAGTACGCACGCCCTCTGATATCCACGTCAGTTTGATTTACAAGCTAGACTTCCTGTGTCACATGAAGCCTTAATTTTCTCTTTCCTCAAATACAAATAACGGCGAAAGACGCTAGAAGACATTAGTTACCTCTTGCCAGCTTTTACCCACGAAGTAACAAATTTTATGGTAGAAGGACAAGGCGTCCAAGACTCCGCCCTTACGAAGTGTCACCTAAAGACTGTTTGCAGTAATCCACCTTCATGTTTCTGAGGTTAGGAGTCCAGAAGAAAACATGTTGACACGTACCATAAACATAAATTTCATATGGTAGTGGAAAAAAAGAAATATTCTGATTCCTGGAGGCACAGATGTTAACACATCTATTTCGAAGAGGGGGGGATTTTATTACCGTGGTATTGATATACCTTCAATGATTTAATGTCATTGGGTATAAAAGCGTATTAATTTGCATTCAAAGTATTCTTGCATTTACTGTAACAGCAAATGCAAGACAACAGAATCCTTGTACATAATTATTTGCCTATCATAGTGTGCTTATAGATCTTTAAAGATACTGAAATCTGGTGATGTTATCCACTACATTAATTTTTTCAACAATGTACATAAGCACGACGTGTACTGCCATACTTGACTACGGGTGCACGTCAGAAATCTAGTGGCGTGGCTAACTGGGCACTTACTCTCATTTTAGATTATGCATGATTTTTAGATTTTTTTAGATTATGGATGATTGATTATCTCATTTAGATTATGTACTCATTTTAGATTATGATCAAGTATTCGTCAGAATTAATGCATTTACTAACAATTTTATTCAGGTGAGAAGTGCATTGCTGACAACGCCATTTATCGCATGGCAGCTTAGAAAGACTGAAAATTCAGTAAAAGTAGATTTATGGAGAATGGTGTTAAAATACGTATGTCTTTGAGTGCATAATATATTCTTAACCAAAATATTTCATTAAAAGTTGTTCATTAGAGCTTGTGAAAAAGAGGTTTTATCTAAGTAATTTATTTTGGATGATAATTAAATATTGGTAATTTATTTTGGATAATAATTAAAAATGGTTTTCCTGCTTTTGGCATTGCTAAAGATAATTCGTAAGTAAGATGCTGTTAATATGTGTTAACTTCTACCAGAAGATGGTTATAAACATAGAATATCCACGAAATGCTTAGGGATTTTAAATGGAGAAGAATCTTTTACTTGATTTGTACCATATACCAAAGGAAGATTTCTTATTTTTAAGTAGCTCTCAGGATTTTTAACACTATAATCACCAAACTGTCGAAATAACAGATTTTTCATGGGATAAAGTTATAACCATAAAACATATGATAAATCATAAGGCAATAAAACAATAAAATAAAAAATATGATAAACTTTCAATACCGTTTATTCTAACGTTAATTTATGATAACGCAATTTTTGACTTAATAGCTAAAACGCTACAATTACTAGTAGTGAATGCACCTCCAGTTGACTTTCTAAAATCATTCTTTTTAAACTGTTAATTTACCATGGTAGGATATATCTGCTTGGTTAATTGATAAAGCAAAGCACGCGAAGTCCATTTCCCTGAGGGAGGGATGCCTCTGTAGAGGACTTTATAAAGAAAGCTAAGATTTACTTTGCCCGTGGTTAAAAAACAGAAGTAGGACCTAATAGAATGCGCTTGTTTTAAGTGTTTCACGTTGGTACACCAATGTGCAATAATAGTCTGTTATAATTTTAGAGATAAATAGAAGGTCTTAAACCGCTGGGATCAGCAATAGCTCCAATTTTAGATAATAAACATTGAAAGAACTTTTTAAGTGTTGCTGTTTTAAAAAGTTTATTTCTTAATACTGGCTTTTGTCAGTAATGAATTAGGGAAAATTTTAAGTAAGCAATTGCGAAATAACATTTATCTAAGCTTCTAGAAACGTTTCGTTGGCTTTAATGTTTATATAAAATTAGGTAGAAAACGTTTGCGAAGAGGAAGAGCAGATGAAATTGCTACAGAAAGCAGCAAGGCACTAAGAAATTATCTTAAACGCTTATTTATGTTATTAAGTTAGCATTCTAATCTATTTAAATATCATTAAAATGCTTTTCTAATGTAAATTAATTTTAAAAATGTCTCAAATGTAGAGATGGAATATTCGAATTCTCAAATGTTAAAAAATTTCAAGATTTGAAAACTCCAATCTTCGATCCTTTTTTTAGGCATTTATCCTTAGAACCAAAACCTCCTTATTATCCGCATATAATATTTACAAAAGTTCTTTAAAAAAATCTTAATTGTTGCAATTTCAGTGGACATAAAAAACTATAGAAATTTTCGAGTATTATTTTAAACTATTGATTGCAAGATCTGAAGTGAATGCCCATATATTCATCCTATTAAACTAATTTTGTGAATGTACGTGTCTGAAAATTCGTTTTTTGATGTATGTCCAATTGTATCTGAAATTTAAGAAATGTTATAAATTAAAGCTCTTGTAACTCTATGTAAATTGTGAATTCTCGTGGTGGCTTGAATGCCTCACACTTAGTTTTCTGAAGAGAATTTAGCCTTCAGTTCTTAGTCGTTACCTCAGTTAACTTTTGAAATAATTCTTTTCTCTCTATCTTTGGTTTGATTAAAGTAAATTATGGAGAAACATAAAAATTAGAACTGTGATAATTTTTGTCAAATTATGCTGAGAAAATAAACCTCCAGATTCAAGAGTTTTGATTATATACTTAATTTACTAAGTTTCATGTGTATATTGTTAATAAATATAAGCGCATTTTTAAAAATAATAATAAATATAACCGTATTTTTAAAGTTGCTACAGAAAGCCACTAGGAAATTAACTTAAACGCTCATTTCTGTTATTAAGCTAGCACACTAAACTCTTTAAACATCATTAAAATATTTTCTTAATGTAAAATAAATTTTTAAAATGGAAGTCTTAATTTTTTTTTCTTCTTTCTTAAATTTATTTTAGTGTCTTACATTTATTTTTCATTAAAAACATATTTCAAATTTTGCACTTATTAAAACCCTTAACATTAAATAAGGCTTTTCCTTAATTTATCTTTCTTGTTATTAATCTTATATAAAGCATACTAATTTCTAATTTCCTTTTCCCTCTTACTATTCATCTTGTCCAAAGCATACCGGAGATTCCAGAAAATTTAGAATTCACCCTATCTCTGCTAAAGAGCCTTTAATCTGCTGAAGGAATAATAATAATAATAATAATAATAATAATAGCAATAATAATAATGGAGTCATTTTAAATAGTTTTGTCGGGTTTCAATTGTGTAAAAATTAGATCAATGTCCTTCAGACCCTACTAGAACTGGCAAGCGAGTTATCGCTCTAGTTTGAATGAAAATGACAAAATTCTGTTAAGCTTAAAGTTACCATTTTTATTAACTCTTCAAATTTAATCAAAGGCACTACGTGTGCTTACAAAGCAAAACTTTAATACTTGCGAGTATTCAAAATAACATAAATTGAAATTTAAAGTCAAATATAGTAGTCGGAGACTACAAAAAAAAATGGTCCAATTCAGCTGGTTCAAATACACTCGTTCTCAAAAAATAAGCAACAAACGCTAAAAGAAAAGGTCGGAATGTAAAAAGGGGAATTGAAACATACAATTTACATATGAGGCAGAAACTGAATCGCCAAATGTAAATAGACAACCAAAATTAGCATAAAACGAAATACAACAGTCCAACCACAACGACTTAAAATGGGCCATGCTGGATCGCAAGCAGCCATAATTCCGTGTAACCATTTGTAAGAGGAAATGCGTTGAACGGCTGCCGGGATGTTGCAAGCTGGTATAAGACAGTATGCTTTTGCGAGAGAACTGAATGTGCATCGTAGTGTCATCAGTAGGCTGTGGAATCTTTACCAAAGGGATAAACCCTGTAGAAGATGAGGGTCTGGATGCCGGAGGATAGCGACAACGGCAGATGATCGCTTCCTGCTGCTATGTACAAGACGTCATAAGTCACTAACAGCATGACAAATGGCGTCGCATATCTCCATTGCTGCAGGACGATCTATATCCCGCCAAACTATGCAGAGTCTACTCTATTAATGTGGACTATTACCCCGACGATCTGTGGTTTGTGTTGTTTTGTCTTCATCATTTCCTTATTCCTTATTAATGGGGCGTGAAAATCGCACTTGGACAGCAGAGCAGTGGGGTCACGTATTCTTTACAAATGAATTCCGAATTAACATCCAGAACTATTCTCGAAGAGCAGTTGATATGGGGAGAGCCAGGGACACAGTATCGGGCGCCAAACATCGTCGAAAGAGACCATTACAGAGGAGGAGTTTAATTGTATGGCTTGGGATATCAACGAACGGCTGCACCAACCTACATGATTCCCGGTGTGTCTCTCACAGCCGTTCCCTATCACGATGAAATTCTACGCTAGCAGGCAGGATACCTATTAAGTACGGCAGTAGAATAGCGAGGTTTAACCCTCTTGTGTACCCTTTTATAGCTTCAAAGGATACCGATGCGATATTTATGGACCATAGCGCCCGTCCGGTTAGAGCTAGAGTAGTGCGAAGTTATCTGGTGAGTGAGACTACTCCACATCTGCCATGGCCTGCTAGATCACTGGACCTGAATCCGATAGAGCATGTGTGGGACATGTTGGAATGACGAATAGCAGGCCTCCGAGTGCCTCCGACATGCATCACTATAGGAATGTATTACTGCATGCATTACTACAGGACATGCATTACTCAGAGATCTGACATGCATTACTACAGGAATGAGTGCTATTGCGAAAACAAGCGAAAAACGACACTATTGCCAACTTGCCTCGCCGTTACTTCGCATGCATATCATAGTCATTCATTCGTATCATAGTCGTTATTAGCATGATGTTTCCACTGTAAATTCTTCCAACCAATTGGTCTTCCGCGATGTGATGGTCGTAATACACGTATTTTTATATGTCTTTGCTTATTGTTTCTTATGTGGTTTAGTAATGCCACAGCAACCTCTTGGACCAATTTTACGCGCATTCATTAAATAATTTTTGTTTATTCCGTGTTTTGCCTTTGTTGCTTATTTTTTGCACAGGAGTTTATTTTTAAAGCGAGCTTTTAATACCGGCTAGCAAAATGGCCAAAGCCAGAATAAACTATGACAGAGTTGGAGATAGGACGAAAGCTGGAAGACAGACTGCCAAAAATTCTACTCTAAAACAATCAAATCCTAGCCTTAAATACTCGAACAATCATTTGAATTCTGGTGAAGATTACGGAAATATGAAATTATAGTAAAGGTTCAAATCACAATAACTGGTTGTTTACATATATAACTTACAGAACAGTATTTTTATGATCAACGAAAGCAATATAAAGTCAAAGAAATCAATTTTCTACCTTGCTTTTTAAAAATTATAGTAAAGAAAGTTTCAAATACTATTTAGAAAATAATATTTGTGTAGAATTCCGATAAGCGTAATCAACCTTTACGTAGTTGTTAAGTTAAAGCAGAAAACCATGCTAGAGGATATACTACCAAAAAACAACGTGGCACATGGGAAACTATCTCAAACGTGAAGTATCTGTACCGGATATAAAGGAATTGAAGAGAAGCTCGTGATTTTTGATGCTCACATATGACCTCCAAGATCAACATCTGCCTGTGGAAAAGGGGGAGGATAGAAAAGAGATAGTAACAAATAGAAACAATTCGCATGTTGTAAGGATGCAATGTTTACCCACTTATCGCTGCGTTTGGCGCTCCAGTTATATTACTTGACAGATGCAAAAGAGAATAAGTCTAATTTTCGGGTTTAGGCATAAATCATCTTTCGCAGAGAAATTTCAGAAAGAAGGTCTGCGTTCTGACGTGATACATAAAGAATACATAAAATATGTTTTTCTAGGCAATAAAAGAAAGCAGAACATCAAGTTGAAGTAAAAGCGTTAGAGATTTCTCGACTGCATTAAAAAAATTTGGTGGCGGTGAGAGGAAGTGAAATTTATTTCTAATTCAGGTTTTTAATATTCAGTTGTGTTACTCTAGACCTGATTACAAAATTTCAACTAAGATTTTCTATTTAATGTTTGAAACTCATGCTTATTTTTTTTTTCTAAATCCGAGAGAAAGAAATAACAAAACTTCTTTCCTTTCTTCCTTTCTTTTCTCTAAGCTTGAACTTACAGAAACTTTCGAATATTATTTTAAATTGTTGACGACAAAATCTGAGGAGATCGTCTATCTATAAATCCTATTAAAGTACCTTTGTGACTGTACGTGTCTGAAAATTCCTTCTATCCTGTATGTCCGATTGTATCTGAAATTTAAGAAATCTTACATAATTAAAGCTTTTATAACTCCACGTAAATTACGCATTTTCTTCTAGAGTACAAAACTGAAAGAGTTACACTCATAAGCGCTTTGTAGAATTTTAATGGCATGGAGATATGCTGAAATGCAGAATAGGAGTTTGGAGATCACTACGGATGATGAATGCACATTGTTCATATTACTGTGTAAATAAATTTAGAGATTTTTAAAGCAAGAAACAAGAGAAAGCAAGCTATGCCCTTACCAGGATTCAAATTTCAGATCTCCCGTTTGCTAGCTGGAAGTGCTGTGCTTCTAGTAATGCCACGAAGACACGGGATAAAATAGGAGAAAATTCCTTACATTCTCCCCTCGTCTTTTTTAAGATTCGACAAAAGAGGAGAGGACCTAATTACCAAATCTAGATTGTGACGAATTATCGTCCATCTCATTTTAGTTCGGTCGCTACTTGTAGAGACATCTAGAATTTTTAAAGCAGGAAACACGAGAAACTAAGCTATGTCTTTCCCGGAATTCAAATTCTAAACTTCCGGATTGATAGCCTGACGTGTTTCCATCTGCACCACAAAGGCACTCAGTAAGGAACCGCAGTATTTGTATCAGTTTTCACTGAAGTGAAACGACTTCAAAGAAAATTTTCTGCTGATTCATATAAGCTACTAAATTTCAGCGAGTAAGATGTCGTACGAACAGCTCGGATTCCTAAATGTTATTCATTTTCACAGTGTCGGTATTCTGTTCTAATATTACCCCAACAGTGGCGGAGCGATTAAAGACTGCTGAAGAGAGGTAGTTCGTCCCAGCTTCCAGCCCAGACGAACGGGCTGGCTGCATATTTGGTTTTCAGGACTTAATCCATCTGCAGCGTCAGTACGAGATAGTTTTCCTTAAAAAGCTCCTCGATGAAGGCATTCTTCCTGTTAGGATGATGGCTCTCGAATGTGCTCTGACACATTCAGGTAACCAAACCTAGCCTACCCAGTTTTTATATCATCATGTTACTTTTCCTTTTATTTTTTCAAACTTTATTACGGTTGTATTACATCTTATCTTCTCTGGACATCTAATCTTGAAATGTTATGTTTATTGTTAGCTTCTGTTAGCATGACTGAAACGTCGATTTCTTATTACTGTATGTAGTATAGAAAATGATAACAACTGAAAGAAAAATTAAAACGAAAGTTCTTTTTGATTACATTAACTCAACAGGCTTATGCAGGTTAATTAATAAATAATAAGGTACTACTTTAAATAGTTAAATATTTTTATGTTGATTCTTTCTCTTCTTTTTATTTTCTCACCTCGACTTTTACTAAAATGTAAACTAAATTAAATATAAAAGCACTAAGAAAATACACCCTAGCTAACTTGCATCAATAATATTGTTATCTGATTATTAAGGGGTTATCTTATCCATGCGTTTATTAAAGTGGTTTATTGACGTACAGCTATAGTTAGTTTGGTGAGTACACATTTGCTTGATATTTAATATTTAGTAATTTATCTTGGTGAAAATGTTCAAGAGTGTGAAACTCGTCTGTGTTTATTTAGTTTTGATTTCTTCCCATAATAGGGGAGAAATAGAAAATACTTTGAATTTTATTTTTTAGTTTTCCAACAAGCTGAATATTAGACTTTTAAGTTGGAAATCGTCCCCTAAGTTATTATTGTCTAGAAAATAGTCAATCAGTAGAGATGTTAAAAGTTAATTGAGAATTATAGTTTTTCAAAGCACTTAGCAAGTACAGCATTCTTTTACTTAATCTTCCTTTCCGAACAAAATAGCAAATCAGTGCAAATATAAAGCCGCAGGACGAGCATCATTATGAAATTGGATATTTCTGAAAGTACTCAATTCGATAAAATCAAAACATAGGCGTCATAATGAAATTTCACATCATTAAATTATTTTGAAATGGTGTTATTGAAGAATAGGAAAAATCAAAAACGATTCATTCATAAATAACGTACATAAATTTGTAAAAAATATTTGAATTAAAATAATCAGAAACGTCGACAATTTTAAGCTCTGTGAATCGCTAATATAAAATACAAAAATCAGTTTATATTCATTGCAAATTACTTTTCAGAGAAGTGAGATTACTTCATAGAGTTTCATTTAAAGCTACGGCTGTTCTTGATGAGCAAATCGAAAAATACATAAAAGGCTGCATCAGAAAAACTAATGTCTAAGAGAGATATGTTTAACTTGCTAGAGCTAAAAAAGCATTGCTAAAAATACTTAAACTTTTTGCGGTGTGAATGATACGCAGATCCTTTTAATTGCTTATAAAATGTATCATCGGATTCGTTTAAAGCACCTCTTAATAACCTCTTAATGAGAACTTTCTTTTGTGTGTGTTTATCTTAGCCTAATTAGTGATCCAACAGTGATGTACTCCTGCCCCAGTTTCTCGAATCTCGTACCATCCATCACAGCGGAGAGGAGTTAGGGAGCATAGGCTGAGCAGAGCGTCTTTCGTATGGGATGCCAACAAACAGGTGGCGTGCTTCTCAAAGATTGGGTCAAAGTTCACTTCATGATCGACGGCACTGCGACGGTAGCTTAATATCGTCGAAACCCACAATGTTCGGTTTTCTCACCTGTAACGAATAGGTTGTTTGGACTAGGTTTATCACAGGACGCAGTCAATTGCTGTCAATGTTTCCTCCCAGAAAAAGGAAATGTTTCTAAATCATGACTTATTGGGGCAAGGCAGCTAGATAAGTAAGCTCTGTATTATCAGACTGAGGGGTATTTTAAGTGTAGTGAAACTTTAATAATCTAAAATCCAGTTATCCAGATCCCTTAGATGTTCTTTCTCAGCGAAGTAAAATTAATCTTACTCATTTTTTTCAAGTCTTAGGGCTGATTTAAACAACATTAAAAAGAAGTTGCAATTTAACATTGACAGAATCTAGCCCCCCACTATCTATTTTTTTTTTAATGTGTGATTGTTCATATGAATTATAACTACGTACACGCTGTACGAAACAAAGTCTCTGATTAATATGATTTTTTCATTACTCAGAGCCGCTTTGCAGGTTAATGTCAATTTATCTGGACGCAAGATAAACCGTCATCAGCATTTTTCGCTTATTGTCAACAGTAGTGCCTTTACCACGTACTTTCTCTTTTTATGTTTTTGCCCATTTTAGTATTTAAACCCTATATTTTTCATTTCCTCAAGGCACTGCTATAAAGCTATAGTTTGTTTAGTTTACTGATAGAACCCAACAAGTTGATAAGCACCTTACTCAGAAGACCAGCTGTCCTGACGATGGTGAAAAGAAAGAAAAAGTATATTAAATAACAAATGAATACAAAGAGTGATGATTTTCAATGCGTTTGATACTTTGCATTTCTAAAGAATGAGCTGCACTTACTTTAAAAATTGTAGAGTTATTAGGTTATTTGGAAGAAGGAAATGAGAAATGCCCTCGCCAGGACTCGAACCACGGACATCTCGAACACGCGCCCGGCGTGCTAACCACTACACCACGAAGGCATGAGAAAAAGGGCGGGAGAAATACTTTAAAAAGTAAGGTAACAAATTATATTTTTCTGCGTGAATACATGCGCAACAATTGATACCACAGAATAAATAATTAGCTAATAATCAAAACATGCAGAGTGTTCACGAATGTCACTATAATTCTATCGCTTAACCATTATTATAATCTCAGAAGTGTTATTTTAATTAACCATTAATTACAAGCTTAAAAGTGTTACCTTAATTAACCATTAATTATGCGCTTCCTATGCTTGCATGTTGCTTTGATAAAACTGTGTAAAACCTTTTTGGATAATACTGAACAAAATTCCATCATTAAACATAATATATAGCTTGAAAAAGTGTAAATATAACAGAATCGGTTATATATATAGAATACAGGTTTGAAATATAACGCTAGTAATGATTTTTAATAATTTTTTTCATGAGCAGTTAAAGATATTACTAAGCTTCCTGAAGCTGTATGTATAAGGAGAAAAACTTAGTTACATTCTAGAAGTTTAACCATCATAATCTCCCTCTTAGACTCGATAATGTCTTTGAATATTTAATCTTCTTACAGCTTAAATGGGTATGTTGCACTCATAAGATCATTATCTGCGTCTGACTGCTGTAAATAATGCTAAAAGCTCAGATTCGTACAAAAGCAGCACTGCCATGCCTGCTATCAGATTGCTACAAAAATATCTAGTACACGCACTAACGATTCATGCTCAAACATTTGAAATCATTAACTTTTTCACTCCAGTTATAATATGCAGAAAACATATAAAACGTATGTAAACATTTTAATTAGAAATGTGTTAATGAAGCGTTTCCAAATTTTTTCTCTAAATTTAGGCGTTATTATCAAACATCTGCTTTTTTATTTATATATTTAATCTTTATTACCGAAATCCCCACCTATGCTCATGAATTTTTTTCTTTCATTTAATATCTATTACTTAAGCAGACAAAACAAAAGGTGAACATCACTGTTCACAAAAAATATATGATGTTGAAAGAGAATTTTATGGAAATTTTTCAAAGTATTTAGTATTTATTTTTACAAAAGGATATCCCCTGAAATTTTTGTAAACTATTATTTTCTGATAACAGGATTCAGGCAAAAATTTGAATGTTCAGTAACTGAAATCATTCTGTTCCTGATGAATTTCCTTCCATTTCTGCACCACTGGGTATACAGAAATATTTCTCTAAATAAGTACTGCGTAATCTTATACTTATTCTAAAAGCTTAACCTGAAGAATAAAATTTAACTTTTTTTTCTTATAGTTCTATAATTTCCTAGATAAGATGATTAGTAAATGAGGAAAATCAAGTCAACTATATACAGCAATGTTTTAGTTCTGTCAGTTAATTTGTCGCTGAAGTAAACTTGTAGAGACATTGATTAGGTTATTTCGAAGCAGGAGAGAAGAAGAATGAGCAGTGCCTTCGCCGGGACTCGAACTACGGACTTCTCGAATACGCGCCAAGCGTGCTGACCACTACACCACGAAGGCATGTCAAGAAGGCGGGAGAAATACCTTATAGACTACGGAAAATTTTATTTCATAGAAGTGTACCCCTATGGGTAATTCAAAGGTCAGTCGGCCCTGTTAGAAAGAAATTCTGAAAGTCATTTCTTGTTCTACTGAAAGCATTTCAATATGTTTTTCATAATTCAAGAAATTTTTCTATATGAACTGTTGAATTCTTGATTCACTTTATTAATTTTTTAGTTTTAAATCTCTTACTATTAAATGATGCTTAAATTTTGCTCGAAGACACAGTTTCAACCAAGACATCTGCATGAAAATGTGACAACAAACAAAATTTTCATTTAAAAATTATCTAAAGTTTAGAGACATTAGGACATTTTTAAAAACAGGACAGATGAAAAATGAGCAATGGCCTCGCCGGGACTTGAACCACGGACCTCTCGAATACGCAACGAGCGTGCTTACCACTACACAATGAAGGCATGCTAAGAAGGCGGGAGAAATTCCTCATATACTCCCCCTTCTAAAGGGCGACTGGGATTAGGGGAACCAATAGCCAAATTCTGGTGGTGGAGAATCATTATCCACCACCTTTTTTAGTTTGGGCGCCACTGTAGAGACGTTAGGTATTTCGAAGCAGAAGACATGTAAAAAAAAACGAGCAACGCCCTCGCCGGGACTCGAACCACGGACCTCTCGAAAATGCACTGAGCGTGCTGACCACGAAGGCATGCTAAGAAGGCGGGAGAAATACCTTAAAGTTTATTCGTTACCTAATTTATAATTCAGTCTAGAAAATTGTTGATTAGCACCAGGTTTTGATTACTGTGAGCCAGTTACATCCAGAAAAGAATTAAAGGGAAGATTAACATTTAAAAGCATACAGTCTGGCCTTCTTAGGTATCATAAAACTTAGACCCGAACTCTAAAAGATAATTGGTGATGCCTCACTACGCCTTGTAAGTATCATAGGGACAGCGAAAGGGTATAAATAACACTTTATTTAACTTAAATAAAGTTTAACAGTAGGCACCAACTGTTGCTTACAGAAGCCAATAGTTTTGGCTTAAATTAAAAGATAATGAAGAAACTAAAACTAATGAAATTAAGTATAGCGTAACGGCTTCACAATATAACTAGCGCTCAAGCTGGCTTTGACGGAAGTCCGTGTAGAAAAGTCCTAACGGAAAGAATAACTCAACGCCTCAGAATACTAATCGAGAGAATCAAAGTTAGCAACGTGGCCTTCAATCAACAGAACACGCTCTCATTTTACCCTCCATAACCTTCCTTTAAGTATTTTCTAGTTTTTACCTCATTTGAATATCGCGCCAGCTAGAAATTTACATTCCGACAGGGAAATAGAAAAGAGACTGATAGAAAAGGATATTAACATAAAATAACAAGTTAGAAACTTAAATGACACTTTCCAAAAGAATTATTAATAAATATAGATTATCGCTCTTTAAAACATGTCATCATTCAGAATGCTTGAGCCAAAAAAAAAAAAAAAACTTAATAGTACTTGAACATCGACTGCCATAAAAAATTGCGATACTGCACAATTTGTAAATAATTTCAGTAAAAGTTCCTGATCTACTAGACTACTATGACATCAGTTTTTCACGTGAGGAAGTTCTGGTATTTTCTTATTGGCGAATGATCTTTCAGATCTCCAAAATGCACACAATGATTACGCATTTCGAAAATATTCAATGTCGAAGGACAATATAACGGTAAAAACTGTTGAATTAAAGAACTCAGTAGTGAAAACTTTGACAGCATCTTCATATCAATTGATTTGGATAACCCAAATAACACTTCTCTAATGAAATGGAATGATACGGAAGGTAGCCAGCCGGGAGGAAGTAGGCTTCTCATATTTCCCCCTCTCTTTTATGTACACCCTAGTAAACGCAGGGGGTTCATTTACTCAATTTAGCGTTAAATAACTCCCACGCGGCTTTTCCGTCAGCAACACGGGGACCCTATTATTTAATTTCACGTCTGTTCTGAAGACTACTGGCATGATTATGGATGGCACAAAAGGAAATAGTAATGGACGATACTTAAAAACATGTTAAAGAACGAAAGTTACGTGAATAAACAATTAATGTTGCTATTAGCATAAGTTCGGAACATCGTTAACAAAAGCATGAATTTATTCTGCTTTCTACATTAAAGAAAAAATTTTTGGATGAATATTTTAATAACATTTTTTTACCAATGCGATAATTACTAAATTCAAATTGGATCCAATTTTATCTAAATTAATAGCATGAGTCATTAATATTAGGAAAAGGTTTCGCAGAAATTCAAGGATTTTGGAAAGTTTTCAGGAATTTCGAAAATATTATTTTAGGAAACTTTAGGCATCTGTTTCGTTCTATAACATTTTATCAAATTTTTATTATTTAGAATTTTTATTAATCATGTTTTAAACTAATAAAATACTAAAAATCGACTGCAGTGCGACTAATTCAGTCCAAAATCCTTAGTTTTACATACTAGTTATATTTTCAGTAGACACAGAGGGAATTCGGAAGCTCTTGGATGCTGTTAAGCAGGAAGCAGTTTCTTGTGAGAGTGCCTATAGTTTGTTACTTTAGAATAGGCACTAGGTTATTTTTTCACTGTTGGCTTTTCTTGTGATCATGGCGACAATCGCTGCGGAAGATTGTAAAGTTTTTCTAATTAACTAAAATTCCCTAATCTCCTGTCCCGATGACGACATATCTTACGACTGAAAATGAGGGGAATGTCATAACGACCTTGAACTGCTTGTTTTGAAATATAGTAGTTATAGTAGTGACTTATAATAGAACGACTAGTAGGAATTTATAGTTATGATAAATATATATGTATCTTTAAAACAGTGAGTAAAATGTAAGTGTCCCCCAAAAGTTCATTATGATTGTTAAGCTAAAATTCTTTGATGCACTTGTAGAGACATTAGGTATTTTTGAAGCAGAAGTGATGAAAAATGAGCAACGCCTTCGCCACGGACCTCTCGAATACGCGCCGAGTGTGCTGGCCACTACACCACGAAGGCATGTGAAGAAGGCGGGAAAAATACCTTATACCTTAATTATACATAATTAATTTCGCTACGCATTTCGCCTCAAGGAACGAAGGCAATTTTTCACCATTTCAAGGAGAAAATCATCTATGGGATATACCTTTCATTGGCGTTATGAATTCTTTTGAAGTACTTGAAAAGCAGTTTCGCAGCTTTTCTTCTGTACAGCTCATTTTCCCACATGTAAAAACTTAGGTGTGGTCCCTTTGCAACAAAATTAAATGAATGTTATGTTACTACAATAGTATTTATTTATTAAGTGATTGCTTGATTTTTTTTTTCATTTGGCCGCCCTTGCCGCTTATCCCCGTTGTGTATGCGCAAGGCTGAAAGCTATTCTACCTTAGGATTTAAACTTCTTAAAATGCAGTATAAGTTATTATTTTCTATATTAGTAAAACCTTCACTAAAAAGGGTTGTGGAGAAATTTATTGTGGCAAAAACACTTTTTGATCTCTCAATGGGAAAGAGAAAATTATTTTGAAGTTTCGATAACAATAAAATTTCTTATGTTGAGTCTTAGAGTAATGCTGCTTTCTAAAAAACAGATATTTCATTTGTTATTGTAAAAACAAATATTTCATAATTTCCGATGGCATTCGTTAAGTTTACGTTTGAAACAATACAAAATGCCAGTCCTATCTATAGCTTTTTTAGCTGGCCCAGACAAATTAGGTTAGAACACAGGCTGATGTCTCTGTTTTCTGGAAAAATTCGCTAAGGCTTTCGTCTCTGAAAGTGGCCAGCATTTCTAAGATTATAAAAAAGTTATTAATGTTGAATATACCTTTTTAAGACGAGCACTTCCCAAAGGAACAACACTATGCGGAACTGTAGTTGGTCGTCTTGGAGATGGTTCACTGCAATCCAGATTCAATCTAAATACATCTTCCTATTTACAGAGGTAACGTAGTCCATTTTTATCATACTGAGGAAAGAATATTTACATCCAACTTAGATTTATTTTTGTATGCAGAGGGAAGAATGTTATAGGTAACTTTTGTTCTTTCCAAGTCCATAGTATTAAAAATTGCTTCCTTAAAAAGTTAAACATTGTTTATGTTAAGTTTCAATATGCCTTATATTTTAAATACCTCATACGTAATTTTTAATGTTCTTAATTTCTTCTAATTATCGCCCATATATAGCTCTGATCCCCGTATCATTTACAAAAATGTCTCTTTTTTCAGGCTTTTCAAAAAAAAAAAAAAAAAAAAAAGAAAGAAAGAAAGGAAGATTTTACACGGCATTTATTAGTAACAATACCACACCGTCAGCCGTTTAAAAGTTAAACTAATAACGGAATTACAGTTTAGAATTAAGAGTGCTATTTGTTCTCTAATATTAAAAAGCATTTTCCCCTTTCATCACTTGTTTTTAACAGAAAATAATATTTTAAAGTACCTATATCCAAGTATATTATTATTATAGTGTACGTGTTGTCAGACAAAAGTTAACAAATCAAGAACAACATATGAGCCTTTTAGCTTAAAGGATGTTAATCATTCGATGCAGCTGCACCATTCATCTTGAAAGCAATACTGTTAAACTACCTTACAGTCATCATGCAAACACGCAATGAGTAGCTTTCATCTAAAAGCTTGACACTAAAACCGAGCTATTGATTTGTAACCGAGTTACCCATTTTGAATACACTCTTGTAGAGAAAACTTCAATTTAATAGCTAAATGATCATTTGAGGCAGCAAGATTCTTGACAATGGAAGAAGTTCGGGTGAATGTAATTACTTTGACATTTTACGATTGGTTCGTCGAAAATCGGCACGCCCCTCTTATTGATCTTTCTTGCTGGCTCACAATCAGTGGCCCATATTTTGATGAGCCGGTTGTCCACACGGAGTATGCAGAGCCTTATAGATTGTCGCATACTTGTATTTATTGAAAAGAAGGCATTGCTAGATATGGAAATGTATATTCAGGTGAGCATCTGATCCTTTAAGCACGAATAACTGTAAGACAAGAACACGCATAGTCTTCAGCTATGTCTGCATCAGAGAAAGTTAATCTTAATCTAAAACACTATGTTCATTCAACGAATTTAACGAAATTGTTCAGAAAAATCATTTTGATTTCGTCACTAACGCAAAGTTACGACTTGCAATAAAAGTAAGCTGTTTAATTGTAAGATCTCGCTGACCCAACTTGTCAGAAACTGGGCTAGTGCCTGCTACTATGTGTGAATTTACACACAAACGTGAGAAGGGGTTGAAGCCCTTTTTTATTTTATCTTTGAAATGACAAAGGCATCTACTTGACGCTCACAAACTGCGCCAACCCGGCGGTTCAACTCAAACAAAGCGTAAAACTGAAAATAATGATTAGATGAATAAATATCGAAACACTACCGACGAGGCTCTGAGATCCTAAAGTAACCGCGTTTTTAATTACCGCTGAGATTCAGCAATATTACTGATTAAACAGTTGAAAACTAGCACTTCTGCAAAACTAGGCACACAGGCCGACACGCGCCGATCTAAAATCTACTAAGCAATCCCACTAGCGAAACTTTAAAGCAAGACTCCTCTCACTCTGGTTTCGTCTACTATTTAATTCAACACTAAATTTCATCATACCTCCTATTAACTCATTTCTCTTGTGTCTTCTGCAACCGCTGTTTCAGACCTCCAGACTCCCATGAGTGTTACACACGAACCATGTGTGTCTATTATAACTGTTGAATGTTTATTTTGTTTGTGTTATGTGAACCTATGTTCACACCAAATTTTATTAAAATCTGTCGAGTAGTTCTGGAGATCGTAGATCAAATATGAAAATTATCTTAATTTATTTCACCAGTGTACTAGAGTTATTATCAGAAACCTGTCCTTTTTTTTCAAAGTTAAATTAAATTTTAAATACATTTATACATTTCTACAACCTTAAAATGTTCTAATAGATAAATTTTAACCTTAAATATTAAATATACATACAAATATCAAGATTATGTTTTCAGAAAATATTCTATCACACGATATTAATACTCTTAGCACTCTACCTTAACTAATAACTGTAAAGGTCTCTTTGTAATGCCTTTTTTAGTCTTTATTTCACAACTGCGAATTGTTCCATCTCTACCAGTAAAAGTCTGGAGAACTTTTCCTAATCTCTACATGTTACGTGGCAAGCGTTCATCATGTATTAACACGATATCGTTCACATTCAAGTTGTGTTTCGTACGGTGATTGTCCACGCAATCTGCAGATTTCAGATTCAACAAATAATCTTTATAGAAAGTTTTCTAAACGTTATTTAACAGTTTTTCACGAAGGAACATGAGAGTAGTAGCTACACCTGTATGAAGAACTCGTTCATGTGCATCACGTACCAGAAGATCTGTAAAATGAGTTTTTGAAGGAATAATTATAGGATGCTGTTCATAAATACTTAACGTTGATTTCTGTAGTCTTTCTCCTACTAACAAAACTCCTTTCTTCCTTAAAAATGGATTCAGTTCATAAATTTTTGAGTTTTTTTAAATCAACTCTCCAGACTTTAAACTATTAATTTCATAAAAAGAATGTTCAAATTAAACCTCTTTTACTAAATAAAATTCTGCGGCAAAGAGTTCTTCTGCAATCAAGAGTCCTGTTTTTTTGTCAGTTTTATTTTTCAGATTGTGAATAAATCTAAATATCCATGCAGTCACTCTAATTGCTCTAATAATTTGCTATATTTTTCAAGCTTCAAAAAAGCATTAGATTTTTCTGCAATAGACGGTAGTATTGTAGTATCATTTATAGACTTTTTCCACTCTAATTCAGCATCAGAAAGCTCCGTTGTCGCAATAAATTTACTAGGCCAAGCACTCGTTGATTCAACTAACCAGTCTGGTCCAGATTTCCATAATTTTGAAGACAACAAATATTCGCCTGAACATCCTCGAGATAAAATGTCCGCTGGATTGGACTTCCCATTACAATGTCTCCAGTTACTTGGGCAAATTAAGGATTGTAATTCAGATACTCGATTTCTTACAAACATTTTCCAACGTTCAGGAGCACTATGGATCCAGTGAGCTACTATCATACTGTCAGTCCACAGATAAATATTTTCTTCATGAATTGCAAACAGCTCTTTTAAATTTTTAGCAAATCTTGCCGATGTTAATACTCCTAATAACTCTAGCCTTGGAAGTGTGAGTTTTTGTTTTATTGGTGCAATTCTAGATTTTGCCATAATGAATTCTACCTGCCCTTCCTCAAACTATCTAAAATATGCGGCTGCACCGACTTTAGTTTTTGATACATTTTTTCTTACCACTGTAGAATGTGGGATGTAATACATTTTATTACTGTCAAGACTTTCAATTTCGCACTCTTCAATTATTTCACTTTTTAACTGTTCGTTTATTATACCATAATAATTCTCCTTAAGCCATTCATCATTTTTAAATTTATTTGTAAGATCTCGCTGGCCCAACTTGTCAGAAACTGGGGTAATTGTTGTGGCTATGTGTAGATATACACAGAAACGTAAGAAGGGGTTAGAACCCTTTTTATGTTTGATCTTTAAAATAACAGATGCGTCTACTTGACGCTCACAAACTGCGCCAGCTCGGCGGTAAACTGAACCAAAACGTAAAACTAAAAGTGATGATTAGATAAACAAATATCACTACCGACGAGGCTCTGAGATCTTAAACTAACCACGTTTTTAATTACCGCTGAGATTTTAGCAAGATTTCTGATTAAACAGTTGAAAATTAGCACTTCTGCGAATCTAGGCACACAGGCCGATACGCCCCGATCTAAATTTTACCGAGCAAACCCACTAGCGAAACTTCAAAGCAAGACTCTCACACTCTGGTTTCGTCTACTATTTAATTCAACTAGCTTCCGCTACATTTGAATAAACTGCGGGTGCTACTGCAATTTACATACTCTGGCACGGACATTTCTAGGGTAAAACGAAGGCTAAACAGGAAAGGAATATTAACGTAAAATAAATGTTACCTAAACTAAATATAAACCCTACATATTAAACAAAGCTACTAGACGTCGCTTTGCATTTTCTACATTATTATCCAATTTTTTATGATGTGACTTCCATAACAAACGAGCTACTTATCTATATACCATTAGTGAAATGCAATTCTTTCTCAAATTTCTCAATGACTGATTTATCATCAGGGTCCTGCTTCTCCTCTAAACCCAAGTGATCTAAAGTCCCAAAACATTCGCAAGAGTCATTAATTGAATTATTATCTTCCTTCAAGCAATGAGAAGCCTCAGTTGTAAACATACAGGCACTATAGACTGATCACCATACATACAGACTGATTACCAAACATACAGACTGATCACCCTCCAAAGATCCAACCAAGGACCAACCAAATATTGAAAACACTGCAAATAATTTATTACTTACTTTTTTCTTTTCGCCTGTTTGCACTTCCCAACATGAATCAGATATCAACAATATTTTTATTTCAGCTGCTTCACCGTTATCGGCTAATTTTAAATTATCCGATTTTAATATTTCCAAAATGTTTTTCGTGGGAATTTTTATGATCGCTCCAGAAATAGTGCCTGTAACAAGAGCTTCAACTGTGATTAAGTCATTAGGGCAATGAATACTTTTCAGGGTAATTTGAACAACATTATATTCCATTAGTCTACCCTGGATATACCCAAAGGAATAAATATATAACGTTTCTTTCCTTAAAGTTTTTAATTTGAGTTCTTTAACTAAATCAAATCTAATAAATGACTTCTGCTATCCACCAGCAGTTAAGATTTTTACTATTTGGCTTCTAGTATTACCTGTATCCGAAGCGTATACAGTGCAAATTTGTAAGTACACACCTTTATCAGAAGTTTCAGAAACAGTTTTAGAGTTAAATGACAGAGATGCAACTACATTCTGCTTAGAATCTGATACTGCAACTACTTTTTATTTAAGATTTGAAAGGGTTTCAGGTTCAGGAACAATATTTTTACAAAATAACTTATTATAATTTAAACCATTTTACAACTCACAAGGTTGAAATTTCACTTTACATCTGGACGATACATATTCTTTCTTAAAACATCTGTATCAACGTCCCTGGTTTTTTAATATTGCTCTTTTTTGCTCATTTGTTTTATCACATTTTGCTACATCATGTGCATTTTGATTAAAATAAAAACAGTACAGCTTAGCACTGTGGCTAACGCCGAAGCAGTAGGAACGCTTACCCCTTTTAAGTAATTATTCTTATTCTGCTTAACACCGTAATTTGTGTCTCTTTTCTTTGAGTTTATTATTAAATTAGAAGCTTCCTGACTCTCAATTTCCAATCTAATGAATTCGCGAAGTTCTGTTAGGCTATGCTGCTGTTTAGAGTTTCGTTTTTTATTAAATTCCAAATTCATGTCATCTGAAAAAAGCTTTAAAATAACTGGTCCTAAAAAGCTCCCATAAGCTTCTGGCACAGTACCTAAAGAATTTAAACTCCTTATATTGATTTCACGGGAATCGTAAAGTGTTCTTAATGCTTTCACAGTGGAAAAACTTCTAATGAGTTCAAGATTCAAGAGTTTGTTCATGTGCGAAGATATAACCAAATCTGGTCGTCCAAATCGTTCTTTAATTAAACTTATAGAAGCGTCATAATTCTTATCAGATAGTGAGAACCCAGATACTGCACTTAAAGCGGGTCCTCCGAGCAAGGATTTTAAATTGGTAAACTTCTCTACCATTGTTAACTCATTATTATTACCAATAGCATTTTCAAAAGAATTATAAAATTACCAAAATAAATTAGGATCACCATAATATTTAGGGACTGAAATTTTAGGTAACCTAATGTTAGCTTTGTTTTCAACCTTTAAGGCAGTAGTATGGTTACCAGACGATTCGTTTTCAATGTTCACTATCTGAGAATTTAAATTAAGTTTATTTTCAGCCCTAAAAATGCATAAACTTATTCTTTCCTCATACTCTAACACAGTATTACATTCTTTTTCCATTTCGGACTCATCCCCTTTAAAACAATCCAGTATTTTTTCATTAATGTCTTTCAACGCAGATTGTTTAGAAGTAAGTAAAAACAAATTTTCTTTATTAGTAAATTAAAAATTCGTCCAAGGTGATTGTATAGGCAAAGAGAAAAGCTTTGTTCACTTTGACGTCTGGTGAAACTGGCAACCTTACCTAAATTGCTTTTGCGTGGAGCCCTGAAAAATCCAGAGGACAGTAAAGCCTAGAGCTTGGAATTCGTAATAAATAGATGAATGACAATGTATGGCGTATTCCTGGACGCTGCCTCTTTTAAAGGCCATACAGGTTACTGTTATTATAGACATTGCATCCTGGTGATTTCAGAAACAAACATTTCAAATTTTACAATACTCTGTTCGAAGACATAGTAGAGGAGAAATTTTCCCAACGATTCATTTTTATGGATGAATCAACGTTTCACCTGTCTGGTAAAGTTTGTCGACATTATGTTGCAATGCAAATCCATACGTCGCTATCAAACATGGAAAAGATTCCCCAATGACCCATTTCTGTCACCCAAGTTTGTGAATTTTCTTATCCAGAACAACCTGTAACAGAATTCTTATACCGTACTAACTCAAAAACTGGATGTTTCCTGAATTTCAGTCGAATTTGAATCAGTTCCTTTTCACGCAAGATGGTAATTCCCCTGACTTTCATTACTAGATCAGGCATTATTTAAATGCCACCATTCTTGTTGACTTAGAAGATGAAGAAAATAAGATGTTGTATACTGTCAACAGCCTCCCTGGCCTCCAAACCTTAGTCCCTGCGAATTTATTTGTGAGGATCCATGAAAGCAAGTATGCCTGTTTTATTTCTGGCTGCTACCCTTCGAGATTTGAAGCATTGAATTTTTTTAAACTATGAGGTCAACAACTAGGGATCAATTAACTCAGTTGTGGCAAGGAATGGAATATTGTATTGATGTTTGCCGAGGATACATGATACTCTTGTTAAGTATATAATCCTTCAAGGATTTCAAACTTCCTGTATCAGCGATATGCGATTTAGGATTCTGTAATACATAATTTGTTAAAAATAATATTTTGAAGTCTGCTTCGTTTCGATTTCATATGTACAAAATATTTATGCACGGCATTTGTGGGTAATATTAATAGTGCAGTGTTATATACTCGACTCGCTACAGACATAGAGAATAACATTACCGAGCATTTTAGTTCGTTTCAGATAATGGTCCTAGCGGCTGAACGGGGGACTCTTTCTACACTGGTGTGCAAAACTTAAGAAACAATGTAAATTTTAATCAGATATCCATTAAATTGCAGAAAAGAGGTTCTTGAGATCATTACAATGAACACGCAATTCAGTAGAAAGGTCATGCATATGCATGTGTCAGGAACAAAACGTCACAAGCGGCGAGAGAGCACGCAAAACACGTGTAGTCGGAGAGCTCAGCTTAGGACTACAATAAAAGGAAGGATGGAGGCGCAATTAAAGACATTCCCTGCAAGTGCAAATGAGTTCTTTCGTGAAATATGGCTAGAAGAAATCCCCTGGATGACTTCACTTGCGGAAGAATAATCAGAAAGCTGTACGAGAGGAGTAGTGTGACAAGTGTAGCTGAAGAGTTCGGAATCAACAAAAGTGTCTTTTCGCGTGCTTGGAAAAGCCTTCCAAATCATAGGTACAGCTGTTAGAAAAGTTGGTGGTGCCCACCCCAAGAAAACAACTGCAGTGGATGACCGATATATCGTCCTGCAGGCGAAAAGAGCCTGAAACCAGTTAGCAAGCGCCATGGCTCAGCAACTGTGTACAGCAACGGGGCGACAAGTGGCGCAGTTTACTGTGTCCGGACGCCTTCACAAAGGGGGCCTATTCGCCTGCCGTCCTAAACGCTACATTCCTTTGAAAGTTGGCCATTGGCGCCACCGTTTAGAGTGGTGCAAGGAGCACGAAAACTGGACATCTCATCAATGAAGTCGTGTCCTCTTTATGGATGAGAGTCCTTTTTAAGGCCACAAGCGATTTTCAACGCCAGGTGATTTGGAGAGAGGTCGGGACAGGGTTTTATCCCAGTAATATCACGGAAAGAGACCGTTAAGGTGGTCCTGGAGTTCTCGTCTGGGGAGGCATTATGCTGAACGAGCGGACAGAGCTCCACGTTTTCAACAGATGTTCTGACCGGAAATCCCTATTGTCAGTAGGTGATCCTTCTCAATGTGCGTCTGCTCCAAGGTGTCATTGGAACAGACTTCATTTTTATGGATGACAGTGCAAGGCCACATGAGACTCCTGCCTTTCAAAAGCTATTGGAAAGTGAAGATATCACTCGGATGGATTGGCCAACGTATTCCCCTGGTTTAAAGCTCATAGAACGTGTGTGGGATACTTTGAAGAGACGCTTTTTGGTATGATCACATCTTCCTGGTAACATCCAACAATTGAAACAAATGTTGATTGAGGAATGAGCACGCGTACCTCAAGATCTGTTGGACAATCTGGTGCTGAGTATGGAGAGACGGTGCGAAGCAACCATTGAAGTAAGGGGAGGGCATATCCCATACTAAGGAACATCTGCTTTTTGTTCTTCTCTCTTGTGCAAACAATCATGTATAATGATACTATGAGTTCAGTAAAGCCTTTTTTTTTTGTTTGATTCCATACTGTACGCATTGTATTCTTTTTTGGGAAACTATGCTTTCGTCATCATTTAATTACAAAATGCTCTCATTTCTAAATTTCATGTCTCTCAGAGGATTTCTTGTGGAATTATGGCAAAAAGAACACCTGCTGCTTAAGTTTTGCACACCAGTGTACGTCCCTGTATAAAGTGACTATGAATCAGTTTCTCAAAGGAAGTGCACTACGTAGGCAGTGCTTCTAAAGCAAATAGACCTCAACTACCCTTCTGTAGTTAATAATCTAATCTAATCTAGCCTGTGTAACACAGGGTTAATTTATGGTTCATCTAAACCCAAACATTAATTAAATGAACCCTATATGACTCCATCGTCATATCTAAAGTATTCTCAATGTGAGCAAAGTCTAAAGGAAACACACTATAGAAAGGATACGGTTATTCATTTGGAAACTCAAAACACTTTAACATTATTATTAGATATTGCATTTCGTAATTACAAGATTATAACTGGTAAAGATTAGGAAGCTGAAAATTTGTACTTAAGCTACGAAAGTTAAAATGCAACTTTAAAGCAAATAACAATTACAAGAACCAAACACTAATAGCGAAATATTTTCGAGTACAAAGGCAATTATCCATTTGCCCCATTTCACATTTTCATGAAATGTCGAAATTTTTGTCTCACCGTAATATGAAGCTCCCGAATGTAAATTCAGGACATCGTTTCAGAACTTAAATTTGAATATAAAGTACTACATTAGTCACAGCTGAAAGTCTACGGAGCAGATAATAAAATTGCTTCTCGTCATCAGACTGTTTAAACGCAGTAATCTATTTAAAAGTAATAATCATTAATAATAATCATTGGCCTATTCCTGAGAACTTACTTACAGAATTCTTCACATGCTTCAGTTATTTCTCTTTCTCAATATGCTCTAGAATATATTAGCATAATTTTAGATACAAATCAGACTATAAATAATACATGGAAACGGTAAATAAGGTGGTGAGAGATAATTCGTCAACCACCAGGATTTGATGATTGAGTACTCTCTTGAATTTCCCTTAATGTGGGAAAGAATGCAAAAATTTTCTCCCTCGTTACTTCGTGCCTTTGTGGAGAAACTTGAAGCAAGTCCGGCTGGCAATCGGAAGGTCCGTGTTTTGAACCACGGCGATACCATCGCTGATTTTCATGCTTCCTGCTTCGAAAACCTAATAGACCCTACAAAGTGATGCTGCATTATGAGGCAGGCATTTAACTAAATATCGTAAATTTCTATATCCAAAAAGTACTCGAGATGGTAGAGCTGCTTCAGGTAACAGTTTTCAGTTAATCCAGGGAAAATACTTTTTAAAGGTAGAAACAAATGTGCTTAAATTTGGGAAATGCTTTTAATATTTAAAAACCCTTTATCTGGAATTCTAAAGATATCCTGTATAAAATGCTTTTAACTTCCAAGCGCTAGTTTGTTGCTATTTGGCGAAATGTAAGATAGTTTTTCTTTTAAATTTAATCTTCGTGTAACTGTTTAGTAAACAAAGAAATTTAAAAGCTATAAATGCACATCTTTGTCTTTCTTATTAATTACTAGCTGGACTCGGGAACTTACACTAGCTGGATTTTCTCCACTTGCTTCTTTCTTTATTCTTAAGTTAAATTTTATTGCATTTAAAGAGCCGCATATATAAATAAGAAATCGTAACAGCACAAATAGTATACCTACTTAAATAATAATTCTTAGTGAAAGGGTAAAATCAATAAATTTTCCGTTTTTGTGATTCTTTTTGCATATAATAAAAGCATTAGACGACGGTTATGTCCTGGGTGTTTTACCAAAATTTACTCCAGCTAACATAACCTGCATGAATGAAAACTGATTTAATCAAAAAATATTCCTTCTTTCTATTATCTTCATTTTTACCGAACCGAGTTAGTAGAGTAACCATCTGTGTTAAAAATGCGTATTTAAACAAAATGTTATTCATCTGCAATAACATTTACTGCACATCTGAAAAAGGAAGCAAAGAAAATTCTCATTAAAATTATATCTTGCTTGCAAAAACAACAATAATAATAATAATAAAAAACCGCTGCAGGTTTAAATGAAAAAGTGCTGTCTATGATTTGCTATTATTGAATATATAGCGTAATTTTCTTTCTTCCTGTTACATGCATCTCACAGTAAAAGCGAAACCAAAAAAGTGTCTTTTTCACTCCAAAAATTCTTTCAAAAACAAACCTCGCTGCTTTTAGTTTCTGGTAAACAAAGCAATTATTGGGAAATTAATTTCGAATTTATTCCTAAACCTAACTAATACCTTGGTGTTATATTTTAGCTAATTTTCTTCATCTCTGTTGCATTTTTAAATTTTTTTATCTCATTGAAATAGTGCTGTGATTCTCTAGTTCATGTATGGAGCAACATTTTAATTAATGGTCAGGTACAGCAGATAGCCGCTTATTCAAACTGAGTTGAAACCAATTCAGATAACTCGTTTTCTGGAAATGACCCGTGGTAAATATATTTGGTAATTAAAGCCAGAAATACACTGATGAGTCAAAACATGACCATTCCCATATTTTTCAATAAACTCGTCTAGATGACGTGGAGGACACGTGATGAAGTGGAAATGCTGTTTAACTGCTGCTGGGTAAGGTAAGAAATGATTAACATTTTGAATGCTTACTTTCTATATTTTTGGTACTTCTTCGAGTATTCATGTGCGAAAGGCTACCTCTGTCTTTTCGAATTCTGGACTTTGCAATGGCCGCTGATAGGCTACTTACTTGACCTTCTTTTACTGTTTGTATCCTCTATGTTACACTTACTTAGTACAGTAGTTGGCAAGTTATAAGTTTCGGACTCGCCACCACATCCCGCGTGGCCAGTCTCAAGCGTTGCTTTCCAAACATGGAAGCAAAGGGCTTCTTCTTGTATCATCTCTTCAATACTAGCTCGTATGGAAAACTCTCATCTTCGGACTTCATCATATGTCAGGCCCAGTCGGGATTATCTGAGGATACTGGCAAGAGCAGGAACGAATTATTCTGCTGAATGCTCGGAAAACACTAAAGTATCAAAGTAAGAAATCATTCCCGCACTTGCTCTTGCGAGTGATAGGAAAAGGCTGCTGATCTAAGTGAATTTGATAGAGGGCAGATTGTAATGGCTCGAAGACTCGGAACAAGTATTTCCGAAACTGCACGACTGGTAGGTTGTTCACGATCTACCATTGTTAGTATTTATGCAAAGTGGATAAATAATGGCGAAACCAAGGCGTTGAATGTCCACGCTTCATCAAAGAAAAAGGACGTCGAAGACTGTCTCGCTTATTAAAGCAAAATCGGCGCCAGGTAGTGACTCAGTTGACAGCTTGGTACAATATAGATCCAAGTGTAAGTGTTTTGGAACCTACAATTCCGCGGACACTGTTGGATATGATACTACACAGTAGACGTTCTACTCATGTGCCTCTGTTGACCAAGCGTCATTGTCAATTACGCCTACAGTGGTCCATGAATATCGAGACTGGACCATAGATAAGTGGAAGACAGTTGCCTGGTAGGATGAATCACGATTTCTCATTCATCACGTCTATGGTCATTTTAGGGTGCCTCGTCTTCCAGGCGAACAGTTGCTTTCCCCTGTACAGGAGGTCATACGCAAGCCGGTAATGGCGGCATTATACTTTGGGCTACGTTCTCATGGGCGGCTATGGGACCCTTAGTTGTGGTAGAACAGACTATGAAAGCTGCGGACTATCTGAACATAACAGAGGATCAATTACACCCTTACATGATGGCTGTCTTCTTAACTGGAGATGAAGTCTCCCAGCAGGACAACGCCCCATGTCACAAGGTTCGAATTGCGTTGGAGTGGTTCGAGAAGCATAGGAATGAATTCCGATTAATATCCTGGCCACCTAGCTCGTCGGATCATAACCCGATAGAGACAATTTGGGATGTTATGGAGCGGCAGCTGAGAGCTCAAATACCACCATGGCTAAATATTTTCAATTTGTGTGACCGCTGCTTAGACATTTGGTACAATCTACCTCCAGTCATCTACCAAGAACTTGTAAGATCCATGCCAAGGCGAGTAGCAGCATTTTGGCAGGGCAAAGGTTGCGCAACGCGTTATTGAGTAGGTGGTCATAATGTTTTGGCTCTTCAGTGCCTGTACTGTATTACTGTAAAGTACTTATTATACTGTAAAGCAAAAAAGTAAAAATGAAGCTAAGCAAGTAGTTTATACTTCAATTAACACTTGTATTTCACTAAGAAGCGCTCTTTGAAGCAATGAGTGATCTTTTAGATCTGTTTCGTCTTTTGACCGCAGTACTTATACTATGGTTAGGATAGGCTTTTGTTTCATAAAATTAGACAAGTTATTTTCTTAATCACCATTTTGGACGATAATATTATTTTTGAGTGCATTTTCCGTAAAATAAGCTTCAAAATTTCCTTTTAAACTCTTGAAAGAAAAAATGCGAATTTGTTAATAAAAATAATGTTAAATTTTTAGCTTTACTACAAATACCACCTCAGTCATATAAGCCAGTGTCCTACGATTAAAATTGGAAAAATGAAAACTGGAAATTAATGGTACTCTAGATAAACGTTGCAGACTCAGTAGGATTTTTTTGAAGCAGGAGACGTGAAAAAATGTACAATGGCCTTGCCGGAACTCAAACCCTAGACCTCTCGAATACGCGTCGATTATGCTTCCAATTATACGGCGAACGGATGCGGGAAGTATCGAGAAAATACCTTATAAGTTATGAGTATTTGACTTGGAAAAATATATTTGTAAGAAACTGAAATTAAAACAAACCGCGGTATAACCGATAAATAAAAATAGGCAACCAATTTTAAAATTCTTATTATATATATTAGAATCTATAGCTATGCTGGTGTGTACGTTTCTGAAACCTAGCAACTTTTAGCCAAATCTTTTAGTACTACACTTAGTTGACAGAATGCGACAATGAATGTCTGTGGTTGGTCATTCTCCGAAGACATTTGTTTCGGTGCTTATTATTTTTGCATAAAATATCATCTGATAACTTATTTCTGTTCCAAACTATATATTTGTCTCAATGAATGAAAAAATGCTGAAAGTTCTGTAACAAAAAAATTAGGGATAGTTGTTTTCTTATATCAGTGACTGAATGTTGTTTTCTCCACCACTCTATTTAAGTTTGGTGTTGGTTAACAGACGTCCTTTTAACAGGGGTTTTAGTGCAGCCATTTATATTACATGGAATTATAGCAAACTTTTATTTTTATTTTTTTCCTGCT